>QNGE01000841.1:7676-138757 GCA_008508345.1 Paragonimus westermani
AGATCGATCCACTGAATCGAACGCACCTTTATAGTCGAGAAACACAACAATTGTTGGCCGGCGGTATACATGACGCTGCTCCAGAATCTGAAGAAGAGTGAAAATGTTATCTACACATCCCCGCCCCGGGCGAAATCCTGCCTGACCGTTCTTCCCTAATGTTTACCTCCCGAGCTGCAGTGAGTCGACGAAGTATAATTGATGTTAGAACCCTAGAAATGACTGGGGTCAAACTAATTCCCCTATGGTTTTCACAAGAGCCCCTGATACCTTTCTTGAGTATAGGAACTATTATCGAGTGACCCCAACTCGAGGGGATAGTTTCCGTCGTCCACACAAGTTGAAATGAGTCAAAGCTTCTATCCAAATGATAGATGGAACAGATTTACTTCTTGCAGCCCCATACCTAAACTTAAGCCATCAATGTCAGAGTGAGACACTCTAACGACCAATGCGAGAATGAGAGCAAAATACCCGTGTGTCTTTCGCTGTCTTGTTCCACAAACAAATCAGCCAGACAGTAATAACGTTTACGTCACTGAAGTCAGCTAGCCGCCATAGCCCTTAACGTTTTCAACCTGAGGTTATGTGGATCACGAGGACCTCCTTTCAAAAGGCAAGCGCGACCTACCACTCCCAACTTATCAGTGGCTCTTCGCCACTCCTTGTTAAGCGATCAACAGGACGCTAGGTGCTCTGTGAAGAATGCATCGCATGACAAACGATGAGTTAAAATTATCAATAAACCGTCGCACCGTCCAAATTACTCAGTTGACGTTAGCATAAGTGGAGTCGGTCGAAAGTTACCAAAAAATCGGCCTCTCGATCTGCTCACCCACTCAATTCCCGATGCATGCAAGCGAACACAAAAATTGGCGGTCAAAAACTTGAGTAAATTTCGTATCCTTAATCTTTGGTAACCACGATTTGTACCGCAAGGTGAAATTGCGTCAGCTGTGGTCTCGAGAAAGTGACCCTTAAATTTCAACAAGATACCAAAGGAATGCGGTCTGAATATCATCCTCGCAATCCGTGTGCAATTCATCGAGATTAATTTAATCCCTATTGCGTTAAAGCCTCTTACAGTCACTGTACTATGCAGACTTGGCACAACGCACGAAAGACATCCGAGAAGCGCAAGCTAGGTTTCACCTTGACCGTGGGTGAATTGATCACATCTTAATACCGCGCCAGACGTTTGAGATCCGCAATCCATAGAGAACGCCAGAAATTATCTGTACGCATCAGAGGAACCTTCGAGTAAGTTGACAGGGTTGCGCCCTGGGACTGTCTGTTAAGGACAAATGGGTCCTAGAGGTGCGTGGACATCCTGGAGGCAATTTACCGTCAAATTTTAGGCGAAACAAGAGCTCACGGCAGCGTATCGTCCACCTGCAGCACTTCAAGTGGAATACGACAGAACTGCTCAGACATCCCTTTCTCCTTCACCTTTACAGTAGATGAGATTCTAGAGTGTGTTCTGATAAGCTGCGAATATGATATGGGAACGTTCCCAGGCACTTAACTTCGATAATACAATAGGTGGACGGCATCGCTCTAACCCGTGGTGGTTCACATCATCATAACGGCCTCAGCCTGAACGGTTAGGAAGGGAGCCATGCTGGATAGAAAAAGAAACTTCACATTTGGAGCTGGTTACGAACCGAATTTGAGATTTATTTTTCCTTCTACCCGGCACGACTTCCTTTCTAACCGGTCATGCATAACAAACATGCTTATTTTTATGGATAGTCTGACGGAGGCCAAAGACAATGGCCTCATCTCAGATGCTTTCTTCTTTGATTTCGCCAAGGCTTTTGACCGTGTCCCACACGGCTCCCTGAAACAAACTGGAAGCCAATGGTATTCAAGGAGGAGCTCTTCGCCGGATTACCACTTTTCTTGATAATAGAACTTTTAGGACTAAATGCGGATCAGACTTTTCGTCTCTGTCATTTCTGCGGGAGTTTCCCAAGGGTCGGTGCTAGGTTCTTCGTTATTCCTGATTAACGCCAACGACCATTAACGCCCTCCTATACGCTGACGACCAACAAATCTGGAACGTCAATAATCCCAGTGCACTACACATTGGTCCTGATTCGATCAAGCGCTGGTCGGACGATTGGAGTCTCCCACTAAATGACAATGTGTACTCTTGTCACTCAATAGAGATTCTGGCAACGCATTCGTGAGCGATAGTGCGTTCATCACAGTCGATAGCATGAAAATCGATTTGAAGATCTGGTTGCCGTCTAACTTATTCTTCGCGAATCACGATGAGATGAGGGCAAGAAATTTGCTACCCTTAGAATGATTAAGCGCACTCCCCCCGCAAAGACATGAGCATTTCAAACGCCCTACGGGGTCTATGTGAGACAGCTCCTCGGGTATGCTTATCAGGTCGTGTATGCCGGCCTGAAGGCATATTAGCTACCGAATGTGTCCAGGACTTGGTTACCAAGCTAGTCATGGGCCTAAGAAATGTCAACTACGACTCTCCACTTGAAATTCTTGATCTGTACCCACCTAAATTTCAACGACTCTGCGGTGATCTAATTCTTACATATCTCTTCTTTAGAGAGGTCTCGTAGAACAGTTCCTCACTGTAGAGAATGACGGCCAACAACGGCATAACAGGGAGCTTTTCAAGCTCCCCCTCGGAAATTCTTTAGGCAGCAGCTCTTTTCTTACAGATTAGCCACTGAAACAGCCTTCCGCCTGAGGTCGTCAGCAGCGCTGGTTTAAAGCTCTGTTTGATTCTTATTTACCTGAAGAAAGCTCACTGCGAATAATCTTATTCTGTTCTTGGTATTCCCCAGGAGCGGTGCTACACCCCGTCTCCAGGTATTGCCTTCTAAACCAACAGGCGCCGGTTTGACACTGAGCGATAAAAACCGATTGGATCCGGGGACCTTGGACCTCTGCCTCAAACCCGTGTATCGACCACTGAGAAGGTAGTGTCGCTCGGGCAGCCGTTCATCACAACGGTAGTGCAAAATGTCCTAGATGTAAACATTACAAAAAAGATTAAAAACAACTAGACGGAAGAAATAGGAATGGTACGAACGCAGAACATTCCAGACAGATTAGAAGCTTGAGCTAGGCGTGGAATTCGCACCTAGCGGGAAAATTATGTGATGAAGCCCACTGTGACCACGTCAACCGATTACTCGAAAACGAGCCAGTTAGTGGAGTATCGTGCGCTCATTTCGGTCAGACAAGGGAGCCTTTCCATTATTCTAGACGAGTGGATAAAAGGAAGACACTGTGCGGAGTGACGCATGTGTAACACATTACGGATGATTACAACGGTAACTAAGTAATGGGACTCTAAGCCCTCAGTGTTATACCCCGGTGGGGGCACAGCACAACTTAAATTTGGTGTGCATAGAAGACATGACTAACTGTTGCTAACCCTGCAAAGAGCAAATGTCTGTTCAAGAATGAGCAAGTATATATTTAAACCAAGGGTATATGTACACTGGTCTGATGGGGACACGTTGGAAGTCATGAAGAAATCAACCAGATGTAGAAGGCGACCAACTTTCAGGTGAAAATCCATCATGGTACAAGAACTCCATAAGGTCATCAAAATCCTCCGACGAATCAGAAGTTGGGGACAAAGAAGGAAAGACAGGGAGGTCTTCATCTTGTAGGCAACCAAGAAGTTGAGCATACAACGAAGAGGGTGCTACTTCGGGGGAAGGTTGAGGGAGAGTAAATGCCTCGGTTTCATGCTCAACGTCCGCAGTGGAAACTTCAACAACTTCGCCATCGAGAAAAACCGGCGAATCGTTTTCTTCAAAATAGGTGACTGGGGTTGATTCGAGAAGTTGGACGGATTCGGAGCACTGCAAAACAGAAGAAGCAATACTATCCAGAGAGCCACCCCCTTCCGCTGAGAGAGGAGTACTGCAGACTCTGACGGCTCAATCTGGTAGTTCTTATCTTTGTTTACAGTGCTCAGAATATCCTGAAGTTTCTTTTGCAAAACAATGAACCGCTCCTCCTGTTCCCTGAACTTCTTTTGCATAAAACGATTAGAAGCGCGGAGATAGCGATTTTCTGCTTGGAGGGTGGCCAACTCACTTTCCATGGTCTCCATCAGATCCCGCTTTTTATCCCTGGCTTTTTGCGCCGCTTCACGATTCAATATTTTTCTAAAAATGAGAAAAGGGAAATTATTCCTACCTCCTTAACATCTTCTGTTCTTCAGTGAGATAATCAAGTCTAGCTCGTTTTCTTGGGGCGTATCTTTGTGATTCATCGCACCTAAGACCCACTCTTCGACCCAAGGCAAATCTTGATATGGGATAAAGAACTCTTGGGACTGAGATGCCCTGGGAGCCTGCGGGTGGAACACATCCTGGACCTAAAAGGACGCCCGACATTTCAAATGGCGAAGAGCGCCAACAACCTGGCGGATTTTTATTGGCGAGAACTTCAAAGTTACTAAATATAAACAAAACACGTCTGTACTCCACAAAATTACCTAATTACAACGACTGCTATCTCCTGGGTGGTAACATTTGCGAGTCTAATTTTGTCCCGTCTTAGAGTCTGGTTGCAGCTCGATTCGCGGGTAAGTCGAGTTTTCGCGCAAAATTATTGTCGTCATTGTGATCTTGTTACTCAGTGATTCAACGATTGATACACGGGTTTGAGGCAGAGCCTCAAGGTTCCCTGATCTAGTCGGTTTTTTTCTTGCTCAGTTTTAGCGGGCGTCTGTTGATCTGGAAGACGATCATTGAAAACAGGGTGTAGCTCCGTTCTTGGGGATTACAGTGAATGCCAAGAACGGAGTTAGGTTACTTGCATAATGCCATTTTAGGTAAATGAAAATCAAGAATAGCTTCGAAACGATCCCTGGAAGCGCTGCTGACGACCTCAGAAGGAAGGCTGTTCTAATAGTTAATAACTCTGTCAGAAAAAAACTGCTGCCTATGAAAGGTCCGGGGACGAAGCTTGGAAAGCTTGTTATGTCCTCGCCGGCCGTCACTATCCGTTACATTGAAGAACTTCTATACACTACCTACTCTAAACAATAAGTGTGTGAGTATTAAGCCACCGCGGAGTCTTCGAAATTCAAGTGGGTGCAGGTCAAGACTTTCAAGTCGAGACTCATAAGTAACATTACTCAAGCCCGCGACCACCTTGGTAGCCGCGCCCTGGACACGCTCAACAGCTAATATGCCTTTCTTCCATCCGCTACACATTACCTGATCGGCATTCTCGAAGAGCGGCCTTATATAAATCCAGTAAAGCGTTTCAAAAGCTTTCTTGCCTTTGCGGGGGAAAGTGCGCCTAATCATCATACGAGCGGTAAATCCCTTTTTTGCCGCCATCTCATGGTGCTACGTGAAGGACAAGTTAGACGACAACCAGATACCCCAATCTTTCTTCAGATCGATTCTCATATCTACTGTGCTAAATGCGCTATGAATCATGAAGGCATTGCCAGAATCTCCACCGAGTGACATGTGAGCACATTCATTGTCATTTAGTGTGAGACTCCAATCGTCCGACCAGCGCTTGATCGCGTCAAGATCAATTCGTAGTGCATTGGGATAAGTGGCATTTCGGATTTTTAAGTCGTCTGCGTACAAGAGGGCGTTGCTGAAAATATTGTTCGGAAGATCGTTGATGTGAATGAAAAATGACAAAGGATCTTGAACTGACCCTAGGGAAACTCCCGCAGAAATGAAAGAGGGGGGCGAAATGTCAGATCCGGTATTGGCTCCGAAAGTTCTAGTATCAAGAAGAGAGGCGATCCAGCGAAGAACCTCTTCTTGAATACCGTGAGCTTCCAGGCTGTGCTTCAGGGAGCCTTGTGGGACACGGTCAAAAGCTTTGGCGAAACCATAGAAGAAAGCATCTGAGATGAGGCCATTGTCTTTGGCCTCCGTCAGGAAGGAAGCCATGCTGGGTTGAAGAGAAAAGATTATTCGATAAAAATCGATTGAGTATGGCGCGCTTTAGTAGGCGCTCCATTATTTCACACGGAGTGCCAGTGAGGCTAATTGGCCGATAACTGGCCGGAAAATGCCCTCACCCACTTTAAATATGGGTGTGACCGTTGCCCCTTTTCATGCGCAAGGGAGAATGCTAGTCTAGAGTGTTTGCTTAAACAGTTTATAAAGGGGTTCACCCAGACTAACACCTGCTTCCTTGAGTATTCTGGGATGAATCATGTGAGGACCTAATGCACTGCATGAATTAACTTTGAGTAGAAGGTCTTCAACATCCACCACAGAAAACTCAGCGGTCACGAGTGGTTGCTTGAACTTCTGCAACGGTAGTACAGGATGCCAGCTCGAAGATGCGACGTTGTAGACTGCCGAGTAGTACTCCCTGAATAACTCGGCCACAACTAGGGAGTCAGATGACGTCTACCCGTTGGGCAGTCGTAAAGAAAGAGCTGAAGTTTTGTTCTTTCTCAGTCGTTGCCTATGCTTAAATAAGAAGATTTTGTTCCCGCGGGCTCTGAGGAGGATCTTCTCTTGTACCAGTTTGGTGTGTTCGCGAATTTCTCGCCTACACCAGTTTCGGACAATGTGGAACGCGCTTAGGTCCTCTTAGTTTCCTGTAAGCTTATGCTTCTTGAATAAATGGGAACGGTTATCAAGAATGCGACGTATCCTGCGTGGAAGGGGTGGCCAATAAGAGAAAATGCACAGTTTGCGCGGTATAAGTAAGTCGTTTGCTTTCTGAATTGCACCTTGAAACGTACGGTAGTTCTGGTCCACAGAGTCCAGATCAGGAAGAAGTGAAACTAGGTAGGTTCTCAGGCCGGTAAAATCTGCCTGATTAAATTTTCGAACTGTGGATCTTTTTGGCGGTTGTTGTAACCAGTAACAGATAAGATCAGAGGCTAACAGAGAGTGGTGACTGTGTCCAAGTGGCGGCTTGATGATCACTCTGTCTACTAGGAGGCTCAAATTAGTGATAACCAAGTCGAGCAGAGAGGGAATCTGACCAAAATGATGTCGCGTCTGGGCGGTGACGTTCTGTGACCACGATTTCCGACGTATCATTGTCGATGAAGAAGTCGAGAATCCGCTTCCACAGTCCTGGTGAGAAACTGATATCCAGTTTATCTTGGGTGCATTAAAGTTATCCATAATAAACAGATGATAAGAGTGTTGTAAGCCTAGGAGGTTTTTCAGGCTCACCAGAAGGGTGTCGTCGTCAAAGACGTCTGATGAAGGAGAACGATAAACAGCCCCCACTAGGGGTGAGTCTTGGTCACAGTGGTAGTTGAAGCCACATAGCATCACATCTATCAGCCACCAATAGCCGTGGGTGTCGGGAGACACTGCTGAATAGAAATCGCAGAACCCCCATTCTCCCTCAGGCACAGTCAGTCCGGTAAACTGAATACCCCGCGACACTTAGTTCACGGTCACTGATATCACCTGTAAGCCAGGTCCCAGTGAAGGCGAACTTGTGGGATTGGGTGTCATGAGTTAGCTGTCTGATCTCCGGTAATTTATTAAACAGACTCGGACAGTTCGTGCACATGCACTTGAAAGCTAGTTACTGGTTGGATTTCGTGGGAAAACAGGAAGGAGGGTGCGAGGAAGAGCCTGAGAAAGAAAGCCTAGAACTGAGGACGGTGGTGGGACTAGATTTGGTCTGTTCTTTCAAGTTGTTCTGACGGCTCACCTTCGAGGCTGTGGGCGCGACATCACCATCTGTGCGTAGGTCAAAGACACTACAGTGCGTTTGACCAGCATTCTTGGCACCGCAACTTGCGATCTATGCGCCCCTGTCAAATTCCGCTGTCTTAGAGGGTGTTTGAAAGTTTTCACTCATGGAAAATTTGACATCTTTATTTGCTGGGTGTGGGGTTTTGAATACGTCAATAGACGCTGTTATGGGGTTACTGAAAGGAGTAATTATAGGGGTGGGCCAAATTGACGCCTTTTGAGCTGCAGGAGGCGGCCCTGGCAGGCTGCTCCCTTTCCGAATTCTTGGTAGGAAGAGTCTTCTGCTGGGCAGTTTGGTGAGTTTCGGGGTGGATAACTCTGAAGACGGTTTTTGCGCGGTGTCTGTACCCTCAATGCTCGTGCCTGTGCCTGGGACGTCGATCGTTGGAACTTCCATGCAGACGATGCCTCCGCTTTCCACAACAGGCACAGGGGTGTGAGGGGCTCATTCGGGGGCAGAAACTACGACTTTAGTCTCCAGCTGTAGCTTCTGGTCTACCATGATTTGTTACTTAGTCTTAGTCCGCTGTTCGCGTCTCGCACTCTCTTGTCGGGAGCGGTCTAACGATACACCTTTCAGATGGGCGTTGGTGGACTGCAAAGCCTCTGTTTTTCCCACCACTGCCTCGGGTCTGAACACGGCTGGCAAAGTTACTAAAAGGCCAAATGTCTTTTCGGCTGTCTTGGCCCGCAGCCTATTCGCAAGTACCATGTTTATGGCATCCGGGGAGAAGGAAGTCCCCAGGACTGTTTTAGCTAGCTCGGTTGGAGAAAAGTTTGTAGGGAAGCGGCCCCATAAAACAACTCTGTTTTCCCTGAGAGTTTTTTCCTTCATTTTTACTACCGCCTCCTCTATGTGTGCAGTTGATAGGGCAACTGCTTTCTTGGTGATCGCAACACCAGGAAGAGCAAGCGCTATGTACTCATTCAGATAATTTAGTTCCAGTTTCATTTCGGACGGGGTCCGTTGATACTCATCTATCTTACTCCCCATGGAAGAAATGGAAGGAGATACAACGCCCCGCATTACAGTCACAGGTTTTCTGTCACTTCACTTGACGTGGCGAGTGTAAGGCCAGTCAGCTGCAGAGTGGTGCTTTGGCTTTCGTCAAACCTGCGACTCGTGGAGATGTAAATGAGATATGAAGAAGCTAGCTGCTTGTGCTGGTGTTTGTTAAGACCAATGCAGTTGAAGTGATACCACTCCTGACACTGGTGACACTGCATGCCGTTCTGTACGGACATTTTACATCCATACAGGCCGCAGGCGCTTGCTGCTACAGACCGTGTCTGCTGAGTCCCAGCACTGCTAGATCTGACACGGGTCACTGTCGATACGGATGAGTAATATGCAAGGAGGCTAAAAAATAGTACGGATACTATCGAACACGGATAATACAATACGCAATGAGTTATGCTTTTCGACAACGAATAGCAAAGGTCGCATATCACTTTTGATGCACTGGGCACCAATATAGCAAAAATATGAATGGACAATGACAGCGAGGAAATTAAAACCAAATTTCGAGTTACCCGTTATTACTGACCTTCGGCGTCGTAGACACTAAAGTTCACAGAGGTTTCGCCAAGGCCTAGTGTAATCATCCTGCTGATTATTGTTCGATCAGACACTTGTTTTCACCATTACCCAGCTCCGTGCGTTGCCCCATCATATACAACTTCTTAAAACGTTAGTGTTCGTAGTTTTTGTTCACTTGTTATTGCAAAGTGAAATCCATGAGATTTAGTGATATTGGTGGACCTGGGGTAACAAGCGTTCGTGGCATATTCGGCTGCCGCATGACTATTCAGAACGTTGTGCGATGTCAAACCTGCCTGCGCATGTACCAGTTCATTAGAACCGGTTGAAAGGCAGACTGGCACCCTTTACTTGCATCCTCAAAAAGAACATTTTCTGCATGAGTGATGTAGATGATTTGTACACTATATAAAACTCAGGTGGGAACACGAGGCCAAAACGTGAAGGTGCGTTGGCTTAGGGTTCGACTAAACTACATGAAGGTATCCAGTGGACAGGATCCGTTGTGTTGTTCCAAACTGAACTGAGTCCACAGTGGAGATATTTGTGACGGCAGATGAGTCCTGATATTCGCTGAAATAGACGGCTGACTCCGCTAGTCTTCAACCTCACATAAATCGGCACACAAGGAACTTGGAACAAAGAGAGAACGCAGGGCTCGTGACCTATGAGGAAAACTTCACATTTTTTGCTCACTTGACCCGCTTGGTTTAAACGTCAAGTGTTCGTGTGAATTAGAGAAAGGTGACAAGTGTGAAAATCAATAAAAAATTATGATGTACAAAATGTTGTACAAGCGCTACAACTGTCCTGGAACTGAATAGCGCCATAGTCTCCAGATTCAGAATGCACGGAAACCTCCAGGTGTCTACCTATGAGTGGTCGATCTGCCGGAAATTGGTCGAGTTATGAGTGCGTATAACCATTCTACTATCGGGTTGGCTCACTCAAGTGCTTACTGTAGCCAGGTTGAAGTTCTGTCACATCGCAGACTGATGGAGTGCTACTGCAGGTCGTATGAGTAAAGTAGACATTTGAGAGAATATGATCTCCCATTAGTAGCACAAAAAAGAACGCCAATCTATCCATGTGATCAGGAGCAGCTCGGTAAACGATGAATAAGAGGCACTGGATACACTTCCCGCTTTGACTAGTGAACCGTAGTACATTCTGCTTTGAGCACCTTCTCGGTGACCCGGTCATGTAGCATGCGAGCAGTAGGCTGCCCACAGGTATGAAGAGTGTTAACCCCACCAGTTATCTTTGCAATCTCTCCACAAAAAATTTTATTTCTGGACACTTCCATTGCACGTCGATGACCGCATTGCGCATCTAAGTTACGGTCATTTCAGCAATCTTGGGTTCACAGTCCCCACAAACTTGAAGTTCTGGCGACTTGTTTTGCCGACCCTGTGTGCCTCTATGTGACCCGTCCCTTGGTGGAACTGCAACTTAGCTTTTGGACGGCAGGTTTGACAGAATGTCGTAGACACTTGGTGATGCCTCGTCGGATAGTATATGTGGTGAGTACCGTCTCGCTGATTGTTCTCAGGGCGCACTGCTGAGGTAGGACATGTGATTTTGGTCAGATCTTTCTGTGCCCACCAGCTTAACTGAGGCCGGTTTGTGAATGTTTGTGGCACTTTTCCCGATTTTCTAACAGAACCACAAGTGATACATCATCAACCGGAGCCATTGTCCGTCACCGTCCCGAAACAGGTTCACGCAGGTTCACTGCTCACCTTTCAGTCCATCGTCAGCATCGACGAAACCGTAATTAAACCTCTGGTGCCCTTCTAACGGGAAACCAACTCTCTAAGACATTGTCTGCCATACTATGGGACGGCAACGTTACACACAGGAGCTTCGAACTAAGTATCTTTAGTGAGTTAGAATGGCCTAAGGAAGGGCGTACACCGTTGTCTCCAACGTCGTTGATGTTTGTCGTTTTGAGGATAAAATACTAACGGGACAGTTCTTGTGTACAGTCGCTCAGTTTATTCCCCCTGAAGGCCATTTGGACCGTGGGCAGTATCACACTGAGAGCCCTAATTTTCGACGGTGATCGAGGAGAAGGCGACCACTGGTTTTTCTCGACCGACTTTGAGATGTCCTGCCGAGTACAAATGACATTAGAGTCCCCCAGTACTGATGATGAGATCGGCAGTTTCTACGTCTCAGCACTGGCTCATTTTTAATTCAATCGGGTGTGGGAGCGTTACGAAGCAGCCGTCAAGACCCGCCACCAGCCCTTTGCCATCTACGGGCTTTAGACGGGTGGTGGAGACCTCTTTGAAAATTTCACAAGATAGATGTGTACCTTCCCGCTCGACTTCTGATGGAGAGGTTGGGCCGACTTCCGGCATATCAAAAAGAGTAATCGTCAGCGTTCTCGGAACAACAGTGCTGACTTACCACGGATTTGCCGTATCTTCATCAGTGATGCCCGTCTTGCCGCATAAGACGGCCTCAGTTTAGTTGCTCTGATGACGTTTGTAGGAAGTTTCGATTCAGTCACAATACTGGCTGTCCTATATCTGTTCACATCAGCTTTGTTGTCAGCAGACGTAACAATTATTCATGAGTTACGTTGGAAGGAGCCCCGTTCAAGAAGGGTTGAGCTGATTCCCTACAGGAATTTGCCGCGTCCCTGTTTAGACCGCCGGTCGTTCTGTTTGGGACTAAGTGGGTTGAAGCTGTCTCCTTTCCGATTTTGCCGATTTTTGCCGTTCATGTTGACAGTTCTCGAAGGCAAAGTAAAAGTAATGAGGAGGGTCCAGGTTTGTTATTTGATAGAACTGAGACAGCCTAATTTTACCAAACCCACAGTGAAATCACTGTTTGCACACTAAACACTGAGGGACATGGCAGAAGAGGCTTTTCCGTTTGGTACAGTTACTTCAGGGGTTAGCTCTGGACATAGCAGAATGTGGTACTTGAAGTGGTCAAAGTGACCGGTACTCGTGTAATTCTCAATTGGACTGACACCAACCAATCCTGAAGACTGGCCTCGGATAATTTGAAAGTAGGTCAAGAACAATGGTGGCAAATGACTGCTTTCAGGATGTTGAAGCAGTCAAACTTGACATCGAATGTAGCAAGTGAGGTCGTTAGGCTGTTTTCTCCTGTCCTTAAAGTTGGCTGATAGTCATGATGGCGGCCGAAGCAACAGACGATGAACTAAGAAATCAGGAAACTTGGCTATTCACAAGTCACATCTGCGATTTCTTTCTCCCACTAGGAAAACGAAATTCGAAATGACTTTTAGCGACTTCATAGTTATCGCGCATGTCTAGTTGCGTGTTGGCTGCCGAACAAAACCCAGACAATTCTCTCATTATAAAGTAGCATGAGCGCATAACTCTCTTCTGTCTCCTCAGCCTCAGGTGCCCAAACCGAGAAGTCGTTCCTTATACTGACAGATTGCAACCTGTTATCAATCTCATATACCCTTCTCCGGTGCAGCTAATGGACGGCGCCTGTTAGGTCGCTCCTGATGATTTGAGATAATCCAGCCAGTGGCCCGTGATCAGCGTTTTAGACAGCATGATTATTAGAATCTCCTCCTGGATTCAGCGGACTGTCAGAAAAGGTGACCGAATGTTTTTAATTTGTGCGCAACTATCGGAAAAATCACGGCAGATGTGTGATCCTATCTTCAAAGCAAAGGTTCCGAACATTGAAACTATCCATCAGAAGGCCGATCAACATGAACTATCAGGAGAGGATCTCGCAAACTGACTAACACCCTGGCGACATACTTGGTTGAAAATAAGACGCTGGTTCAACGGCGGAGGGCTATCAATATTTTTCCTCAGACCGTGCAAGTGTAGATGAAATCCAAGAGATATACCCGGCGTGTACTTTGGCCGCATTGAAACCAGCTCTAAGTAGACAGCAAGGTGTGTTTTAACTCCGCAAACTAATCTAGCACCTAGGTGATGTCTGTTCCCCGCTAGCAGCACTGTTTTATTTTCGCTCCCACAAACGTAATGTGCTGGTTGAGCAAAATACGTATTCATGCTTAGAAAACCTCTAAGAGCACGCTTTCCTGGATAATTGCTAATGAAGTCGACCACAACCCTCCAATGCATGAATTTTTGGTGTGGTATGGCTGTTCTGAACGGCATGTGATGCCCAAAATGCCGTTCTGATGAGTTGTTGATTGTATTGGACTCAGAGAGAATAAATATGCTACACCTAGCTCTACAAATGATTCTTCCGCCCGCATCAGCTCTGTGTTTAAGAACACAGATCACGCCTGTACTCGCTGTCTTAAATACTCGGATGTAAAGATATTCTGGGAATCAGCTCTATATCCCAAGTGTTTCCAATTACTGAACGAATGTTTTCGGCATGCACTGTTGGACATGAAGGCCTGGCTGAACATTCCAACCAAACAGGTAGTTCTCATCTAAGACCCGCAACAAAAATTGACTCCCACTTTACCGTCTAGGGAACGTTAGCATCTATTAATTTAGGACTGTGCTATCGTTGAGAGAAGCGAAACTTTGTGAAGGAAATTTTCTGCCATATTCCCTCCAAACAACCACGCCAAGTGCATCCTTCCCCGTGTATCTAAACGGCCTGATCTCCTAGCGTAAATCGCACCTAAAGGCCATCAAAAGTAGGCCTTTTCATTGCATTACACCATGCATGAGCATCTGGGCTGTGATTAATGAGAATCCCGACTTAAAATCCGCAGATGCTTACGCAACGGGCGTCTCACTAGATCATTCTTCTCAAGAACGAAAAAATCACTTTCGAATCGCCAAAACTAGAAAACATACCAAACCAGAAGCTGGGCTTCAGGTGAAGCCAAAGATTCTAGTTCCTCTCCTTAACAGTCCATCACATACTTCTGTCGCCCCACAAGCGTAATTCACCAGCTTCCTATCGAGGTCCGTGATCCGCAAACCCCCAAAGAACAGGACGAAATTAACCACCACAAACGAGCTAGTTTTCCGTTATACCTAACACCTGTAACCCGAGCATTCTGAGGTAAACCGGTTACGTAGTATATACTTTCCAAAACTGCCAAAGTCACGGTCAGCCGGCGTTTTGCTGCGCGTTTGAAAAACGCTGCTGTTGTCGTCTCCCCCAGTATTGTCCTTTAGTGGACGGGCAGGAGAAGGCGATCACTCTGAATCTACTATCCATGTCTCCTTCTTCACTCATTTCCAAAACTCTGTTTTGCGCTCTTTACTCGTCTTTCCCCTCATAATCATACGCGGAAGCAGCTGTCAGTTGTATATATGCAAACGGTCTAAGATTTCCATGAGTCAGACGATTGTTGCAACTTTTTCAACGTCTCACACCTCTGTTCCTTCGGCAGCCTAGGTTTCAGTAGGCGCAGGAGGACGAAAGGAACGTCCTTGGATATTACGTATACCGTACCAGTTGCTGTCGCTAAAGAATGGACAGCTATCTACTTCTCGATTAAGGTATCCAGACACCCACAGTCATCGAAGTATTTTGATCCTCCGATAAGTCTGCTGCTGTATGACCACGACCAACAGCGCGCAGCCACGAGCGACTTCTGGTAGAGGTTGTACGTTTTCACTATCATGTGATGCCCGAGAAGATTATGCTCATAAAATTTCCAAGGACGTCCCTTTTCACCGCTCGTTTGTTGAGGGTGAGTAACGCGCTCAAAATAAACTGGTCAGTCATGTTTTATGTGGATTGTTAAAACAGGTTACCTGTTTCTTCGTCCATGTCGACACAACAGAATATGTGGACATGAAGGGGCTCAGCTGTTCCTTTGCTCTGAACAGATTTTTTCCCTACCTGGCGTAATATACAAAACTATTAATATTCTATTGGACATTTTGATCGTCGACATGCCAGCTAAACATAGCTGCTATCCGTTGCTGACGTTTGCACCTATCGTTTCCCTCAAGCCACTAAGTTTCTACAACCTAAAGACTGTGAGGGATGCTGGGCGCAAGGTGTAGGAATTCAATCTCACTAAAACGCGTTGCACGCTTGGATCTGTAAACATGAGTAGACTTCCGCCTAACGGTCATCTGGCGGGTTTCCAACAAACAACAATGGACATGTTCAAATATTCTGAGGTGCCTAAAATGTAGACAAACAGATGGGGAACAAGCAGCCTGAAAGACATCTGAAACCCGTCTATGACATCGGCTAAAGCTTAAGAAACCTCTACAGGCATATTTTTGTCCAACGTTCTTGCTTTCACGCAATCGTGGATGGGGTTTTTCCACCTATAGGCCCAAAAATGCGCAATAATATCGAATCAACTCAGGTAGTCATACGAGTGAAAATAATGCTACTAACAAATATTCACCATGGTACGCTAATATCGCCCGGGCATGATTTCTTGCGAAGGAAAGACGACGAACACAGACAGATGAAACAGGGGGACATACACGACAGGCAACGTCCGGAGGAAGTCCAGGTTAAGTTCAATTTCGACACTTATGGAAGACACATGATACGGGGAATAGCTACTCATGTTACTGCGGTTAACTGTTGCCATGTTGACAGTAAAAGAGTGATAATTGCAAAACGAATGAAGGGTGCTTGTTTCTGATATACAGATTGGGAATAACACAACGTTTCGAGCAAGTTGNTTCCCAATCTGTATATCAATCACATGTTAAACACGACGCCCAAACTATTCAACTTCATTCGTACTACATTTGGTGCGGATATCTTACAGGTGCTTGTTTCTCTTCAGTCATTGTACTTACCCGTAGGTAGTAAAATATGCCGTCAAACAGCGATAAAATTAGATAGGCGTCAATATCGAGCAGAATTTCGGTGGTATCGCTGGAGGATTTGAAACTCGTTGGTTTCCGAGACAGAAATAACCACGAATCTCGACGCGTTTGCTTTATCTGATCGTTGATTGGTGTGTCCTCCATTTGGCACCCAGGCCACAAATATCAATGATCGATAGTGTCACCGTTTGAATCTGTTTGCCTCTGAGGTAGCTTTTGATGTTTAATTAATATTCAACCATCTGATGTTGATGAATGTGTTATATGTAAATTCGATGAGTCATGCTTTGATGAATACTCTGCCGGCCTGTTGTACAGGAAGTCGATTTCATGCTACATTCCATTTCATGTGGTGGATTATCAACAGGGCTTCAAATCTGTATTCGAAGATCGAGAATTTAGGGGTTTCGAAGAGTTTAAAAATTGCTCAGATAACTACATACAGGATTAGTGTTTCGAACGTGCTTGGCGATTTCAACGATTTTTATGGTGGTTCGAGGCTGGGGGCCCACATTGCACGGATCCATTCAGTTTTCCGTTTCGGCGTCCAATAGTTTTGTGTTGACCCGAAAGGTAATCGTTGGAATCAAAGTGTATCACCATTCCTGAGGGTTACAGAGAGTATCAAGAACACAGTCAAAACAGTAACATAACAGAACGGAGCAAATTACTAATCTAAAATTTTTCCAGGTAGGTGGACATCCAGTAACGCTTTGAAACGGTCCTTAGAAGAGCAGCTAGCAAACTCTAATAAAAGGTCGTTCCAGTGGTTAAAAACTCAATTAGAAAAGAACATTTACCTGAGGAAAGTCGGGGGATCGAAGTTTATAAAGATTCTTTTCGTGACTTCTTCGGATGTTGTCACCTACTGAGGTGAAGAATCGATGCACGAGTCCTGCGCTAAAGAAAGAGTGTGTGAGACCTAAGTCACTGCGGAGTCTGAAACCGCAGTGGATAAAGACCAAGAATCTTGATGCGAGACTCGTAAGGGAGATGCTGCAAGCCAGTGATCCATTTGGTGGCTACTTGCTAGACACGTTCAATTGCCAGTATACCTTTCTTCAAACCGGTGTAAACGACTTTCTTAGCACACCCAAACAGTGGTTTTATATAGACTTCTTGAAGCTTTTGAAAGGCATGCCTAGCCGTACGAGTAAATGCTTTTTTATCATTTCAAGCGGCCCAAATACCTCTTTGGCGGCCATCTGGCGGTGATAATAGAAAGATGAACCAGTTGACGGTCAAGGCCCTAGATCCTTTTCAAGGCCAACTTTCACGATATCTGTTACGCTTTGTGCAATGCATACCGTGAGAAGGTTCCAAGCGTCTCCTTTTAGCGACGTGTGTGCACGCTTTCTGTCGTTCAAAGGGAGACTCCTGTCATCTGACCAGCACATAATAAGACCAAGGTCATTCCACAGTGCACTAAGAACGTACGCATTCCAGATTTTTTTCCTCATCAGCATAAGGGAGAGTGTTACTACAAATGTAGTTGGGAGGGTTATTGATGCATAACACAAACAAGAAAGGACCAATTACGAAACCCTGAAGAATTCCCACGGGGACCGGAGAAGGAGAAGAACGGCTTGACCTGGCTATTACTTTGGAGTCCTGTTACTAAGAGAAGAAGTGATGCAACGAAAAAACTCTCTTTAGATGTCATAAGCTGCTACTTTGTGTGCAAAAGGACCGTGCGGGACAAATTCAAAGGCTTTAGCAAAGTCAAAGAACATAATATCCGAGATATGACCACTATCTCTGACCTCCCTCAGGCCATCCACCAAAATATTAGTTATGCGTGACCGATCGGGAAGAAAGGCACGCTGAGTCGGAGAGAAGAGAAGTGCTCAAGGATGGCGCGTTTTAACGGCCACCCAGTTATCTTGCATGAGATGATGGTTAGGCTGACCGGCCGACAACTCGTAGAAAAGTGACAGTCACCTGCCTTAAATATGGGTGCGACAGCGGGCTCCTTCCATGCCTTCAGAATAGTGTCTGTTCGACGTTTTTGTTTAAACAGATTGAAGAGGAACACCGCCAAGCCGATAGCGGCTTCATTGAGGATCCACGGATGTATCGCGTCTGGTCCCACGGCAATACGAGGATTGACCTTAAACAAGAGATCCTGAACATTGTGGTGACGTGTCAGATGCCGTACCGGTGTATGAAATGCAATCAGCGTAAGTGCGGAAGCCACGGGTTAGAACGTGTTCAGTGAGTTCAGTCCACGTAATTCCTATTGCACAGTTCTCGTGATGCATGCTACCAATCACGCTTCAAAGTCGTTAAGAGGAAAACCAGGTTGGTTGCTGGATGTTCCACACTGAAGCGCAACGACGACATAAATGCATTCCTGAACGATGCGCATTCAACAAATCGTCGGCTCACTCCAAGTGAGGAGAGTGACTTGAGGCATCTGCTCGCGTGACTGCTGAGTCGGAGCAGTACGTTGCGAATGTTTATGATAAGTATATAACGACCATGGACATTTGTAACATCCGTCATCGGTCAAAATCCCCGACAACAAGTAGGCGGGTTCGCGCACACTAGTGTCGCAGAAGATCTGCCACAACTTCTGAATCATACAGAGATAAACGGCGTACTGTGTGCCACCAAAGACAACAATAATCGATACACACGTATGTTTTGCACGGAGGCAGCAATTGCAGTTGTTCAGACGTTTTCTGGATGTGACAAACGTCGATGACGCGCACGAAACAGCAGGCGCAATTAAGTCCTCTTGTAGTGAGGAGATATGGTCGCATCATACTACTCACACCATTGTTCAGTAGCAGCATGGATCGAGAGGATCGCGTGATAAATACTGCAGAGATACGGGATGGATCGTTGGAGGGCAGAATGACATATAATGGCTTTCGCTACATGACGGAACTGATACATGGTGTCTAAAGTGACTGGAGTATCCTCAGAAGAGTAAGGTGTGCAAATGAGTGTTTCCGTTTCTAGTCGTGTTCGGACACTTAAGTAGTGTGTTGGTTTCTCCAATAAAGTAACCTCTGTGTCATCTGCCTTCTCGGATCACAACACTCTGTCAGTTCACAGTTGCCATTGTAGCCTAGAGTCAAGTAAGTTTCTGGTTACAGACGGGATGGATAATGAATGATCCATGATGTATGCCTACGCTTGAGATGAGAAATACACTCCCTTGTGTCATATGTTCAAAATATTTCGTTGGGTGAAGCTGGACCACAAAACTGTGAGAACTTTTTGTTGGACAAAATGACTACGCAAATGTGAGAATCACTAGTGGACTTTGGGTAAGAAAAAACTGTGATAATCAGAAGTAGGGATTTCAAATAGTCCTAGGAATCGTACTTAAATTGAAACCTCCCACGCAAGCACTAAGGAGAAGACCTGGTACTGGTAGCATTGAGCAATTGTTATTCATGAATTGAGAGGCCCAATTTATTGATGTACAACAGTATTAGAGCAATCGCGGCTTCTCATTGGCTGATCTCATTAGTACATGCAACATCATAAACTGTATGTTAATTGGTGGAACACGGAACAGATGAATTGGCGAATAACGGAAGGCACAACACTGAGACTGTTCGTCCAACCCTGATGTATCTTGAGCTCGATATCTGGATTGGCCGCTTGGCAGATCTTCCGTTGTGTCGGGTTTTGGATAATCGATGAACCTAGATTTCCATCACAAAAACATTTTGCTATCTCCATGTTTAGGGTGCCTTGTTGAAACGTAAGTGGCTGCAACTGACCATGTGATCACCACTTAGACAAATTCACCTTGAAGTAGACGATTTTTTATCGCCTCGCTACTTGCGATAACTCAGGAGAAAGAGTGAACACTTATGTTCATATACTTTGATGGTTCAACCGAGATGTTGGAATAATCGGACGAGCAAATCTGAGGTTTATGAGCTACCTTATGTCCAACTGACTCTATACAAACCTAAAGTGGGCCATCCATGCACAGTCAAATTTTGTTCACACCGGAAATCGAACAAACAATCGTCTAGTTGATGCGAATGGGCGGCCGAATAAGCGCACTTACATAAGTTATCAATTGGCCAGGGCCATCAGTGAAATTTGCGTCACAAAGGGGTTAATACGGGAGTTTGAAATGCAACGCACCTACCGCTGCGACCGCCGTGAGGTGGCTAGCGTCGATCTTCAAGTAAAGAATATACTTTCCCCGCAAACAACGTTCGCCAGTCACTTGGTGTTGAGGCATCTGAACGGGCGTGCTCCCCTGTTACACTTTAAACGACCGGACGAGCTCAAATTAATAGCATCCTATGTAGTATCAGTTAGTAGCTTCGAATGAGCCATGAGGATACACAGTACACGGTGGGCACCGGTTAAAGCACAAGTGGATGCAGGTTCTACAGGTCCATGTGATAACCATATATTTGTGTGCTGTCCGTCTTCAAAATCACTCCTATCCATAATGTAGGTTGTTGTTAAATTTGAGTGCATTTTTTTTGAGCCGCTTCTTAACTCATTGACGGTGGCTTACTTAATACAACTTGTCCAGAAGCAGTATGCTTTACCGAGGGGTCACTGTCGACGGTACTAAGGCAGTTCAACTGGACATAAAAAAATGCTGCGTCCTGTGTTGGCCAAGTCGCGGGATGTAAATCTCATAACAGAAGGCTGGATTTTCAGGACTACCGTGGCCTCCATGCACCAGTATACTGAGAAAGCTAAGGCGGCTTTACTACAGACGGACTTCCCCTTTGCTTCATTCTACAATTCAAAAGAATCAAGATGAGATAGGATTGTTCGCATGAAGATGTCCTGTGGATATTGTGGTGACCACGCTAGCATGAACGGCTATCGGTTCGTTAGTGACCAGCTGGGTAGTTGCAACCCTCTTCACAAGTGCACTATGATTTCATTAAGTATGCTGTATCCGTCTCAAAAAAGTGCAGTCTATCGTTGAAACCTGAAAGAAGAGCCTGATGACCCGACTAAGTCTGAAGATGAGTTTTGCGTTGTTCCTCCACGCAGGCTAGTTCGAGTGAAAGTGTTGGTAAATGATTCCATGGACGTCAATAACAACGGTAATTGATGCCACACCTACGATGTTACGTAACGCTTACCTTTGGATCTGCACACACAGCAAAAAGAGGGCTTCTACTAAAGTAGAACCGAAAGTATGGAAACTGAGATAAACGGGTTAGAATGTTCCAGATACTGATGACCATATAGTGAATGCATTCCGACACTTCCATTCCATTTACACCATGGGTCGTGAAGTTTTGACCATAGGGTGCACTTAAGCTGACCGTCGAGCATAGACGGAAGTGCGTTCAACCGAAAGGCTTCCTAGTATAGCATCCTTCGCTCACCGCTTAACAATTTTGCCTTTTGGAGGATATGTGAATTTACACTTACTGAGAGTTCATGTAACTTCATGAACTTACCGATTTTTTCGCTACCATAATGCCAAATCAGTTTACGCACCATCATAGTGGGCAGTAAATACGGCAAACAGATCAAGCGGAATAACGCTCACATTATTTCTTGAAATCATCCGTTGCAATCTGATCTACTTACCCACAATGCTCTCATGTATCAGGGGTTTCCAGTTCCACGTGGTGACAAATATACAACTTCTCATTTGTCAGCTCTCGAAACGTACTCCACGGATTACCGAACGCGGAAGTTACCGAAAAATGATTCATAACTTATACCGTGCACGTCCATTATTCATCCGCTGCCAACTCGTTCTGTCTACCAAACACCAAGTTTCAGCTATCTCATCAACGCAGCTTGTTGTGAAGTTAATGACCTTAAAAAAACCTTCTAAACATTAAAACAAAAATATTTCCTACCACACAGTAAGGATATATTTCACACCTTCAACAATATTCCCTCTACCACCATTCAGACAATACTACAAACTCACACCTTACCGGTCTGCCAACATGAGCGTTTACTACCTGCGAATAATTTCCAGCCAGCCAAAACTATAAGGCGCGCACAAATTGATTTTGAACTNTTGCACACTGACAGAGGATCAAACTTTGAGAGTACATTGATGAGTGAACTGTGTAGAATACTGGGCACAATAAAGACAAGGACGACCGCATATTATCCGCAGAGTAATGGTGCCGTGGAGCGCGTTAACCGCGCCCTGAAGTCCCTTTTGAAAGCGTTTGTGGGTTCAGAAAACGCCCGTTCACGGGAGGAAGCCATATATCAGTGTCTGCTCGCATACCGTGCTAGCGTCCACTCCTCTACCGCACAACCATCGCACTACCCGCTGACGGGAAGAGAGATGCGACTGCCGTCCGATTTGCTGGTACCCAGATTGTTGCTAGATGACCTATTAACCTCAGACTATTGCGTTCAATTACGTGACAAATTGGAGAAAGCAAATGCGTTGGCACGGGAACACCTGCGGACGGCCCAAAGGAGAGAGAAGGATTACTACGATAGAAAAGCATATGGAAGCCCGTTGAAGCCCGGCGATAAAGTTTGGTTGCGTGCAGAAGTCCCAACAATCCGTGCGCGCTCGCTGGTTTCGGATGCGCGTTACACTTGTAACAGTGTGTGCTGTGCTGAAATTTACCCGCAGGAAGTGTATGCTGTCGTCAGTTTGCCGCAAACATGTGGGTTTGGAATATCATGGGAGTAATGGTGGACGAAATATTCAGGAAAGTATGAAATATGCCTATTGTACCGTGAGAATCTTTTTGTTTTAATACTTGAACGATGTTTATCAAGGACGTCAAGGATTTGCGTTAAATTAACAGCGAAATATTGTAGTAGCATGTAGTGCGCCGCCATTTTGTTTTGCCACACATACTCCCTTCCGCTTCCTTTCAGGTCCTCGAACACGTGGGTTGGCCGCGTCCGTGCAACGGGCTGAGGAAGGTGACCAACCAGAACCTGAGGTCGGCGGTCAGTGAGCGTGAGACCACGTCTGATTGGTGGGAACTCCCGGACCGTGGGGCCCTGTATATATATATGCACGAGGACACGTTGCTGATTGAACTCTCTCGGTATCTGAGTTGCATTAATACACGTTTCTTTTTGATTCGTGGTTTTTCCTATTCTGTGAAGTAGACCGATTTGTGCTCGATTGTTAACGTTAGACACTGTGTGCACTGTAACCTGTGTTGACCCAACTGGAATATTACAATTTTGGCACCCACGGTGGGACACATTTCCGGATAATGTTCAGTTCATCAGATACCGAAGAGATGCCGAGACTTGTTCGAGCGGCTGAGAAACTGTGTGTTTCGGACAGCGGACATGCATTTCGTGTGCGACATGAGCATGGACTCCCAGCGCCAGAGAAATACACGATTGGAGAGGACTTCCATATTTGGGAAGCCCAGGTGCGCCGCTACGTGCGGCATTTTAACCCGGAACAGCAGGTGGACATCGTATTGAGTTTGATTTCTCGTGAGGCTTACGGGAAGATCGTTGACTTTGATATTCCGGAGAATCTTGAGGACCTGTTTCACTTTCTGCGACGAAGGATTGCAGGTCTGCGCCCTGCGGTTGAATACCGGAAGAAATTTCATGAGCGACGCCAGCTTAGCACGGAAAGATTGATGGACTATATGCAACAATTGAGGAGACTCGCGAGGATGGCGTTTGTCGAAGAGACACAAGAGCAGAGAGAAGGCCGCATTCTGGAGAGGTTTCTCGAGGGAATTCGTCAACCGCAATGTCAGCGTGAATTTCTCATCCGCCCTCCCAAAACCTTGGCTAAGGCTGAGAAGCTGGCTGAGCTGTTAGACCAAGTGGAACATGTTGAGTCCGGGGATGAAAATTTTGCTTGTGTGACCCAGAGCACCCCCGCTGACCGATTGCAGGGTCAGATAGTCCGCAAAAGCGCTTATGCAAGAGGCGGACATTGTACACAATGCCATCCGAAAGTGAAAGCGCCTAACTGGCAGAGATGTTTCACCTGTGGCCGGCATGGACACCTGGCGCGTGGGTGCCCGTTATCCGCCCGGAAGCGTACACATGCCGGTAAGTCTCCTGTATGCCAATCGCGTATTCCTTTTGTTTCGAAATGTGAGGATAAAGATGTTGCATTATGTCCTGTTCTGAAAGCAAAAGTTGGCGGTCGTGACTTTGAATGTCTGTTAGATTCCGGGTCCGTATGCAGCCTGCTTGATAAGGAGACATACACCATCTGTCAGTTTGATGCAATAGCGGGGCCTGGCAGCCAGGTTCTAGCCGTGAACGGACAACCGTTACATATATTGGCGTGCGTTCGCGGGACAGTGCAGATAGGAAAGTGGACGTGTACACTGAATTTCTTCGTTGTTCCGAAGTTACCGTTTCATGTCGTGCTGGGCAGTAACTATTTGATAACCATGCAATGTATCCTGGACCTACCTAACCTGGCCGTACAGGTATATGGCGAGCGTTTTCCGTTGGAACCTGTGTACAAAACACTGGCAGGTGTTGTGGAGGTCCGTACAGGACAGCATGTAACGAAGGGGGAAGTGCACGCTGAGTTCGAATGGCAGAAATTTAGGAGCACCATCATCTCACACCTCCCAGCACACCTAGCACAGAGAGTACGGGATGTAATTGAAAAGCATCGGGCGATATTCTGGTGGGAAGGACAGCCGCCTGGACGCACTCACTTTGTGCGACACAGAATTGACACGGGGGAGGCACACCCGATCCGGCAAGCGGCTCGTCGCTTACCAGTCCATCTTCAGGGCCAGGTGGAACAATTATTAACAGACATGTTAGAGAAAGGCATTATCCGGCCGTCAACATCTCCATGGGCGTCTCCGGTAGTATTAGTCAAGAAAAAGGATGGCTCCTTAAGATTATGTGTTGACTATCGCCAGTTAAACGCGGTAACCAAAAAAGATTCGTTCCCACTACCACGTATCGATGACACTATCGATGCTCTTTCGGGCACCGAGTGGTTTAGTACCCTTGATTTGGCCTCTGGTTACTGGCAGGTGGAAGTGGAGCCCAGTGATCGCCTGAAAACCGCGTTTGTGGTACCCTCTGGTCTGTACGAGTTTGAAACCATGCCATTTGGATTGACGAATGCCCCGGCCACCTTTCAAAGATTAATGCAACAGGTGCTCGGAGACCTGATCCCGAAGCAGTGTCTGGTTTATTTAGATGACGTCATTGTACACGGACGTACCGTTGATGAACATTTGCATAACCTATCCAACGTCCTTTCAAGACTAGCGGAGGCTGGACTGAAATTGAATCCAGCCAAATGTTCGTTTATGCGGACCGAAGTAAAATATTTAGGACACGTCATCTCACAGTCCGGTGTGAGCTGTGATCCCGAAAAGGTGCGTAAGGTGAAAGAATGGCCAACTCCTGAGAGTGTTGAGGAAATTCGTAGTTTCCTTGGGTTGGCTTCTTATTATCGACGATTCGTTCCCCGTTTTTCTCACATAGCTAAACCTCTAACATTGTTGACGGAAAAGGGGCGAGTATTCGAGTGGTCCGAAGATTGTCAACAGTCGTTCGATCGATTAAAAGATGCGTTATGCACTGCCCCCATTTTGGCACTCCCAGACACAAGAGCGGACGCGAAAATGTTTATCTTGGATACTGACGCCAGTGACGTCGCTATAGGGGCTGTACTATCTCAGTTAGACAATAATGATAAAGAACATGTTATTGCCTATGGAAACCGAAACCTCAACAGAAGTGAAAGGAACTATTGTACCACTAGAAAGGAGATGCTCGCTCTAGTACATTTTATTAAACACTTCCGTCACTATCTCCTCGGAAGGCGTTTCTTGGTTCGAACGGACCACTCATCACTCCAATGGCTGCAGAATTTTAAGGACCCGGAGGGGCAAGTTGCACGTTGGCAAGAGTTTTTACAAGAGTACAACTTTGAATGTAAACACAGGCCTGGTCTGCGTCACCGAAATGCTGATGCATTATCTAGAAGACCGATTCGCGACCATGGCGATTGCCCCTCATGCACGAGGTACTCCATGGCGATCACCATCAGGCCAGAGGAGAATAATCGATGGGCTGCCATTCAAAGTAGCGATGCAGATCTACAAATCATATACAGACGAATAAAAGAGGGGGGGCCACGTCCGACCACCCAAGAGATGGCAGGAAGTAGTTGGGAGGCGCGTTGCCTGTGGTCGTTGTGGAACCATCTCTATATAGCCGATAATGTCCTTTATTATCAATATGGCCCGACATATGAAAGCCAAATTGTGGTCCCAGAATCGGCGGTTCGAAGTGTTTTGCAGGAACTGCATGAGAATTTGGGGCACGCGGGCCAGAACAAACTTGAAGAAGCCGCGAAACGACGTTTCTGGTGGCCCCACCAACGAAGAGACGTCAAGGATGTGTGCAGTAGTTGTGGTCTGTGTGCACAAATTAAAAACCCCAAGAGACAACAATGCGCACCGTTACAGAGCATGCTGACGGGGTATCCGAATGAAATAGTAGAAGTTGACATCGTCGGGCCACTACCAGAGACCACCCGAGGGAATAGGTACATTCTCGTGATGGTAGATCATTTCACTAAATGGTGTGAAGCGGTGCCAGTGCCACGAGCGGATGGCGGAACTACCGCCAAATTCATTTTCGACCACTGGATCTCGCGCTGGGGCGCCCCAACTCAATTGCACACTGACAGAGGGTCAAATTTTGAGAGTACAATGATGCATGAACTGTGTAGAATACTGGGCATAAGGAAGACAAGGACGACCGCCTATCATCCGCAGGGTAATGGTGCTGTGGAGCGCGTCAACCGCACCCTGAAGTCCCTCTTGAAAGCGTTTGTGAGTTCAGAAAACACCCGCTCATGGGACGAAGCCGTATCTCAGTGCCTGCTCGCATACCGTGCTAGCGTCCACTCTTCTACCGCACAATCACCGCACTACCTGCTGACGGGAAGAGAGATGCGACTGCCGTCCGACTTGCTGGTACCCAGATTGTCGCCAGATAACCTATTAGCCTCAGACTATTGCGTTCAGCTACGTGACAAACTGGCGAAAGCATATGCGTTAGCACGGGAACACCTGCGGACGGCCCAAAGGAGACAGAAGGATTACTACGATAGAAAAGCATATGGAAGCCCCTTGAAGCCCGGCGATAAAGTTTGGTTGCGTGCAGAAGCCCCAGAAACTGGAATTCCAAAAAAATTGTTTCATGAGTGGAAGGGGCCATACGTTGTGCACGACATCATTTCCGAATCCACCTGCACTATACGGGACGTTAACGACAATGGGTCCGGACTCAGAGTGGTACATTTCAATCGTTTAAAGCCTGATACCACAGGACAGGATCGATCAACTAATTGCGAGGAGTTAGAAGTAGCTGGGGAGTGCACTGTACCGCCAGAGGGAGGGCAGTCCGGAGCACTGCGGCCAGTGCTCTCGACGGGGGGGAGTAGTGTAGTAGCATGTAGTGCGCCGCCATGTTGTTTTGCCACACATACTCCCTTCCGCTTCCTTTCAGGTCCTCGAACACGTGGGTTGGCCGCGTCCGTGCAACGGGCTGAGGAAGGTGACCAACCAGAACCTGAGGTCGGCGGTCAGTGAGCGTGAGACCACGTCTGATTGGTGGGAACTCCCGGACCGTGGGGCCCCGTATATATATATGCACAAGGACACGTTGCTGATTGAACTCTCTCGGTATCTGAGTTGCGTTAATACACGTTTCTTTTTGATTCGTGGTTTTTCCTATTCTGTGAAGTAGACCGATTTGTGCTCGATTGTTAACGTTAGACACTGTGTGCACTGTAACCTGTGTTTGACCCAACTGGAATATTACAATATGTTGACGAGATAGCTGAAGTTTTGCTATCTGGTTGATAGAGGGAATAAGGAACAAATGATTAATATACATGCACCGTGTGAGTTGTGGGCTATCTTTTTTAATACTTTTCATTCGAGATTTCTTGGAATACGTGCCGACAGTTCATAAGTTTGGGTCATTATGCCCATGGTGTAGGATTTTTGCACATGATCCTAAATTTACCCCGATGGAAAACATAGGGCGGTGTATGTGTGTCCAAATGGAAAGCCGAAGTCTGTGTGGCGAACAATATCTCAAAACCCTAAAGGAAAACCCGAACGAATGCTGCCACCTGCGCGCTGAAATCTCTGCACCAAAATGCACCATTTGCACCAATCAGAATCGCCGCAAGCACAGGGAGGTAGACACTGGTGACTGACAGGTGCAAGCGAAATCACCCAGTTAAATGCGAGAGAAATACGAAGCCAGCAAGGCGAAATTAATTAAGGAAATGAAGAAATTGAGAAGAGAAAGATTGGTTAAACTATTGCTAATCGACTAGTGAATAGAATAGGGACGAATTGGAACATGGACTGAACAAGTGAACTTGGTTCGATTGCGTCTATGCGGTTTCTAGTAGCAAATGGACGAGCTTGCGTGGGGGAACAACGCGAAACTCATCTTCAGATGTATCATCAATGAATAGTGGAGCTGCACACGGTCTGTGTTTTCGTTTCAACGTCGGAGTTGTTGCCGTGTTTGAGGTAGATGCAACTGAACACGCATAGTTAATGAAATCATAACTTACCTGGCAAGGGAGGTTGTAACTGCCCTGTGTTTTAAACAACGGAACGCCATCTAACAGGTAAACTCAACGGCAATCACACTCACATGATCATATTTTGAAAGTCCACTGCCTGATTTCTTGCTTGAACGAAGCACATACAGGAGATTGTGATCCTTCATGTACCTATCTAAGCAACTTTTGAACTCGCTGAAGCTAGCAAATTCGCGATCCTCAAAGACATCTTTGAAGCCCTGTAAATAATCTATAACCTAAAATAGAATATAAGATAACATCGGTCAAATATTAATCACACGTGAAAAAATTCATCACAAGATACTACATTCGTACCGTCACAACACCTACCATCGCTAATTTCGATCTCGGCGCCAAATGAAGGACAAACTGATGTACGGTGGACTAAAACAAATCTTTTTAACTCTCCTGATGCTCTCTGTCGTGGAAATCGATGACTTACACATTCCTGGGCGACACCACGGAAATATCGTCCACTGCTCAATTATTTCTCATTTCATCGCCGTCTAACGGCAGATTTCACTCCCTGCGGGTAATTTTCATCGTGTGCTGTTGTGTTGTCTGCGCTGCTTTTGTTTGTTTAAGTTGTGTGAGCGGCTCACCCGGCCTTTGGCTCTGTTGGTGCTTGTTATTTTCTTTTACAGGACTATTGCTGTAATCCCCTGCTCCGAAAGAACGCTGTCCCAAGTTTTCCCACGTTGGCCGAAGGTGGCCTACAACTGTGGAGGGCGATCACAGCAGTGACTGTTGTTTCGTGAGTTCGCTGTACAAATGTGTTCTTTCTTGGAAGATCCCCCTCTGCGTTTCAGCACGTGATCAATGGCCTGTGAAACTGTGTCTGCTCTGTGCACTCCAAATCCACCAAATCTCATCAGGCAACATTCGACCACATGTACAGTGTAACTTTTGCGAATGTCATGGGTAGAACTCCCAAAAACACAAAAATGAAATATTTTGAAATCAGCGCACAAAAGAACTTGGTACAAAAATGAATGTCATTAGGAATCAAAGAAATTCGCACGTTGTAATAAAAGGTCTTTCGTAGGCACACTAAGCAGAGTTTGGGCGAGAGCCAAGAACAGGGGATTAACAGAGGGAACACCCTCGAGCCTTTGAGATCCGGTAATAGTATGTACATCGACGCAGTATCTTAAACATGTTAGCATTAAATGGATGCACGCTTCAAGTGCACAATGTAAAGCGAGTGAAACCTAGTAGTCTAAGCGTGCGAACAAACGACGTTTGAACGTTTGGCGACCCGATTTGGTCACTGATAACTATGTTAGAGCTACGATTGTCACTTGTACTCTTTTCGTTCCCAACTTTTGTGTGTGTGTATGTTTGTTTAAATGAGTACCGATATCGACAAGTACCCCGCGTACTTGAAGGTACGACACCGCTGCGTATCTGCTTGTCGTTCCGCTGTGTTAACGTTTCCCCTTGTTATTTCTCGCTTTCACATCGACCTAGCATGTCAACAAAATACTGCTTGTTTACTCGTTGCGTTATTCGTAACCGGCCAGTTTTAGTTCATTTGACTTTACAACCACAAAGGTTGAGGTGCCGCGAACAGAACAAAGTAGACATTTCACAAGAACCCGGATTAATTGTAGGAGGAAAGTTACACAATAGAACTCATCATCAGATTTCATACGGCTGTAGACAAATGAACACAAATCACTTATTGTATTCTTACCAACTCTTACCACTCTACAGAATATTTGCAAACACAATAAAACGATATAAGACCCTAGCGAATTGTAAACACTTACAAATGCGTAATGGAATTTCAATCGCAGAGGAAGTAGTAAACATTCTTATCCAACCCATCAGTGTACATTTTTCTTTAGAAACTCTGCTGTTGAAGTATATACTCCTGGTGCCGTGGATCCTCAAATCGATACCTCCGAAGCGTTAGTGGCATGTGTTAGAACCACAGTGTCCGGGTTGACGCTGTTCGCTGACATGTCTTCGAGACTGACAGATTGTTCATCCTTAAGCATAATGGTTTTGTTCCACGTGCTTTTGTGGTGACCTGGGGATACCTCCGGTCTTCCGTACATGCAACCGTGTTTGTTGGCCTATGCAGGCCAATGGCGCCAAAGACACTTCCGGCTTGCTCGCGCGCTCGACTGTCGGATCCCCAATCCCCCAAGTTAATTCCACATATCGGTATCGTTTAGTGTTGATTGAGACTTACCGTAATTATTGCATACTATTGGTTTGGTCTCCATCAGTTATTCGCATTCTTATTTCCCGTCTGGCAGTTGTCACGTATATCTTGGAATTCGTTAATTTAGTGCACTTGCGCACGTAACTTTGTCGGCTCGGCCACGTCCTGCAAATACCAACCCAGAGCTTGCCGTGCTTTGCTTATGAGTGGTGTGTTTAGCTGGAAACGATAGCTAGCTCTTTGGTCCGGAGTCAGGAAACTCCCTGATCAGGATAAAAAACAATTAACGTCTGTTTAGAAACGTTATCTGATATGACGAAGAATGGAAGTCAATTATATTATCAAAGAATATCCGCGTGCGTCAGTGTAACTTTCCCTCATCTACATCCTCCTTATTTACCTAACACACTCCCTCTTTTCCTCCTGATATACTGTGGCACGGTTGTAAGTTCATAAGATCTTTTTGTTTCAAATGTACAGATATTTGGATGGCAAGTTTCAATATGCTTTGCTTACTGTATGACGACGTTGTTTCATTTCCATGGTAGCGGGCGTCATAAAACTATGGCTGTGTTAACTAAGTTACGCCATTCCGATTAGTACTATTGGCCTATTGCACTTATAAGGCAGGCTTCACAATATTCAAGAACATTTAATCCATCACTTAACACATTTATATGCGTAACTTCAATCAACGTTTTGGATGTACACTACTTAATGCACGTCGGAACTTCCGCCAAAATTAGACAGTCCAAACAACGTAGAGAAAAAGTCTGTTCATATTTCCTTGCCTTTTAAGGGCAATAATGCCTCCAGGAATATGAGCAACAACCTTAAATTATCCCTAAGCAAGATCTAGTTTGCAGCAGAACTGCATTTCCAGTTTAATTCCATACCGATTTTAAGCCGCCAGTTGATGGATACATTGCCTTTACATGCTGCCTCTTACTGTGTATAACATTTTGTTTGTTCCTGTGAAACGAGCTATGTAGGTCGCATGACACGGCGACTATCCGAACGCATTTGGGAGCATCATCCGGTGTGGCTAAATCGGGACTCGGCAAAATCTTGCTCGTCTTCTATCGCTGCACATCTAATGGGGTCCAACCACTGAATCAATCTCAATGACTCATTCCGTCTTATCTACCGCGCAACCGGTTTACAATCAAAACATGTCAAAGAGCGCTTACTGACAGTGGCGGAAGCCATAGTCATCCGTTTACTCTTCCCTCCAGTAGGTGTTCAGAAACGTTTCGTAAAAAATCTGAATTATCCATGGCCTGGTGTTCACGTCCGGAACGAACAGATAACGTAATTCTGACCACTATCTTAACAGTTATCAATAATTTGTACAATCGACTTGATCCTTCTGAAACTGATCATGAACCGTTTGATCTCTTACTGTACGTTTTCTCACACATGATTAATTCATATAAATGTGTTATAGTTAGCACTCGAACTTGGCCAACAATCTAGTAGTCACCAGAGTGCAAACCAGTACTGTCTGTATAGAATGAATTTGAAGAGGTGATAACCACTTGGAGAGTATGAATAAACGACAGATTTGTGGACGAGGAAAAAAATGACAGCAGGCAAACGCAAGAGGTTTTGGAAATATGGATTTGCGGGTATACTTAAGGGGGTACTGAAAACAGTCGGATTATGTGTAACTGGTCTTAATGGAATAAGTGGGTGATAATTTTTGTGATGTCGGTACAAACAGGAATGAGTAGGTAAGGCTTCCATCATCAGTTATGGCTGTTATGGTGCTGAAACTGAGTACGGAGGTGCATGGTCAATTGGGTTCCAGTCTTTTTAGCACTCGCCTATTCGCCGGATAACTCTTGCAGTAACCAATAAAGACGGTTCCAACTGAAAAGGACGGTTGTCTCAACATAAGGTTACCCTGTTTATTGGAGTCAGTCTACAGTTTTGAAGAAAAATTATAACCCACTTCCGATTTGCTTTCTGTTTTGTGTGTAGTGTCTACTTAGAAACTAATCCCCTACAAACTGGAAACAATAAATAGCGCACTTATAGGGCACAGGAATGTCCTTTAATCCGGGCATTATTGGCCAGCAAAACCGGACTGCTCACGCGAGCTAATATGACCCATGATCACATGACTATCTCCATCTTCAATTCAACTGGTGTTAACTAATTCACAAAGACCTGCCGCACTTTTCTTGAACCTGATAACATTGTACGTCTGTGTTGCAAAAGTGAATTGAACTGTATAGAATAACGATCAGACGTATAGGAACCGCAAAACACTGTTAAGCACAATAACACAGAACGTATATCGTTGAATCGTACGTAGCAGTTGTACAGTATATTGTAATAGTATGACAGTTGCATAACAAAAGGGGACGAATCGTGTCATTCGTGTTGGTCACAGCCTATAACTCTAATCGTTATTTCAAAAGACTATTAATCCCAATTACGGAAGTGTGAAATGGTAGTACATACACCATAAGGCTAGTGTGATAACAAACATTCGGCGAGTGATTGGACGGGTTCTCCTGAAACCTTTCCAGCATTAAGCGTGAAATGCCACAAGATATAATATGGATAAATAAAGGTTTAATTAGAGGTGGGAAAACACTCTCTGAACTTACACATTCGCACCCATGTAGATTTAAAACGTCGAACTATCCACTAGGGGCATTGCTAGTAAACACGATTGTTAGGAGCAGAAATATTGTGCTCAGAAATGGTACGTGTAAGAACCCTCTTTAGCAGAATTGGGGAAACTGAGGCAAACACTTATGTTGCATGCAGCACTGGCACTAAAATTGCCAACATAGCGGATGGCATTTCCAAATCAACGTCCATATAGTTGTGTAGTGGGATGTCTGGGACTAGGAAACATTGATTTAACCTTAAAATGATAGAGTCAAGAGAACCACCAAGAATTTATCTGAGGGCTCACGCACAAAAGCCCTGGTAAAGATAGGTCGTGAAGAATGTACATTACAAAGCGTCTGTGCTTGATCGTAAAGCTCGATAATTTAAACATACTACTTCAAGAATCCGAAGTAGTGTGAAAAAATATGGTGGTACAGAACCTAAGCAAAACCGGACTAGTCGAGAAGATTTCTGTATATTGTCGTCATTCAATGTATCACAACTGTGATACTATACGTTAAAAATTGTCTGAACTCCACCGTCTTTCATCGTGTAGTTTTCATTGGAAATTGCAAACTGGCAACACCTAATCGGTCAAAAAATTAGAATACTATACGAGCATTTTATACAACCGGCCCGGTACGTCAAATGGCAGCCAACTGACGAACGACACCCAAACGTGTGGAATGCGTACAAAAAATAACAGATGACACAAAGAGAGAAACTTTTCTCTGCTCTGCACGAAAATTACTTTCACTCTGTATGAGAATTTCTACCAGGTGATCAGTTGTTTTGTATACAGCATAATTCTTTTAGCAAACACTTGTCGCAACCAATATAAAAACACCCCCCCCCCCGAAGACTTCTGCACGTGTGTGAGGGCAGGTTTATCAAAGGCTATGGATTTAAGTGTCACGGTGTGTGTGTGAACCCTTTCGCCATTCAACCGCCAGACAAGAACAATCTTAGTTTATTTAGCGAGTCAAGCAGATAAACGTTCACATCTAATGCCAGTCTCAGCTCGCCATAAACGCTAAGGATGAAAAAATATCGCCAGCATTAGATTCCTTATTCTGCTTCAGTACATGCACCCGAGCTACAAAATACAGTGATGCCTGACTAAACGCGTGTGCTGCACCAAGGTCAACCTGACAAGGTGAACAAAACCATAAATTAAATCGAGTGCTCGGTACATACTGGGATCGACATCGCTTATTAATCTTTCACTGGAACATCGCCGTTCTTATCCCGTCGTAAAACAGCTTCAGCCGGTTCCAGAATGAACATGTTGGATTTCAAAACATGTTAGTTTAGTGGCCGGGCTAGACTTTGTCCCGTTGCCGTATGCGTTATATAACATCGAAAAACGTCAGCACCTGTATGGAGCTTAGCAAGAAATTCTCGTTTGCTCCATTTGATTGGGGGGTGTCTGGGTGCAACCAGCAGATACGGGCAACCCGACACACTGAAACAGTCTTCCATTTTCTATACAGTAAAATGACTGTAGGTAACCACTGCAATGTGAACTTCCTGTCGACCAAGTCTTCAGAAATGCAGTAGCTGAGGGATTGTAAGTAGGAGCACTGGTTGACGTAGGCATAGTATTGTTTCGGAAATGAACCACAATAGTTGGCATGTAAGCGCTGGCAAACTTCATGTCATCAGCCATGGACTCCAGTTAGATGGCTTGAAATGAATCATGTGCCATTGGAGAAGTGCCGATATTAATCTCTGTCCAACAACACATCAAACTTGCCGATAACTTCATTTTCTCCATACCAAGGTGACCGGAATACAAGTCACAGAATTAACAGGTCAAGTGTACAAGACACAAAAATTCCATCGTTCAAACATACAGTTCTGTTCGGAAGTGATAAAGACTCTTGCACATCATCGTCTACGTATGGCCGAAATAACTAATGAAAATGTTTTTGCGTGGGAGCTGACCGGCTAGACTCATTGGTAATGGTTAAACTAAGTGCGAGTCGAAATTTCCAGCATGTTCACATTAGGTTTGTCTGGATAGACGGTCGACAGGTTGTTTGTACTTGAATATCCGTTGTTCAATATCATCAGAGTATGCCCACAGAACGGGGTTCGGTCATAAAACTACGGCTGTTGATGACTTGGCGAGAGACTTGTTGGGGCAGTAAATAGGCTTGGTTGTTTCAAGGTCAGTTTAACTCATAAACCTGTCACTAGAGGAATTATTGTGAGTATGGGTAACAGTTCAATGAAGGGAAAAAGCTGCCGTTTGAGTTTAAGGTTAGTCACAGACTAGCGGGCTAAGAAATCAGAAAGTACACAGAAGAGGATATCCAACTTGCTCTACTACACCACCTAAGCCGGTAATCATAGTAGATGGAAGCTTTGAGAGTATGGTCATAGGACAACACTTGTGGCGAAAATGTTAAACAAACGACCCGTGAAATTCAGCTCACATAAAATTGTTTGAGGAAACAGTAAGCAAAGTGGTTCCAGGTCTTAAACAAAATTCGGACAAGAACAGGAGTTATGTTGGAGCAAAACGAACTCAAATGGTCAGCAGCCTTTGAATCAAGGACGTTAACAGAAATGAAAACTGCTCGTGAGCTGCTCGAAACTCGATGAAAACCAAATATCCGAACGTAACACTCGAAATAAGGGACGTCGTATAACCCTAGGAATTATACATAAATTCGCATCTCCCAAGTAAGTAATTAGGAAAAGACCTTAGAATGGTTGCACTAAGCAGTTGTTATTCGTGGGGAAAGAACCCAAGTTTATAGATGCAGTTCAGTATTAAATAAACCATTCTGTCGTTGGCTAACATCATCGGCGCATTCAACGTTACACGCTGTAATCTGACTGGTCCAATACAGATCAAAGAACTTGTTGACTAACAAGAGACTTAACATTAACTCTGTTTGTCTATTCTTGACGTTGTACCCTAATGTATCATTGGACCGCTTTGCCGCTGTTTTTGTTGAGGCTTGGATAAGTGGTGAATCCAATAGGTTTCCAACACGCCAAGAAATGAAAATTGCATGGTTGAAAAAAACACTTCGCAGGACTCATAGCAACACCGTCAATATGCAGGTTTTCAAGTAATGCAAGTAATCTGTCATCGTGTTCAATCACTTCAGTCAAACCATGTACACTATTGGCATCCAGATAACTTGTGATACGCTCAAAATCAACACATGTTGTGTATCACGTCTTGAAAAAATGCCTAAGAAACGTTTGGTTCAAAAGATGGAAATTACACTTGAAAATCCAAATGAAGTATTCATTGGAGTATGGAAACTAGACACACTGTCAAGTGGAAGTTGTAGATGTGTAGTTGTGGAATCAATTTTCAAGAAGTGCTCTAAATCAACACTTCAACGGTGCATGCAACAAGAACTTGTTCGAAGTAAAGCGATTCTCAACACACTCTTTCAGTGCTTTATCATCGTGTTTTAAAGAGGATACAAGTGAAATAACCCATATGTACGATTCAACAGAAGTCAGTATACTCTTGTGAAAATTTGTAATATATATTGCGAACAGGTTCATAGGCATCAAATGAAATTACGCTACTGTTCGAAATGAGTGAACGTAATTGAAGGCTAACTGGTTTGTTTCGCCTGTCATCGGAGGCCTTTGTATATCACAAGATCAGTTCACGAGAGTTGATCCCAGAAGATTCAACGAACAGTGCAAATGAAAGCTTGAAAACCTCCATACACTTAAGGCCAATAAAAAATGGATTGGAGTTAATACAAATTGCACTGTGAATGAAGGCCCACAGTTGTTTAAAAAAGGTTCAGTTTGCCCAGTAATACCACCTGCAGAAACACCAGTGGACTTCAAGGCAACAGAAGGTTCAATTCTCTCAAAATAATCAACTAAAATAAAAGGTGTAACACTATTGTTTTCAACAATAAACAAATGCTTTGGTCCACCTCTAACAATAGGTGTGTTATATGGCATGTGGAATCAGTGAAATTAATAAAATCCACATTAAGAGCAATAGAGTGAAAATCGGGTGAAATGTTTTACTCTTTTATAAATGTATAGACCAATCGTAACTATGAATTGCGGCAGACGGCTTGAAAGTGACCTATTTGATCAACTTTGGGGCATTTGGAGTGGCAGGACGAGCACATAAGTCCAGAATATTTACAACCTCATGGTTTACAGTTATTCAGATTTTGGACCGAGTTTATGTTACAGTGATTTCTTGCGAGAGATATTTATTTGGCATGTTACGTTTTTAAACAGTCTCTGTTTTCGGTGTGCCAGCCGTTCAACATTGTTTGCATTATACACCATGACTAGCTCTTCGTCTGAGGCAGATTTGACAACTTTAAACTGTTCGCAGAAGACTTTGTTCATTTGGGAACAGGTTTCAGTCAGTGATAGCGAATGAAGACCTGAAGACCAAGGAAATGATTCTTGTGTGTAATTGCGCTCTAGCTGAATTTGTAGTTGATTAACAAAATCACATCCTAAAACGAGTTTGAAGTTGAACCATAAATACAAGAATGTTATCAATTTTTGTTGCTCATAAAGTATGGATGCTTGTTCTATCCGTGGCGTCACAGCTGACAGGCTGAACATACTTAAGCAGTAGATTCATGAAAGTTGCGTATGGAAGTAAAATAATGGAATGGGGAAAACCTGATTTTTTTTAAACAACGCTTACGCTCCTCCACCGATCGTAAGAAAATTAGAGGATTTCTTCTCTCGTTTCACATTCGCATATGTGCTGCGCCAAATTTCGAAATGTGCCTATTACTGAGGAAGGCCACTAGAGTTGATTGAAATGTTGACTGGCAAAGCCTGTTAACAATGTTATATTCTTCCTGTTCTAATTGCTCTTTGACAACTCGTAAACTGGGGTTATCATTTAGGTTTTCCAAAACGTAACTAGCCATCAGGAAAAATTTACTGACGTCGACACCAGATGCGCTTGTTTGATATACACAACGGCGAGCTGAAGTGTACTTAGCTCAAACCCACATCTAGCCTCCACGCATTAGCAATATCACAGGAAGTGAGGTAACGGAATCGTAGTGTGGCCGCCAATATGTACACTGCAACCATCCGAACAGTTAAGTTAACAAAACGCATTGTTCTTTTGTGACATACAATCACAACCGTCTAGCGCTGGTGTGGACTAAGTTAGCAGACAATCTTGAGTAGAATGGACAGAAGCCCACATGTGTTGGCACGATACAGAAGCAGCGACTATCTGTAGCAATAGGCAGTGATGGTGGCTTGCAAAATCAAGTCGAATTTTACAACTGTGCGTTGACGTATACGGCGCGTGAAACGGACATGGGTAGAGGCTACCAAAACTTACGAAGTAGGTTGGGTATGAACAGTCAATTACATCTGATGATTCTTAATGCAATCGTTGGTGGTCTCTTGGTCAGACAAGGAGGTCGAACGTGTGCCTATCGTTAGATGCATGGTAGGCAATCGTCGCAACCAGTTCGGCGACGACTTATAGAACGATCGGTGTCAAGACTAATGGAAGTTGCACCCACAACATTGTGCATAAATCGCTGTCACATACGTGTTGAGATTAAAATAGTCAGAACTATGCAGTACGTGCAAGATGGTGAAACCTACAGTGTGAACGCAGCTGCATATAAAATTATTAGTGGAGAAAAGTCGTACAGAATAAAACGGTTTATTTAAAAGAGGCTTTAAAATGTCATGGACGTATCCTAAATGGAGTGCAGAAAATAATTCAACGAAACATAGCCTGGAGCATTTTAAAAAGGAATAGACACTAATCCGTGTTAGTGAAGTTACTTAGTTTCAACTCCGATCCACCTAATGCACGATGTGTAAAATATACCCTAAAACATTGGCTGACATTGTAAATACGATCGTAAAGACTTTGTTTGCCTTTCGCCTGGTGAATGCTATCGTGTTAACCTGTTTGCATAGTTTTGCACGTGGGCACTTGTAGCGCAGTACATAGTTCCGGTTAGGTTGTTCGCCGACGGCCGGATTCTTGGGCTCCCTGGTTTTCATTTCATATCGCTGTCGTGTGGCGCTTAACGAGACCCGTTATAATTTTTGGATAATATGTGTTGAATCTCCTACGTATTCGTGTTTTCGTTTCACGTCTAGTCTAATTTGCGTGCACGTGCACACCCAGCTGAGCGTGCACACAAAAAGATGCCAGTTTGTAACAGTGAACTGAGCGCAAGGCACTCTGAAAAATCGCATTAATGGGGTTCACCAATTTGCGGTAGTTAGCCAAGAAACGGCTTCCAGAAGAAAATGTACAATTAATCTAGATCCGCAAGTGCGGCAATCATTTGGGGCTGCACCTGACCATGATCCATTGACAATGTGCAAGGCCTTTCCTGAAATGGAATCAGATTTTGAGCTCAACAGACACTGGACTGGGTACAGACCACATTTTTCCAAAATTGTTTGGAAATATGACAGGTATGTAGGCTTAGCCTAGTTTGGGACCAACGACAGCAAAATAGTTAGTTAAAGAAAAAACACGAGGTGAACTTCACTCGATGGCACTCAGAGGTCAGCCGGACGTAGGTTGCATACAACTTTCGAGTACGTTAAGCAGCTTTCGAAGAGGTGCAAACTGAATGAATCCGAAGGTTGGAATAATGGAAGAGTCGAGAAGAAGAAGAAGAAGAAGAAGAAGCAAGCAAGCAGGCGTTGTGTGTAATCAACTGCACGGCCGAAAATAGTGGCAGTGAGTTCCTATCGGGCCTCCTATATCAGGTATGCATTGAGGTATGCATTCAGGACAGACATGCGAAAAGACGTGGTTGTAACCGGGATCCCTAGAGATGCCATACGATCGTTGATCACTATATAGGTGTCTCCAATGTGTCTTCATCCTATAGTGATTTTTACTACAGTGATGCTCTCTAAGTTATAAAATTTATTGAATTGCTCTGTGGTGGATAATAAGGGCCTTCTGAAGATAGAAAAATTGAGGGGAATTGGATAGTTATAAAACTAACCCTATAATTGTATTCTCACCACCGCGTCAGTAAAATAGTTTCGCATCATACTGATTTTTCCCGTAATTATGCTCTCTAAGTTTCAGGTTTACTGGTTTATGTTGTTTTCTTATATGTTAACGGCTGTCACATGAATAAGGTTAACATATATTTAGTACTTGTCAGGTAAATGCTTTTGTTTCAAAAGCACTAACATACTTAATAATCATACCTCTCCGTTATATGCTGTTCTGTGTGGTCTATGTTAGCCAGAAGCATGTGTCTGCGTATTTGTTCGTTTAGCTGTGCCTAGTAAAGAATCGTGAAATTGCTGCAGTGCGGTAATTTGCCTTCTGTTCGCCAGCTTAACCCAGTAGTCTTGCGTTTAATTTTGTTTAGAAAATTTATTACTCAAGAGTAGTAAAAAAACGTGCAAATTTGGAAATCACTGTCTGCGCACCTCGATATAGTCTACTAGTGCATGGTAAATTAATCCCCTATTATCTTGTGGTTGAGGGAACATTTAATCTATACCATCATGTTCTCTGACGTTTTTAAAGATAATTGACTAGATTATTGTCACAAGTTATTCCAAACTTTGTGCCTGGAATACGCATTTCAGTTCAATCTACGTGTCCCATCCTTAGATATATTGTTTTCTTAGAACAGGCGGTTGTGGTTTAGCACTGTGCCACTTCATACGAGGCTAACGGGCGTAGCGACACTAGTTACTTATCACTGACTGTATCTGAATGTCTGTTGGCATCTGTAATCTTGTTAGTGCGAACCTTGGTGTGTGCTTAAACATTCGGTTGAACTAGTGGGATACCAATAGGTACTCTGCGCGCACTCGAACATACGACTCACTCCGTTTTACCGTTTTCTCACCCTTCTCCTCACTTACCCTCTTCATATATCAATACTTTATCCAGTACTTATTTGTTACGTTATTTTTTACGGATAATCTCGTTTCACTTAACACTGCAAACTGGTAGACCAGTTTAACTCGCACACTGTGATATATACTCAAGCCGACTGAACCCTTTTGTTGTCGACATATTACGTCACAATTGCACGCAGGGTATCAGCTTTACGTTATATTTCGTTTAATCTGATTTAACCCCTATAGACAGTAAAGTGCTCAAGTCGAAATTTTCATCTTCCATATCTCTGACCATATCAGCGCTCCCTCCTGTTCAAACACTATCTACAGGCACAGTTCACCATATTAGAAATAGAGTTCCGAAACCGACGTATAACTGACGATTCGATTAAGTCACTCCGCCACGACGGACTAAACACAGTCAGCGATAACCTAGGCTCACGAGCCGATCGTTATGAGTCTACCAGACATTCTTACAGAAACACAGCTGTCAGAGAAAATATGTTCCGAACGAATGTCCCACTGGTCACATTTGAGCGATAGGAAGCCACCATCCTCTTTCCGAGACATCTGGCAGTCAGCTGGCAAATCTCAGTTACCAAAATTTCCTTACCCGCATTGTGGATGAAATGTTTTCTTCAGTATGTACAGGAGCTCCTGTCCGTGTTACCCCCACTTCTGTTAGGTTGATCAGCAACCACGGCCGATGCAATACACTAACGATTTCAGGATACGGCGCCTTCGTCATCACTCAACAAGTAGCTACCCACTACAGCCATGACGTTGGTTTACAGTGTACAAGGGACACCAAACTAGCGGCCCTGCACAAGACATTTAACGAAAGCCACGAAAACAACCCAACTAAATCAGCCACGGGAATAACACAGTTGTGATTTAAACCAGAAAATCTTCGTGAAAACAGTCAGCGACGCAAGGAGTGCAAGATCGTTTCCCAGAACAAAGGTCGTTGGACTTTGTTGGTACCAAGAGGCGTACGATAAAAATGCTAGGCAATGTCGACCATCATGTTACCATCCAGAACAGGTTACTTCCAGACTAATGTCGCGTATGATAAAAAATAGGCGGACCGCACAATGCGAGCAAAATCCTGCCTGTAGTTCAGTCTTTAAGGGTGAAAATATAACCAACAGACAGACTCACTTTGCAACAAAAGTAGGCGTCCAGATCCATTCTGTAACCACTTTGCACCCACAGTTCATAGGTCTATTGCCTGTTCATACCATTTGTTACCGCACATACCATTTTCTTCGGTGCTATGAAACGAGCCATATGGACCGCACGATACGACGATTACCTGAACGCAGTCAGGAGCATCACCCGGTGTGGCCAACTCTTGGCCTGGCAAAACCTTGCTCGTCATCGATCGCCGCGTGCTTAATGGAGTCCACCCATTCGGTCAATCCCACGGGCCCATTCCGTTCTATCTATGTGTGAAGTCCTCGGCGTACAATCAAACCAAGCCTTTTGTTGGTAATCGTAGAAGCTACCGCAATTAGCCCAATATCCCCCCACTATGTACTCCAAAAGGCTGAGTCTGCCACGGTCTCGCGTTTAAGTCCTGACTGGACAGATTACGAAACCTTGAGCACTATCACACCAGTTGTCCTTATTCTTTATCACAAAATGTTAGGTATTGTGGAGCTGAACCTTAAAAGGACGAGACTCCTCTGTCACTGATAAGGTTGTCGTGTTCTACATGTGATTAGCTGGTAAAAATTTATTGTATTTGGCCTGATGATGAAACTCCGATAAAAAAAGTCTGCATTACCTTCACATTCAAAACTGATGGATGACATTGGTCGATCGCGTCCAACTGCTTACTCGACAAAACTCGAGGTTCGGGGTAGACCGCCAAACACGGCCGTAACACATCCAGTATTGTTGTAACGCGCGGTCGGAACCAGTAAGCGCGGAGGGATGACATTCGAATTACGTAGCTGGACGTATTGCTATGCTGTTGGCGCCGTCTCAGTTTTCGTTTATGTAATTCGTGTGCATGGCTTACTGGGTCTTTGTGTGTCTTTTGTGTTGTTTCCTTTTAAAATACTGTTGTTGGAACCAATACGTCGGATGAACGCTGTCCCCTAATGTCTCCACGTTGCCTCGAAGTTGGTCCACAAGTGTTATGGGCATTCAGATTAAAAACGGCTGGCTTGTATAGTACATTATCCAACTCTGTTGTTTTGGTGAGTCCTGCGGAAAGCTCCTATCCGAATTCCCATAGCTGATTCGACTATCTAACGAACTACCTACCGCGAGGACCGACGTCGCGCGTCATATTGTCACACGCTGGCTACTAGTTCGCAGTCGTCTGCGTCGCTTAGCTCCCGATGAGCTGAAAATTTCCCAAGCCGATTTGGAGCATATGGTTCAGTTCGACATAATCCTTCTGTTCACCAGTCTATTGACGCCAATGTTGCGCATGGAGCCCAAAAAGACCGATAACGACTGGCGCCCTTTGGGCGGCTAACGGGCATTAAACAGTGCAGCCACTCCCTATAGGTAGTCAATTCTTCATAACCAGGACCTGACAACAGACCTATCGGGAAACCAAATATTCACCAAAACCGACTAGGTACGCGTCTATAATCAGATTTCAGTAGCTCTCGAGGACAACCAAGGGATGACCGTCACAACAGTATTCGGATTTCTTCACAATTTTGCGCATGCCGTCTGAGAATGTGTGTCGTGGACTGGAAGGTGGATAATATCAGGGTCGTCTTTTCGTCACAGGAAAAATATTGCATGCATTTAAGTCCATTCTTAGTCCGCTTATGACAATCCACTTGGCCAAGTACTTGTGTGGAATACCCTACGCATATTTCTTAGGCCATGGTATGTCTAGTTGTATTGAACTTCTCCCTAACAAAGTGCAAACAACAATGGACTACCCAACACTCACCTCGTTCAAATAACCTCGTCGGTTAGATTGTTTGTTCATTTCATGTGGTTGCTGTATCCCCAATTTTGATCATTAAATCAACCGTTAACTGGTCTGCTCAGAGGCGAGGTACGTTCATGTTCATTTACAGCTGTCTTTGTTGAGTCAAAGACGAACGTGGTCAATATAGTATCGCCGTAGTTTCATCGTCCGCCCGCTCCTTCAGTACTAATCTTGGATGCTTCGGACGTGGTACCTGGAAGCATTCCTACAACAACTACTCGACGAAGACTGGTGCTTGTTGATCTTTTTCTCTAAGCGTTTATAACTGACCGAGTCACGGAATGGCGCTTTTGTAAAGGGACCATTAGCGATATATCTCGGTATCCGTCATTTTCTACACGTTCTTGAGAGCGGAAGGTTTGTCTTTTTCACAGATCTGAGCCATTAATATGCGCCGTGCGCTCGATATCATACAGGTGCTCCTCCAGAGAGACCCGACATCTTGATTATACCTCTCAGTTTACGATCGATACCCGTCACATTCCAGGTATTCCGAAGACAGTCGCCTATGTACTCTCGCACATCAATACTACAACGAGCACGACAGGCAGCTCAGCTTTTTGGCACCGATCGTAGAGACACCTGACAACCTATCCGAAATAGAACAACTCTGTCAGTCCAGTTCCTTAAGCTGGAACGAGTCCGTATGAGTTCGTCTGAAAGGGTGATTAGTTGTGATACTTCTCAAAGTATTCCCCGCGTGGCCACTCCGTTAACATTCCGCCGCCGAATTTCCAACATGTTGCATGACAAGCCTCATCAAGACATACGCCAACCGGTCAAGATGGTCACCGAGCGTTTTATCCGGCACAATATCAAACGCGAAATCCGCGCCTGAGCCAGAGCATTCATGCACTGCTAGCAGTATAAAATTCGATGCCACACGTTACTAGTCGGATAATTTTGTAGATCTTGGCAACCATTTTCGCCAGGCGCATGTTTGCCTATGTGGGCCCTAGCCAGTCACCAGCGGATCAAGTTTGCGTCACTGCTTTGTGTATGACTTTGGCCTGTGTTACAAGATAGACCAAGTCCTAACATACAAGTTAGGAAACATCAGGTTCGATTATCTGAGATTCATCTCTGTAAACTGATAACCTTATCCCACTATGTTCTACTTGATACTCTCATCGTTAACATGAGGCCAATTGTTATGAATTTTCACAAAAGCTGGCCACTGTGGGACCACTGTGTGTTATAGGGTCCAATTAAAGACTAGCTACCATTTACAGGAGTGGTGTGATTAATCTTTGAACATTCTACACACCTATTACTTACTTTATTCAAGTTTTCCTAACATTCATGGTACATAAGGTACCTTGGGTCGAGGGTTATTTTGCCGAACGAGTTTTATTGCCAGCCAGAGACTAGTTACCAGTAATAAAATTCTGGTGGTCAATAGCCATACCACCGCATTTGAATGCATGGTGTAAGTCCACAAAAGCAGTCAAAGTTTCGGATGGCCCAACCCGTCATAAACAGCTCGACGACTGTACGGTCTAGTCTTGCTTTTCGAAGGTAGTTATGCGCACACTCCACAGGATCATGTGACACTTGTCGCCTGTTCGAACCCAGTGGAAGCCCAGACTGTCCCCACCCGAATCTGTGCGTCATATTCGCAACAATTTTAGTTATTTAGTTTCAGCTTGACTTTGAACCATCAGTGACGGATAACGCTTAGTGCACTACAACTAAGCGACCACGGGGAAATAAGGACAGTTTTATCGGCTTTCAACTGCTTGTATAACTGGGTAGCACATGCAGCAGCTAGCATATCTTCCTTCCGGTTACCACTACTGAAAAAGTGAGAACGAAAATTAGTTCACGCAGCGTTTAAGTGGCACACTGTTTTGACGAACACGCAAGTCTCCGTTGCGCAACAAATTTCAGTAAACACACATAAACATACTAACACAATTGTGTAAAAAAATTCTGTTGGCGCCGGAATTCTTCAAGGACGCATTTTTGATCATTGTTGCAAAATGTCAGTCTTGGTGGTGGTAGTCAATATGATTGTTGTTGTCTAGTCTAACCAAAGTAGATGTACTGATTGGAAGAGAAGACTCAATTTAATTTGGAAGTGCAAACTGAACCAACTTAAAGCAAATAATGAATCGATCATTCATTTTGAATAAATCCAACAACATCCATGTTAACTAGGCGAACGGCTGATTAGCAGGGACAACCACACTAAACGTAAATTGGCGGTTCAGAGATATAAAAAAAAGTAGTCGACGTTTTGTTTTAGATGGTGTATCCTAGGCAACACGGTACATATTTCCTCAGCGGCTGCACTCCTTTTCCTCACAGTCTGAAGTCGGTGAGTCATTTGTGGTTAGGTTAAAAGCTGGCAAACATTTGGCATGAGCTCAGAAGGGTTAAACATAGCAGCTGGTCCTAAGGTCCCTCAGAGAAGTGTTGAACGGCTGTTTTCATGCAGTCTGATCTCACATGAGTCGATGACTCGGACAAACAACCTGTGTTCATGAATCAGAAAAATGGTACAGACACTTATCCACTCAATTGTAGAGTCAAGGTCACTGAGAATGCGGGAATATTTGTGAGTTACCCAGCTTAACCCTTATGTATCTCTTGTCTCATATGTCGAAATCAGGAAGCCGTTTGTGGTTGGTTTGCAAGGTTACCACACACGGTCAAACTCGTCAGGACAAGGAGTTTAACTAACATTCAGTAGATATTCCCGGTCATTTACTCGAAATCGAAGGCGCTGTGATTGTATCCACCGAAGTCTACCATCACTCCGATCTATGCAGGATCTCGAAAAGTAGTGCGGGCACCTCCCCCGAATCTGTTTGTTAGTCCTTAGAGTAGTTAAACAAGGTTAGATGAAATGACGTGTTTTTCAGGATTTGATTGTTGCATAACTTCCTCGTACGTAGACAAACAGTACGCCACAATGACACCTGACTAATAGTTTCTAGACACATACCTTCTTGGTAAGGTCCGTATAGTTTTCAAACTAACTAGGTGATACTGCTTTGTAAAATATAAATGACCTCAACGATTCGGATAGCACTTTTTGTAAGTAGTTTGGAATCGTTGCCCAGGAAGCCTTCATACCATACTTGTGGTATTAGTAAGATGTCTATTTGTTATGCCAATACCCTCGTATCAGTTGATATACACGTGAAAGCCCACAAATTTGGTGGTCAGATTTCCTAGGTAGTATCAGTGGTAATAAAACTGAGGTGAATTATATTTTAAAAGCGATATTGACACTAATCGTAATCATGGTTCATAATCGCCTGGATGCAGCTGCACAATTGGCATTGACACATCGACATTCCATGCGGCGTTTCCATTCAGGGGTTTGGTTAGTGACAAATTCCCTAACATGAGTTCTGTGATCTCGACCTGTCTCGGAAGTCCTAATCGCGGGGTTATCGATTGGAGTTAACAGGCAGTAACTGTGTCTCCTCTCGAGACGATCGGGCAACCTGATCATTGCTCACAAGCGAGAGTGGTTGAGCGTTCAGATTTGATGATTCGGTCGTGCCTAATGTGAGGTCAATGGCGCAGTGGTTAACACGGTTGCCTCATGATTGGAATGTCCGGAGTTCAAATCCCGGCCGTGGCAAGGATATGCACTACTGACGAGCTCTAATGAGAGCGAAACTAGAGTCTAGTGCTTCTTTTCGAAAGAGGCTGGCTGGAAAGTCTATCTGAATGCGAACGCTGCGATCAAATGTGAGTGATGGTCAACTTGAAAACATGGTAATCGTCAATCGTTTGCCTTACTGAAGCTAGCAATTAGGAGCTTCGGGGGTTTTCAACAAAAGCCGCTGGCCGATTTGTATAAGTTTCTGTTTAGAAGGTCTGAAGTAACAAAGGCAATGGGTAAGATACACTATTACATTAATTGTGCTTTAGTTGGCTGGTCAACACCTTAACAATTTTGACAGCTCTGAATAGCGAAATCATCTGTCAAGCGATGCCATACTAACCGTGTAACAGAAGCCTGTTTACATAACTTTGAAGATGTTTATTTGGTGAGCTACTAGAACAACAATACTAAAGATAATGTCTGTTCACTTAGACAAATACCGTTGCCTAGACTTATTGTTCGTAAACCTAGTTGTGATGAAGTACGACCGAGGTATCTGTTGACCCAGGTGGAAGGTATGCTATGAATTCTGCTGGAAGTATCGATCAACGAAAATGGATCATTCTTGAACCACCAGGATATTGACATCGTCCTCTCAGTAACTATGAGGTTTGCATAGTTATGAGCAGGTGTAAGGGCTGACCTCAGTGTGCTTCTAATCAGATTGCAATTTTCGTCAGAAAAGCAAAACGAGATCAATATAGTTACGAGATAGTTATGTTTACTGGTGTGGAATTGACAGTCATGGCATACCTATCAGTAAGCAGGGAAAGGTAGCCAGTGCCTAATAGTCTAACGTTAAAAAGATTTTTGTCGCGATCAAACCCGCCCAATCTAACAGGCAGGCCAAATTCGTTGAATAATTTATCCGTAGGCGATATGTGTAAGTCTTCTAAATGTTTACACTAACCCAACTAGGTTCTTTTGTAGTATATAGTTCTAACTAACGAACGGTCTATTTTTCCAGTCAGCTTGACATTCAGGAAGGCCGTCTGGTCATTTGTCTTCATTTCGAATGTAAAACTGGTAATCTTTTGTAAAGAGTTCAGTCTACCACACGGATCAGGCAACAACGACAACGTTGTCTCCTGCACACCTTCTTTAGGGCAGAGTCTATCTTGTTTTGTTTCCAGCTAGCTGTGCTAAACACTTATGTCTGTGTTCACAAACAAGGGGCAATAATGAAGTTTGTCAAACAAGAATTGCACACTAACAGTACAAATATACGATAGACTGATAGTTGATTTGGAGGAATTCTAAGTTGCGGATCTTATGCACTTATGTCATTAAAAATGAATATAATCACCTCACTGTGTATGTTAAAAGATACACGTCGAAGGATGGTATTTCTTCGTACTTGAGGTTTGTATCCGAAGTGAAAAGCAACTCTGAGAATAAAACCACTGAGTTCCGGAGGCAATGGCTCAATTTCTACAACCATCCATCAATCACGTTAGTAACAGAACGGACTGATTGTGTGTAGAGTCGGTCTCATCACAATCATTTTAGAAAATGGTAAATTCTTACAGTCACAGACCTTTATGGGATTATTTTGCAGATGAAGTATTCTTGTCAAAAGCTTCAAGTTTATGAAATTTCCTTAAAAATCCCTAAGATCGTTTGTTACAATTTCATAGCCAAATAAATCTATTCAATATCGAGTTCGAATCTGGGCACATCAAGTAGAACACGAAGAACTTTACAAATTAGTCTGCTAAATTTATTAGTGCTGTCCCAGCTGCTTTATCAGAAAAAAAAGTATCACTCTGCGCATGTTGTTCTCCAAATTTGCGTGACACTTGCGTATGTCTTCGTGAGAAACTGGGATCGATTGACCAGTGGTCATTAATGTCCAGGTACCAGCTAAGCCACCCTAGTTATAAACCGAATGAAAACGTCAGACTTTGTTGGTTGGAGAAACGAGCAAGTAATATTTGCCCACTCGTCTTTCGTAAGTTTAGTCGCAGAGACCATTGTACCCAATCACAATGGAAGCGTCTTCGCAAGAAAACTGTTAGCAAGCCAGAAGGCAGAAACAAACCGTAGCAACTGACTTACGGACGGAACTATCTGATCGGCTCAGCACAAAAGTGTTAATCACCACTGGCTGCAAACAGACCTACCAAGTTTATTCAGCATCTCAGTACCCTCCGAATACCAATGAAAACAGCACATGCCGTTGTGTACTTAAATGGTCATACGGATTTTCGACGGCAGATTTTCTGTTCTTAGGCTAACACAAAATTATCGTAGTTTGTTAAATAAACAACATGCACCATGCTACTTCAACAAAAACTATGACGTAACGCTTGACTGCCTTCGCCAGAGTTAATTCAGGCCACATCTGTTTTCTGGAAACTCGACAGTTTTTGTGAATTACCTGTATTGACCATTTTCCACTAATCAGAACGTACACACGCTTGCTTACTGATGCATAAGCACCACTCAATGTGCTCAGTCCAACACAGATTCTAATCGGCATAATGTACTGAAACTTAAGCAGCCTGAAGGTGGAGTCAGAGGAACTGCTGGCGGGTGGTGATGGAAGTTGGGAGTAAACCACGGGATGACACTTGCAAAACGCACTCACTCGGTTCAGTGGTCTGCAAAATCACACAAATCCTTCCAATCATTTGACAGATCCGTAAAGGTGCCGTTCACATAGGCGGTGACAACTTGCCGTGTTTGTGACGAACAAAAGAGGCATGCGATGGGGTGAGCAGAAATGGGATGAAAACGGGATGAGGAGGGGCGGTGGGGAACAAGGTGGATTGACATATCGTTGGGCTTTTCAAGATGTCCAGATGTCTTTGCACACTTCCTTCAATCGCCTAGTTCATTGTGTGCATCAAGTAGTCGTAATGCGGCTGGAATCAAACAAGCTTGTTCGGAAGACCGCCTGCTGACACGCAAGGGGGCGAAAGGTAGGGTAGCAAGAATCTACTAGATGAAAAAGGTCCGAAATTTGAAATGGACAAACTTGATAAAGTGAACCGCGTACGACATAACCCTTGAACCTTTGTGATCAAATGTGTTAGAAAAAACAGTAATTTCCCATTTCCCGTCAAGCAGACTTCTTCAGGAGTACCATTGTTACAATCAAACTGTAGTTTACAGTAGCAAATGGTGTAGCGAACATCTTTGGGAGAGTAACTACTTCAAGACCAACGAAGTACATCGAACAACATGATCGGTACACTAGTACATTGCATGTACAAAAGGTTGGTGACTTATTTCTACAGACCACAGATTAGAATGCGTTTGTAGTATGCAACGGAATCCAATATGATCCTGACGGTAGCACCTGACCATTCGGTTCTTCAACACTTTTGTGCCAGTCATTAAGGTGAAACATAGTCAACTAACGTGTGTTGCACACTGAATTACTGGGAACGTAATCAGTTGAACCTACTTGCCTGGGAGCAAAAAAATTCACATTGCTCCAACGGTGTCCACGGTTGTGCTGTGCTCATTTAGGCATGGTACATTCTGTGGTCTACATGCCTGGTGGACAGCTTGTTTTGCATCATCGAGTATCTATATTCATTAATCGATTTAAGTAGACCAGCTGCTGCAACGTTCTTTGCTTCAGATTACGCGTAGAACGACTAAGATAAGAGTAGTGCCGTCAACTCGAACTTATTTGCCGGATATTTTGTTCAAACTGGAGTTAAATTAACATTGGCAACCAATACTGCTGTTGGATCAGTCAGTTAAAACAATGGGATTTACCAACGAATAACCCTTATGCTTTTTTAGTTGCCCATTTTTAATTACGCGACTTCAGTGGTTTCATAAAACCTTCCTAAGATGACCAAAGCGGCACCCTCGTATCCCACATCATATCTGATTCATATAGAAAATAAACCGGTTTATCTGCTTATTGTAACTTGATATGCAAGTTCTTTGGGAGGTATGTGTGGCAACAAAGTCCGGTTCCATGTATTGCAATATCATTTTTCGTAGTTTATCCTCCTCTGTAAGCTGCATCAAAAGAGCTACCCGGTACCATTCCAAGCTGACAGTTCCGGTAACCACTGAGGAAGTCTGGCTACCGTATCAGCCGGCCCAATGTCGAACAGAAGCACCATGACTTTGGTTAAACCACTGTGAGAATTTGTCAACAATTGGCCTCTCGGCTGCGTTTTCATGATGCCACCGTGTTGATCACTGCATCGTTGATCTCACATTAAGCACAAATGAATTATGATGTGTAAACGCTCAACCACACTAGCTTATGAGCAGTGTTCCGATTGTACAATAGCCTCGACTGGAAACACAGTGACTATCCTGTTAATTCCGACTGTAACTTATAGATTATGGTGCTGACAATCGGCGAGTTGTCTATGTTGGTGCATCGGTCCAAATGATGGTTGATTTGGCTCAATCGGTTTCGGCAACTAACAGCATTTATTAACTTCACTCTCAGTTTCCCGAGCCATTCAGCGCTTGACTGATAGTCAACTCAGTCTTATCCACACCTTAAATTATAAAATTTAGAAAGGAACAACACAGGTCTTGTGGGTTTGAAAGACGGCATCGTACAATGAACTTAGGATTAGATTTCACCGTCTGATTAATTCCGGGCCTCTGGACTTGCTGTTCCGACATAATACTCGGTCCTCTGGTTCACACACCTACAAATGAACATCTGTATTCTTTAACAGGACTTCCTTAAACGAATCCTTTACACGAGTACCAGATGCTGTACTAACGTGCTACACTTGGGATATACGAAAGCAGGTGGTGTTTTGGTTAGCTGAATTGCGTCACTTCGATTCCAACTCGTAATGCGGCTGTGTCAGCAGTCGTCCCCCCGCTAGACCGGTCATCGAAGTCTGCAACCCCGTTATGGTTCAAGTGGTTGCGCGCGTCCCCTTCCGGTCAGTTCAGACGCTTCAGTGGACATCTGTTCAGGATGCACCTTCTTTGGCATTGGTTAGTATGAAAGCTTGTCGAAAATTAAACGGCTTGACCACTTCATTATGACAAAACCTAACCCCGCCGCAGGGCATTTGTTAGTTTATGCAGTGTGTGTGCCTCACACAAATCTCCGTATAGAGAGGCAACCATGGGGAGGCGTCATATTATTATAACCTAAACAAACATAATCACAGCCTGTATCAGCTTGTTCATCTGGCGTGAGAAACGGTCGGAGGTCGATGGATTACCACAGGATATTTTGAATCGTATGTAGGGAAGTCTCATATTAAATTCTTCACTGAATCCAGCAAATAATTACTGTTTTCGTCCTACTACGCTCAGGGTGGACTTTTGCACCTCTTCGACTGCTTCCTCCCAAGGGCAGTTCGGGAGCAGAGCTCGTGGCACAAGAGATGGTCTCCGCGATTTCAGCATACGTCGAAGTTTCAAATAAACATTATTTAAGACGAAACCAATATCCCCGTTAAACTAACCGAAGAAGTATTGACAAACGCTAATGGCCAGCCTGTCAGCAAGTCTCCAGTGCTTGTGTGTAAAATACAAGGTTTTTCTCTCTCAGTGAACCTCTGTGGATACATACCGATAAAGATAAATGATTTCCGGACTGAATTTTCGACCATATCAGTGGGAGTGATAAAAATCCTGAATGATTAAAAATGGCCACCAAACCCAGATGGTTTCAAGGTGTAAGATAACGTAGCTGAGTGAAACGTATATTTTTGTGCACTTTTATTCGTACACGCAAGTAAACAAATGCTCGAAGGTACGGCTTCGTTGATTTAAGAGTGATGTAATAGGTACCTTAGTGAACGCAGTCAGACGGTTGTAAGATGTCCCCACAAAATTTAGTGCGAATGAAGCCAAACACTTTGGGCGTCGTGTTTAACATGTTCGTGATGAACAGATTGAGAATAACACAATGTTGGAAACAAGTTATAATACTCTACGTTTCAGCCACATGGGATATTCTTCCTTTGGGGTTTTGTAATCGAAATTTCGGTTACAACACTCCTGATGAAGGCCACCCGAGGAGGTTCAACCGTTATTTTATGTTCACTTTCGAGTAATCCACGCACCTAAAAAGTTTGATACAATGGATCTGTTTGGGCTGTTCGATTAAACTAAACTACACAACTATTCATTCTAAACAGTGGCTACTGATATATCTAACCCAACTTTCAGCACAGCCTAAAAGCTTGATAAAGAGTAAATTGGGTCACTAGAAAACTGATTAATAAAAGGATACTCCAAAAAGTCTTTAAAGAGCGGTCACAGAAAATTCTTAGAAAAATAGTGTAACTGTTCCATGTAAGAAATTTGTTTTGGAAGGTCTTTGTAGTGTTAGGAATGAGGAGGGGGGTATTATGGTGGTTTACAAAAAGCGCTGATACTGTGTTCGTTCCTCATATGTCCAAGACACTACTAACTGATAAAGTCACGGTTACGTATTCTGAACACATCTGTTGTTCACAAGTATACCTTCTGTAAAACGCGCAAGAATTAAAAGCTGGAATAACTGGAGATTGAAAGTGGATTGCAAAACTTCCCAAGGTAGACCCGCGGTAGATATTTGACAGTTCTGAAGGAGATACTGTCTCAGAATTGAGAAGTCACCAGCACGCGTTACAACTGAGTGCTAGCCAGGTGTCCCCAATTATGAATTCTCAGTCGACTTTGAACACATTGCAGAGGCTCTCATAAAAACCGTTTTCTTTATAACTACAAGTGCTTTACTACAGAGTGGAGAATGTAAAGTGATCAGGAGGTATATGATTTAAATTGAAGAGAACTGAAAAATGCTTACTTTAACTTACGTAAGACACAGGTCTTAAAACAAATATCGACTCTTCACACGAGATGTATGGGTGGTGAGCTTTCCGATAGTAGCTGTTTGCTACCTGAATAATGTGACCTTTGCAGAACATTTGTCAGAGAGAATATGTGTGTTGAAGACGGAAATTTAATTAATCAAAAATCTGACATAATGAACACAAGTACACTAAGCAACAACTTCCAAGGGAACGAAAGCAATGCTACTAGCAAATACCAGTCCGGCTCTAACGGAATTATGAGCAAACTCCAGCAGATTTGGCGAATTACGAATAATTTACTGATGACCAGATATAACTGAGTTCGATGACGTCCTACATTAATAATTCAATCATGAATCACATCGGGAGCCACCAAGTTCAGTGAATAGGCATTCAACGGAAGACGACAGAAGAATAACATAAACGACGAAAAAGGTTTGAGCAGTTAACTTTAAACAACCAACAACTGTTTGGTCGGACAGTTCGAACCACTTCTCTTTTCCATTAGTTTAAGCCATGCGTCCGTCATGCAGACTTATTCACGCTTCTTCGGAAAAACGCCCTACAATTATCGACCACGAGGTCTACGAATGACATACCTGCAGTAACTGAGGCAAACACCAATCATGCCTGTGTCGCCAGTTGATTCTCCGTGCCAGGTGTAGACTGTTCGGTCTGATGCACTAATCCTCCTTACAGATTTTCACCTGATGTTGGCCATCATTTCCCACAGTCAGAAGTCGAAACTGCGGTTTCTATCCAGTTAAATAACAACACCGTTAACGTAGAAAACCAGCACACGCAATACACAGATTTGTCCTCTTTGATTTGGGCTTCGCGACTGGCTGTTATCCAGAGCTCATCGAGGCATTCGTCTTGGCTGAACCAATCATTAAATTGTAACCATCTTTTTACAGTTCAGAAACAACTTGAGTTACATTTTGATTTCACTCTTAGGTAAAACTCATGTAAACGACGAACGATTTCTTTCTTCCTAAAATGTGGGTAAACAAGCTATACGGTAGTGGGAACGAAGTATTTATCACCAGCGCTGTATGGGATCAACAACGACCAGCTCGCACGATGTGCGCTTAGGAGACAACAGTCAAAGGTTACCTGTGAACAGTGCACTTAAAATAAGTCCGGTATTCAGTAAGCTTCTAAAAAGTTATTCTTTTCTGATTTACGATTCGTGTGTGGTCGGCCTACCCAACAACATGGCAACAGGCTGACCGAATATCCCCTTCTCCACTTTCCATGTGTAAATGTCATATCGGTTTCGAAGTACAAAGATCACAAGTCCTACCGCACGAACTGTCCATCACTGTTGAATAGGGTGGTATGTGAGGGACGTTTTTTGTTATACTCCATCAAACCACACAGATTTTTGGCGTCTAGACTCTGACAGTTGTCACATCCAGACAGTAGACTACGTGCTTCTTTCTTCCCCCCCCAATTCACGTCCCACAAATGTCTGAAGTTGTTTATCTAAGAAGTTCTCGTTGTCGGTCAGAAAACTGACGACGAGGTTTGGTTGTTGGGATAGTGAAATCAGAAGTAACCTGTTCAACACACATCATTAATTATTTTACTATACGTTTAGCCCCATGTCCTTTGGACACATATTGGACGTGTGTGTGTGTGTACAAGAACATGAAGATGTGGTTGTGAACACTATTAGCCATACACATGCGATCTTCTTTAATTCAGTCTGTACAGGAAAATGGAAGATTCGGTTATTTCCGCCTATTTGCGCTTTCCTTTACTGTGGTCACACACCAGCAAACTATGTGGTTATTACCGATAGTTACCAGCTTGGCACATCAATTAGTCGTACTCGGAGATCAAAGAGATCCCAAACACAGGAGCTCTTATGCGTGAAAACACATCGACATTGGTTAAACGTGAAGAACAATCTAATTATAGATCAAAGCGTTATCTGCCAACTTTGAATGTATGTGGCCTGAATGGGGGTGGGAGATTTTGTCCGTTTAGCTCACCTGTAGCAGACAGGAACAGACGGTACAGCGTTGGAACAAAGTTTGAATCGAGTGAGACATCTGCTATCAGTTATCCATCTTGAAAATTGTTTGGTGTTATAGTGAAATAACGCTAGAGTTCGCCTACAGGTAAGTCCGTTCTACCTTCGGAAGTACTCGGTGAAAACAGGGCAACATGTACTTTCGAGGCCATTGTTATTGTGTTGTTTGTAGTTTATCGTTTTGTGTCCGCCTGCACGTCTAACCGGTACTGTTTGAGTATGGCAGCTGCGGAAAGAACGGTAAAGAAAGTCTAACGAGAACACTGGAGGTGGTGTGTAACTCGAGCAGTCAACTGGCTTGTTAGGGTCAGGATTTTAGCAGATATATCAATGCTGTTAGTTTGCATGACCTATCCAAACGGGCACACCTAAGTTGGGTTTTTGGATTCTTCGCTCTGAGCAAAATGTCAGACCACATAGGCCAGTGTCATGCTGCTGTAACCTACAATAGACCATGATGGGCAACCGCAATGATAGAAGTCATGTGTGACACGTAAATCGCCAACTTCCATGAAAAAACTGAATGGTTTTATAGAGTTCTGCGTAGTACACTATTGCAACGCATCACAACAAACCTGAATCAGCATCCTAAGCGAAACACCGAGATGATAGATAATCGTCGGGTTTTGCGCATGTGAATGAACATGATAAACAATCGGATTTTAAAGTTTCCCTTAGTGAACAACGATCAGGTTTTCGGTATGGTTAGAAAATTAAAAAACCAGACCAGAAATTTGAAGCTGGTGTGACCTTAACTGGTGTGACACAGTTGTGAGTCGAATTACAACTAGTCATAATTATGGCATATTGAACGAGGGCATGAATAACAGTATAATCAGTAAGTAACTAAGGCCTGTTTTTATGTTCTGAACTGAGCTAGAGACCCTTGAATATGTCGAAACGAGTTGTATGAAGATTCTGCATGACGATCAAAGAGGGAGAAATGAGGTCACAGAAGATTAGGACGATCGGTACGGTCAATACGTTTTCAACAATTAATGTGTTGTACAAAACTCATACCACTTCTGGGCTAAATGTGAATGACGGAAGACTTTGGTTTCGAACTCTACAGCAGATATTCACACGCACTGTGGTCGCCACCTAAGTCGCATATGCCACAATGATTGAAGCTGAGCATGACATTGTGTCAGCTTACCATTGTAAAGCGTACCAGTGAACTAAGATATCGAGTGAAGAAATTAGAAGTTCATGCATACAAATGAGGAAAGAGAACACCTGAAAACCATGATTCGAAAACGGACAGGCTTGAAAGTGGTCCATTCCCAAAGCTGATTGACATCCTAGGAGTGTTAGCTTTAGTGGGGTAATTGCCACATACATGTCTCTTGGTGTTTAAACCAAGGCTCGACAAGGTGCCCCACAGTGTTTCAAAATGGACTGTGAGATAACAATATCCTCCTAGATGTGGCTGTCAGTATTCTGGAAAATTAACTGATTGACTAAATTTAGCGTCCATATACATAATACACGTTTACTTGTAAGTCACAATACGGCAGAATCGATGTCAGTTGTGTTTAAACTTACCGGTTGACATAACTGGTCAACCATTGAAAACACACTTATTAAAGAATATTAATGACAACTCAAAGTGAAATTCTGTGAATAGATGTCTTTGGTTCGAGTACATAATTTGCCCATACGAACGCCAGTGATTTTATTGTAAGTGAAGTTCAAACGTGTCGGATGAACATTGGGGAAAAAATTATCCAGTTTGAATTCCCCTCATCTAAGCAAGCTGTTCACTTTAGGTACCTATGTGAAATGGATTAAGTCAACCTTCGTTAACAGTGGGGATAAAAATTTCTCCTTCCTAAATTATTCATACGGCGAGCAGTCATGAATGGCCACACCAGTATCAGATGTAGCGATTAGTCAACAACAATAAATATCTGTCTCATAAGACTAAAGTTGATCGAACAATCCAAGTTTATGGATCCGTGTAAGACCGACCATATTTTTCGTAAGTATGAAGACACCTCTTGTGTTCACTGGAGCTTTAGCGTGTTAACCACGTGTGCAAACGTGTAAGTCAGTTTTTACTTCTGTCACCTTCAACGCGTGGCATGTTAGCGCTCATCGGACTCATCTGATCATTGTATAGCTTCTGCACAAAAATCCATATGGCTACGATCGACCTATGTGACAGACAGAACAATATTTTCAGTGATTGACAGGCATGTATCAATCGAAGCACACTTAGCAGTGTTTACGTGTGTGTTTTTGATCGCAGTTCAAACCTGCATCAACACGCTGTAGATAATCTACAAGACTGGTCATCACCAAAAAATCATAGAAAGAAGGGGGTGGTAAGTGATTTAACGTTTTCAGGTGTAGTATATCAGGGGTTTGCCTTCAAGATGAAGTTCACAACCCATGGAGTACATTCGATTTGGTGAAAGTGGGAGTACTAACTCGCATCAGTTACAAGTTTAATGACGAGTGATAAGGGGTTCCAGTTTTTCATGTGAACTGAGTATTACATACAAGTGATTCTTGCTGTCATATCCTCATAGATATGCACTACTGACAAGATCAAACGAGAGCAAACCTCGGGTCTAGCGCTTCTTTCCCAAAGGGGTCGACTGGAAAGTCTATGGGGACGGGACATCTGCTAACAGTCAAGAGGTGATGTTCAATTTACGTGTAAAACTAAAATCCCTTACTACTACGCATGTGTAATCCAAATCTCGCTCAACAGCCTAATGATTCCTGTGAGTTCAATTAGGAGGGAAGTCCCAGTCGAAGGGTCATCGATTGAGACTAACAGGACAGTTACTCTGCTTCTCCTCGAGGCCATCGGGCAAACTGATCATTACCCTGAAGCGTTACCCGCAAGTGTTTGAGCGTCCACAAATGGTAATTCGGTCGTGCTTAATGTGCGGTCAATGGCACATGATTGTCTCATGAAAGAGCGGCCGGAAATCTAGCTCCGGTCTTGGGAAGGACGTGTACTATTCGTGAGCCTTAACAAGACGAAAGCCCGAGTTATAGGTTCGCTGGAACAAGTATGTCAGAAGCAGACTGGCAATTTTTGGTGAATTTCAGATGCATCTTCGTAGGTTCAAGCCCAGGTAACCTTCGGTGCCTCAGTCTGGGCCTGGGTAAGTTAAAAGTAACCAGTCAGCACATAACCTAGAATGTCGCAGGAAAAATGCTGGAAAACTGATTTTCCTTCAATCAAGGTGAACACTACTCGCAGTTGCTGGAAACATTTCATCCAGACACACTTTCCAATCCTTCCCCTTCTAACCAATGTACTAGACTCGAGTTGCACATATCCGGACCCGTGTGTGAATTGAACATTGGCCCTTGTACAGTTATTGTGCAATTTGGATTATCATATCTAGGTGCTCAACCCTACTATCTGTAATGTTTACTCAGGTTGTCCGATTGTCTCAAGAAGTAGTAGACGTCCTTTGAGGAAAAATGGATAGTATCAGTTGGTAGACTTGAAAAAGAATTTTTCAATAAACGTACATTATATCGTGACTTCAGTTCCAGTTAGAGCATCCTAACATACTTATTGATTTGGTGATAGCTTTCAATCCTCATAAAACGACGTGCCATGAGTAAATCTTTGCGCATTGTAACCCTGATAAATCGACGGAGATCAAAATTGAAATCGAGAAATGTGCGGGTGATCGCGTAAGCAAAATCAAAATAGGGATGACAATAAGGAATTACTGATTTAACATCTGTGACATGTAAAGTTACCCAATTTTTCGGTATTTATTCCGTAGGGCGTTTACTGATATGTAGCTTACAAGGACTTATATGGGCCGGATACTGAGAGGCATGTCGAATGTGCAGAGATTCAAATTTTAGATTGTGTGGTTAGTAGACGAGTGTAATTAATATCCAGCTACCACGGACTCAGTCGAGCAGGTTTGTGAATATACATTGTAAAAGTTGCTCCCAAACCGAAGATTTGAGCCCGCAAACCATTCATCCTATCTGTCAGTCTGATCTTGATTGACCCAAAACAGTGATTAAATTGTGGTGTGATAAAGTAATTATATGATCCAATGGTACTACACCGCTCAACGCCGACAAATTCGGTTACTCGTGGCAAACGGAAGTTTATTCAAACTTCATACCCAGTTGACTGAGATTAGTAAACAGGTTAAAACACAATCAAAAACATTCAACCATTGGGTTTACATGAAACAAAGACTGTCGTCAGTTCCAGGGCATGCTAACCGCATGTCCTATATATTCTAATGTTTTACGTTCGTGACCGAAGAGAGTAAACGAAATGTTAACATCTCGCGATGTATGTCTTCTATCGCTATTGGTGAACTGGATCAAGGGAACTCAGTGTTTTAAACAGGTTAGACTTATAAATGAGTTCAGAACAGCCAAGATTTCAAACGGCGACTAACATTCACTGTCAAGATCCCGAGGGAGTGGACTACTGTTGAATAGAAACATGGTAAACAGGCTGAATATGAACAAACAATGGCCAGCAGAGTAGTGGTAGCAGAAATAGAAAATCACATACACTGATGGTGCATCTGATGTTACGTCTATGAGGGCACAAACAAACTACCCGTACTAGACTGAGATATGAGGCTAAAATGATCTGTTTACTTCAGGTATGCCTGAAATGACTTCACAACTTTAATGAGTTATATCTTTCGGTATATTTCTGGTAGAAAAAGTGGAAGTCATTCAATTTAGCAAAAGATGGGCGTATTGTTGTAAGGCGTTCAATATACTTACTAAAGATTTCTGGAATGTACTGAAATGTGCTTGTGGAGATCCGACAGTAGGATTATCTTTCAACTGCTCCTCCGCATGCACATGTGGGAACAAGAAACGCTCTCTGTTACGATCCAGGCAAATTCTCAAAGTAAAGCTTCCTGTTCCCTGCGGTTCCTAAGTTTTACCCAGACCTCATAGATAATACGTATTTACAATTGTATTGAATATCGCCGCAAACCGGAATTCAGTCATTAACGTGCGGATTTCCTCTATCAGCACACAGCTTTTTTGATAGTTGATCAGTGATGAACTTAGGGAATATATGGGTTTGCAGTAACATGTAAATGATGGACTACTGACACACTGGCTAACCAATTGGTTAAGGGTAAACAGAAGAGGTCTGAGGCTGTGAATGGAACAAAATCGGAAGTGTGACAATTGTAAGACTCTTCCTAGAAATAGTCCGTTAAAGTAAAATTCCCATAAAAGGAAAATCAGACGACTGTTGAGACCAATAAAATAGGGTTCTTTTGCATATGGTCTTGTTCTAATCAAGGCAAATCAGCTGTCATCATGATGGTGCAAGACATTAACCACATTGAAAACACGCGTCGTATTATTCTTTACGTGAAACTCAACAGACTGTGCTATACCTCAATTCGGCCAGGCTTATCATCCCGGTCACTACCTGGGACGAAATGTCGATCATCCGTGTGTTTAACAGATTGGACCTTTTATGAAGAATTGTCGAGGTAACAACGACAGTTAATGCGGTCTGAGGTGCACTACACAAACTCAACGATCAGGTTCATTTGTTTTCAACGCGACACTTGTTTTCACTTTGTCTTTCGTTCTGTCAGTTATTCAAAACAAATGTAGGTAAATCATGAGAGCCCCAAACGTTACTTACCTGTATGTGGTTGAAGTATTTTGACGCATGGTCATGTACACATACGTGGATTAGAATGACCTACCGATTCATTCTCTACTATATGATTCGCATGAGTTTAATTCGTAAAACAAAAGTGTTGAAGGTGAGTTGTTTTGGCAGCCGCAAATTATCTAGAACAAGTATGTCATACAACTGGCAAAATCATGCAAGGGAAATGTCATGAGTACGGCTGGCAGCACTACTGATAAACTCATCTTAGTCCGTACAAATTATTTTGGTAACAATACTACTTCCGTGGCTTTCACTACACCAGTACATTGATTGACCTGACCCTTTCTGCTACCTTGGCGTGGTGGTCAGGCTTGCGTGCTGTTTAGATCCTGAGGGCTNGCGCAGGCGTCCTTTGGCTTCGGTCACTGTGACAGGCTAATCCGAATTGGATGCCGTCAACCACATTGATTGAAGAAGTGAGAGACTAGATGTGCTCAACTTGTAGACCTTGGTCCGGTATTCCCAATATAGCAACTTAGGAGTATGAGGTTTGACGTACGAAAATGGTTTAGACAATGTGTTGTTGGGTCAGAGCGCACCAGTTAAGACTATAAATTAGAATTATCAATCAAACCACGACCGACACATGTTATAAGTTGAGAGCACTTTTGTACACAAATGAATCAGACAACTGACTGACCTTAAAGATAAGTGCTGAACGGAACTCGATGTGTTGTCTACGAAGCGGACATATTAGTCATCATTCCATCGATCTAATGCTAGAGTTGAGCAACATTTTGTACATAACGATTGCGATAAAGCGGTATGTAGAATATGAACATTTTTCTGGTGTAAAGCGGTCTCTCTAACACATCTTCCATACTTCTAGATAGAGCAAGTTTCCACTAATAAACATCATATGCTGCACATAAGTATGATCCAATAATCATGTGATAAGTTTGGAGCCTTTTTCTGTACAAATCTACACAGAGATCATCGGCACTTCCCATGCCCAAAGCAGCCAAACTTAAGAGGGAGCGATTAACGAACCACTCGGAGAAGTTGACCTGACAGGAATCAAGTTGGACAGAAATTTTGGTGATCTGTCCAGGAGTTTGCCTCCAAATATTAGTATAGTGACCCACGCGTCGCTGAACAAACGGTTGTCAGGCGTAGGTTGTCCTCGGTGGAAGTAGTACGTTATTGAGACAATAGGGCTAAACATTACTCCGTCTGTTGTGTCACTTACGTAGGCTTCATAATTCCTAATGTTTGCTGATTCACGTTACCCTCTACGACGCTAGTTATCTAGTAAGCTTCCTGTCATTGTGCGCTTCATATGACGCTAGATTCTTTCAGTATAGTTTAGATAACATTATACTGGATGTTCCTGCTGGTCTCGGCCCACGAGGCAAGATATCCAAGGTGTCCGGCATGGATTCACATGTGAAAATTACGGAAGTGTTATTCACTGAAATAGCGTAAGCCGTTCACTGTGAAGTAAATGTTGTGTTTGAATACGTGACCAAGGTCACAGCCGAACACCTGCAACATCCAGGGAAAAAACGCAGCTGGCGTCATCCACTTCGCGTTAACCTATCATAATGACTGATGTCCCAAAACGCCTGCTGACAACACTCACCACAAGTGGCTTGCGTTGGATCGTCTGTTGTTCCACTCACACATTATGTATACAATGTAAACTCGAATGGAAGCCTGTGTCAATCTAGCAAATGCTGGCTAGCTACTTAGTAGACTTGTATGAAACTGAAACTTTTATCTCTAGAGTACAGCAAAATTGTGACTTCAGTGGTAAAAGCTAAGCCAGGAAGAGAGTTATTGGACATGTATGACAGAAAAGACATCGACATAGGAATACGTATTATTATTTTCAACAGTGGATTGACAAAACAATTAAAGTGAGAAATGATTTGAGAATTCAAACAAAATCTTTATGAAAACAATACACCAGCAAAGCTAAGAAGGATAATGGCAGTTTATTAACGTACAAGACTGCCGAGAAGAAAAATTTAACCTGATCAGGTCTCATGTTCCAGTGTACCGACTTCTTTTACAACTAAATTCCTTCTATCGTGTTTTTTTTCAAATGATGCTCTTTTTCAATGGAAAACTGTGATTAATACCGTATGTCCAAAGGACACAGTTACCTACAGACAGAATGGGAACTGCTGTGGTTAAACCAAACCACATGAAAATAACACTACCATCAAAATCAGACACATAACTTTAAGCAAGTAAACATCATCGGATAGTTTACTAGTTACCAGTTGAATGGGGTACAAGTTCTGTTGATTTTTTAAAATGCCGATTTGTGTTACGGTTAGATCACTTCTATAGATTTACGGGATAAAGGTATGTAACTCCATAGTCTAGTTCTTGTACCTGCAGATCAAACGAGTTTGTCTTCATTCTACCGTTCTTATATAAAGCTTGCTCCAAGTATTTTCGTTGGGCTGGAGTCACCTGTGATCATCACCTTAGTTTTCTGTTGGTCCAGAGAGGATAATATTTTTCTCTCCATTGACAAAAGCATGTAACCTAGTATTACTGAATAAAACTCACAAATGCCTTAAGATGTTTGTTCAACATAGCGGAGGGCTTAATTAATCGATAACCAAACAATTAATATGTGGTTTTATTCAGCATTAGCTAATGTCTGTTTAGTTAACCAAAATAGCCCACTTTTCCCAGTCCACAAGCAGTGCCGAAACACTATACATTGGCCTCTTCGCAATAGAAAGACACAAACTAGGAGGTTGAACGTATCACTGTTAATCGTGTTTGCAATTTGGTTTTGGTGAACAGGTTTAGTTGACAAGCGCCAGCTTTTGGATGAATCAATATGAACGAGGTCACCTAACCCCTGCTGGGCTGAACCACTGATGTCGGCGTACCAATTGCACCGACACTGTCCAAAGTAGGTTGCAGCTGAGGTTTATCAACAGTGTTGCTATACCTACAGCACCAGAATACTTGTGTTGTCACGAATTCGTCGTTTTTTAATAAACGGTTGATTCCAACCCAATAAGCTGACGTAAATACTGGTGTGTTTACTAAAACTACGTTGGTTTTTTGTTAAAGGTTTTAACTTGAAAATGTAAGTTCGATGGTTATGTTGAAACTAGTAGGGAGTCTAATTTGTGACTATCAGATACAAGGACTAGAAACATGTTCTTTTCGGTCCATTTTGCAGTACGACCTTGTCAACCGAGTGTGGGTTTGTGGGTCATGAACCACTGTTCGCACAGTGGAACGTTAACTGTAAAAGACTAACAATTGTTACCTCAGCAGCCAATTTTACAACGCATATTCAATCTGTCATGACAGCCAACTTATGGGAATTCAGTTTGCAACTCAGTTTTGAAGAATCAATAATGAAAGAAACGGGTGACCAGACAACAGGACGATAGTTGGTTCTAAAATAACACACATCGCAGTCTGTGTTTGTTTTAGTCATACGCGCGCGTTAGTGTACAAACAGAATGCGTGTAACGCAGTGTTTTATGCCACCCAACCCTATTGTGCAATGAATCTGATGAGACAATGAGTGAGAAATTTATCGTTGAATCATGGCACTCGCTTATCCGATCATCTTGTTGTGAGACCGAAAACCGTGCAAAATGCTACAGTCTGGAGAAGTTGCTAGGTTTCGGATCCGTGATTGATATTAAGGTGGTGGTTTACACACGGGGCAGAAGGTGAACGCAAGTAACCGTGTACTATATAATCAATGTCAGTCACGATATAACATGCAGAGTTTCGTGTTGAGCAAAGCTGAACTTGCGATTGGTTGATAGCGGGAGACTGACTTGATATTTGGTGAATGTCCACCCACTTACAAGAAAACGGGTAACGAGTTCAGTCAGAGACTCAAACAACTGCTTTACTGTGCGCCTGAAAGCACAGCAAGTCTTCACGATAAGCTTTGTTTACGGCCACCCAATCCGACAGAACTGGTAGTTAACAAGGGACCCAGGTATGATCAGTGTGGACTTTGGCCGAATGTGAACCAGTGACTGGAACAGTATGTCTAAATACAGCAGGTATTCAACCAGCTGAAATACGGAACCACGCAAGGAGCCAGAAATGTCACATTTAGTATCAGCTGTCCGCTCACTCAGTCGTCCTATAATAAATTCACAAACTGATCGAGGATATGGGCTGCCTCACTAGAGCAGGTAAATTCCGTCATCACTTGTTTGAGAAATCCTGCAAGGGTGGTGTATATGTTAGTTCATCAGGGGTGTTCTATATGGAACAGGCGGCTAAAGTTAAATCCCTGGGCTCTTCGGGAGGATTCGTATCTCACCCGATAGACCTCTACGCGTTTGATTATGTCTGTTCTGTTGGGGGTTCCAATTTAATCCCAACCTAAGCAGGTTACATTTAAGTCTCATCTGAAATTAGTATGCAACAGTCAAGCAAGAACGAAAAGCTGAGGAAAATAACAGATTGCAATTGTTTGCCACAGAGCGAAAAATTTGCTGGTTGTTTCAAAATATCAACAAAACAGTTTGTACCACTCGTTTGTGGCAGTGCATCAGGTGACTATGTGACTAATTGTAGTTTATGACGTAGGCCACCGAAGGGTTCGGCTTAATATACTCTTCCAGTTCACTGGTTTGCTAATATGTGGGCATGGATAAAAGTGATTGCATTTAATATCCAGCCCTACAGCTGTTTTTGCTCCCATTCCGACTGAAATTCAAACATAGAGTATAAATTTGCACTGGATAGTTGTGTATGCACCAGAATGTAAAGTGTGAGAATCTCGAAAAAAACATTATTAAGTCCAGTGCCTAATTAATGACCAAACGCGCTCATCCAAGTCGCAGTACGTCTACCGTACGTCGGCCGCCACGCCATGATGCATCAAGTGGTGCATCTTGTCTGCAGACGAGGCCTCAGTTGGGTGTGTCTGTTCAAAAACAGTTCGTTCATACCTTGGGATTACCGTGACGAAACACGTACACTCAACTAATGAGGCAATTTGATCCCGTCCTCCCTAACTGACCCCAGTTAACATTGATTTCCTAAAACCTACCTCCATTGCGAGCAAAGCCACAACGAAGTCGCGTTTTACGCAGCCGCCTTACCCTCCTACCATTTTTGGTCAATAACTTCCCTTAATAGTACTTGACTTAATACATAATTGTATCAGCCTAAGATGATAATTTAACGAGAACAGTTCTGGTCGCTGAGACCAAAATTGCTCTACGTGAAACACACGCAGTTGAACTGATCTAGTATTTATTCGCTTCTGATTATACCTGGCAGTAAATACGCTTAGAAGAGACTATCGCATGGTTTTACAAAGATTAAGGTGTTGACAATCTGTAACATAAGACCTTAGTAGACTGCCGGATGAATGTTTGCCAGAAAGAACTTTGTGCTGGCAAGCTGAAACAGAAGAAGGTTCAGAATACACAGACTGTACACATTAGAAGTGAAATATTCGAAAACCGAGCTCTTACTAATAGCGAAAATGAACGGAAGTAATTTGATAGACAGTAATTTCAGGGATTCTGTGAGTGAATATGAGGTCGTGTTTCGATCGCTAATCGTCTTAAACGTAGGTCTGAAAATGTTTGATGAGCTGCAAATTATTTATTCTAAATTAATCAAAATATTGATTGGAGTTTGCTAGTCCACATAAACAGGTTTTAGGGGCCTACAGTAACTGAGGACAAACAACCATAAAGGATTCTGCATTACTAGACGTGATCCACATGGAAACTCTACGGCTAACAGTATAGGTGATGAAAATGATCACTTTCTCGTAGGAATACAAATGACAATTGTATCAAACATCCCCTCTATTGAATGTACTGGGGAAAAAACAATTTATCTACTTGTTACTTCATACTGTGTACCTATTTGAATATTTTTTCGATCGCTCCAATTAAAACGATTGAACACCTCTCTTTTTGTACACTTCCTATCTACAGTGGGATTTTGCGTTACTCTGCAAACTGAACAGTGGATAAATTTGAAACCGAACACGTATATACAATCTATATATTTTAGGCGATAATCTTATGGTTATTTGAAAAGATTATTGTGTTTATCATTTATTTATCGACTTCATTCTGTTACTGTTTGAGAACACGCGCACAAAATGAAAAGAGAAATGCCACTCAATTCATTCTTCTTCAGCAATTGGCACGAGCCCGTACCCTCAATCAATAGGAATTTCCGCTGGTAACGTGGATGCTGTACTTGTGCCCACATTAAAGTTCACTTGTCACCATCAGCGAAAAGATTCAAACAATTATGAAGTTACCAAAATGGCCTAATGAACATTTCCGATTGCATCTTTGTCAACATAACCAAAACAGGTAGGTCACAGAATAGTGAACCATTGGCTGTTCTTTGTGGTGGCGGAATGAGTCGAACTTTTGCTTCAGTTTGTATTAATTGGAGTTACTCACTTACCTCTGTTCAGGCTAGTCGATCGGCTTATCCTTGACTCTTTCTTGTAAGTGACATTATAGTTTGTCATTAGTCTCTCAATCGAATGCTGGGTGGTATCCTGCACTCGTCCGTTTGCTTAATAGTCAACCAAATGAACTCACCTAGAAGTGTCTTCCAGTTGCTCAAGTTCACCAGCTAAATAGAAGTGGAACACGGATTTTTTAAACACGAATTAAAGCTCTGATGCATCACGTTAAAATTCGTTTAAATCGAAATGATCAAAAGTGTTCAAACATAAAGTGTCAAGACGAATGTAATCCGTGGTGTTTGGTTCCCTCGTGTTAATCCAGTACTTATGAAAAGTGGCCTACTTTTTAGCTGTGAGTTAACACCACTTTACGTCATGTCGGACTCTGCGATTGAACAGTGACGTAACAGCCTTTGTCATATGAATCGGTTTAAGGGTTTTGCGAAGACAGTAACTGTGTCACTTCGCCTGAAGTGTCAAAAAGGTGTAACTGGGTCATATGGGAGGAAGCAGACGGATGCATACACAATAACCAGATGGAGTAGTGAAACAATTATCTATTCAAAACTGTGGAATTTACAAAGTAGCATATTCGTTTGTTATTTCTGAAACGGAATCAAATGAGAGTCTTGTTGATCCCAAAGTTGTTTGCACTTCATACCTGCATCAGGTGTAGAAAAAAATCGAGTTTACTAGAATAATACTACTTAGTAATCTAAGAATGGACAAGAATAATCACACTATACCATGCCAAAGGAACATCACATGACGAATTCGTCGAAGATGATTTCTTCAAATTCATCTGTTCCACCCCAGGTAGAACCAACATTTGAAGCAACTAGCCAATGAAATCGAATGAAGAAGGTTGTGTGCTGGTGCTGATTTATGTATCCTCTTCAAGCATAAACGTGTGGTATTTTAGGAACATGGCAGAATCACAGATATTCGAATTCGTTTTTTGTCTACTCTTCGTCAGACAGTCTTGTTGTAAACGTAAATTATTTCCGTACATGAGGACCAGCAGTAAACTCATACTGAACATTGTTTGCAATACAGTCAAACACTACGTCCTATGTTTACGCAACAAGATTGCAAAACCATTCGGCTGATTAATTCAGCAGTTGCTCGACAAGGAACGGAAGTGTCCGTGAACCACGGCATGCGCTAAATTTGTCGTATAACCGGGTTAGTTAATTGTACAGCAATCTGTGAGCCACTGTGGCATGCCATTCTCACGAGTTTAGTTTAGATTTATAACATTCCTGTTTTTTTAACTAAGCAGAAGTGTGAGACGTATGGAAATCGTTAAAACTTACGAAGAGGTGAACTTCCGATTTGACGGGGTTTGAGAACATAGCCACGTGCACGAACCGATCGCCTAGGATGCACAATGCAGCATAGTCCACACAACTGGACACGATAACTAAGGGTGGCTACTCAACGGTGTACTGCAGAGAATAAAGCATCGATTAGCATTCTGTAACTTAGGTAGGATCTAGTTTATACATTAACCGTTAACTTGTTTGTTTGTTGTTCCTGCTGCCATCACGGTTATTTCATAGACAACCCAAACATTCGTGGCCTGATTATGTCTCGGAAATGGTGTGAACGGGAGACTTGTTCAACTTACACAATGTCCTCAGCGAATGTGCTATTCAGCTCCCGTTGGGCCTTCGGGAAAGCTTCATTGTGGTCCCATTAACCGATCCTCATTAGGCCGATTCAGTTCACCCTTGGTCTAGATTTTGTCCTATGTAGTTTCATGTCCAGAGTTTGAACAACTTAAAGTCGCTGAGGCTCATGTTTAGATAACGCAGTGGTTGGTCGGTTGCTTGTGGCCGCAGCCATGGATGGCAACGTGCGCATCCTGGAACACATAGGCCAGAACGTTACCGTATTGTAGCAGGACACACTAACCAAACTTTCCTCTTGATCAAGTCAGGTAGCCAGCCCTCCAGCACAACATACTAAAGGCCAGTATCTCATTATCGAAATTCACAAAACTAACTGACTGGTCAAAACCGCTATATGCATGCATTCTAGGAAACCGGTATTTTTAACCGTGTCTTTCGAAAATGACCATCTAATAATTGCGGTAAGTGAAGAATTACATTCTACCGTGATTTACACATATCCTGACACTACACTGTGGTGGTTAGATACAATGAGGAATGTTTATCACCTTGCTTCCAGTTGTAACCCACCGAAACATTCTGTTTCTCACATGTTCTATTTGTTCGTTTGCCATTGTCGTAGCATCCGAAGAACAGACCGGTGCCTACAACGAACAGTGGCTCAGCCCACATCCACGTGGTTGTAACCTGCAAAGGTGTAACGGGCAATGGTGCCAGAATGAATAAGCCGAATTTCCACCTCATCCAACGTAGTGATTTAACCAATTTGTCTGACGTTCTTCAAAAGCGGTACTAATTAACACCTACCGTCCAGTCCCATGCGTACGTAAACTGTCCACTCGGTCAGCTTGCCAACTGAGGAACTAATGCCACTCTCACTCCCGTTATTAAACCCAACCTCCAACGTTTCTAATGCAGTTGCTATAGGCACGTTCTATATGCTACAGTATGCTATATTTATGATTGAAAGGGGCAAGTGAAATGTTAACCCCTAGTTAGTTGGAGACTCTTTGGTTATCAACAATGAAACTAGGGCAACCGCGTGAGAATAGTCTTGCCAAAGTTCGACATTCGGAATTTCACTCTCCTCCATCTACTTCTGTCTGAAGTGTACGTGGTTTGCTAGGAGATTGATATGTATCGGTCAATTGACCAACGATGTCGCTTGAAGTAGTTTTATTCACACCCAAAATGTTATTCAGTTGCTCTATCAGACTCACAACTCGTTTTACAGTCAATTTGTGATGCTTGGCACCGGCAAACCAATTGGTACCTAGTTGTAAAACTTTCCGATGTTTGTGATTTTTCTCACGATGATGGTACAAGAAAGAAGCCGACTTCTAGCTGAAGTGTAAAGTTGACTGTTTTGACCAACAGGCAATTTCCCCCAGATCCCTTGGAAGCTTGGTTTCGATATTTGCTTGCTCTCTTAATTTGCTTGTTCAAATACAATGTACTCGGTAATCGCTCTGACCAAGCACCTGGCAAAAATTCCATCTTGGCTTGTAAAATTTCAATGGTACAATTCCGTAATGCCATTCTCGTCGGAAAACTTTATTCACTCCGCCTCTACATTTACATCACAAAGGCGGCATATTGAATGTCATGTCCATTACAAATCCGCTTATTGTGTGCTTTTAGTCCAATTGATTTTTCCTTCATTCTTAATATGCTGGTATTCAGGAAATATCTCATGCTGTTACCCTCCAACCCCCTTAGTGAATTCAGTGTTGCTGTGGTATGAGGAAGGTGCGCATAGAATTTTATGTTCAGGTTGTAGTATTCGGGGCGCAATCCTATTTCCACACTTGCTCTCTCTTTACATAGCACCAGTGTCAGTTCATGATCACGCTTTGGAAAGTGAATTTACACACTAAGTGGATTAAGGCGTCAATCACCATGCTAGTGTTCTTTCCCCCTTCATTCGAGGTGGCTTTGTCTGAGTGTCAACTTGGTCAGATCCGCCCTGTTCGTCTCTTAACATATCTAACTTTACTGGCTTTCTGTTTTCACCCATGAAAGGAAACTACCACAAGTAACTTTCCGATGACTGTCCATTTATCGTTGCAACCACTGAGCTCCTAATTCGACAGCTTTCTGGTAAATGTATGAGAAGTATTTTGATTAATAGCATGACCACTTCAAAACGACTGATGTATTCACCAGAGTCAGAAAACTCCCACTTTTTCTCCAACTTTTAAGATCTTTCTACAAGTGTGTTCCCACAGTGGATGTTCTATTCAAATTTTGGTTGGCGGGGTTAATTATCGAAGATTTTACGTATTCTTACAGAAATTTAGAGTATTTGCAACGTTGCAACAGTATGCTAGCAAAACGTTCGATCAATTTATTGAATTTAGATGAGACCCAACTGTGGAAATTCAGGGCTTCGGCTGGATTCGAACCAGCGACAGACACAGCATGTCTCAACGCGGCAAGCGCTCTACCAGCTGAGCTACGAAGCCACACCGGAGGCTCGGAAATTGCACACTTGTTAGTAATACAATTTCTATGCTCAGCAGTGGCGTTGGTGGATTCCAGCGTGAACTGTTTGAGAAATCCTGCCGGGTCAGTCGGCCCCCTGACGTCGAGCTCGATGAGCGAGCTATCCGTTGGTACTCGTAGCTTCTCGAAGACTGTGTAACCCAGATTGTGCAGCCTTTTCGCCAGGTCGTTAGACACGTGATTGTGTCGAACACAACGCGCCTCTTGAGTGATCCAGTACTATTAGAGAATACGAGCGTGGCTTTCTGGTTCACCATGGTTGCCACGATAGAGAATTGAGTGGTCAGTTCGGCCAACCCGACAACTCCAGACCTTAGTACGTAAAAGGCCGTATCGGAGCTGGATGGCCCGAATAAAGATCCTGGAGAGAATGTGATCTGGATTTAACAGTCAACAACTAGAGAGTGGAAAGCAAAAACTCCCTGAAGATCACGGCCGTCTAACGTATGATAAAGCCCATCTCCCCAAAGTCCCATGGTCTCCTCGTTATTTGTCACTACCAAACCTTGAACGTCTACCGAGACATCGACCTTTTTCGTGATGGAGCAGAACGAATCTTCTTTGAACACATTCTTCAGAAGTGGACATTGGCTGTAGAGCAGTCTCTCCATTCGTGATTTACGCGAGGTAGTAATGGTAGTGGACAAACTCAGAAGGACCAGACCGCCCAGCCGAATCGGGGTGTGGATGTAGCTGATTGGCGTGTCTTTATGAAGGCGGAGCCACTGCCAAAACTTTGAACGTGTTTCGATGGACCCGGCTGAGAACTAGCGAGCGATTCATCTTCTGGGTCAGATGCTGTCTCAAGAGATGTAAGCGCTGATGTGGCTTCATAGGCGCCCTGGAAGTTTTCTCAAGCATCACACGAAGCTGCAGTCGATGTTTCCTGAATGCTTCCTATTTGCAGTTAAACGGTATGCCCAGATAGGTCGCCATGTCAGAGGCGCTTATTGAGTGTCTCGTCTCCGGTCCGAACTAAATACACTCATCAGCGGTGGCTGTTTTGTTGTGCTAATGATCGTCACAGATGACCATAAATTTAGTTTTGCGCGTGCTGTTCATCAGTCCGGATGATTCCAAAGAGCTAGCGGCGGCTACAAGCTTCTCGAAGAGATGTGTCGGATCCGTTGCCAGGAGGATCACATCGTCCGCATACGCGAAGTCGCTGGCCAGTGTATCGTGGAACTGGTAGCGAAGCTCCAGTCGAGACAAAGCTAACACTTCATCAATTGCCATGATGAATAGCAGCGACGACAGTGGGTCACCCTGTCGAACACCACGCTGGGACCGGATGACAGAGCCTTCAAGCATGGTGAAAGCGTTTCGATATCATTCGACAATGTAGTGTATCCGAGGTGAAGGAGCACAGAAAGCCTGGGGCGATCTGATAATCGAGTCCTGTGATATCGAATAGAACGCGTTGGATACGTTGATAAACACCGCACACATGTTGGAAAACCTTGTGGGCGATTTCCGGAGCAGTGCATGGAGTAGTGAGTTCACCTCGAGACAACAATCACAATGTAGAAACACGAATTAAAGAGCGGGCAGTTGCAAACGCGTGTTCCAACAAGCAGCCAGTATGCTGTGAATGTAACATACTAACGTTGAAGATAAGGCAATAGGTTTCAATTCGCTGCGACAGGAAATGTTATTCATTTTCGGCACAACCTTGATGTGGGAGCGGAACAGATGGATTGGGCAACATTTAGTTATCAGGAAGAGTCTGAAATATCTGACCAGGCTTCAACTCTTATGCAGTTCAAGTGCTTGGGCAATGGTTTGTCCACACCTGGAGCGTTTTCTTTTATGCTTCCTAGCGTGTGAGAAAATTCCTCTCCAGTGATCGGCTTGAGCAAGGATCAGTCCGGAGGCAGAATCGTAGGTGACGGCCGCTCATCAATGTACAAGTGAGCCGATAATGCCTCGGGCCAGTACTCGTTAGAACTATCCTGGAGGCCGCGGTTCATCTTGTAGGCAGTTCTCCAGCTTCCAGAAAACACTGCAAAAGCAGCATCTTTCTTTCGCTGGTGGTACAGAGTTTGAAATGCAGCATAATTGGCTTTCCGTATCTGCTTCCCGATGGAGTGGTTTCTCGCAACGACACTTCGTTGAGTGACCAGTTGCCAGGTGTACGGAAAGGCTTGAGAGGCGTGCATGTTAAGTAGTGACTTGCTCTGCACCATTGTGAGAATATCTGCATGAAGGCCGCAGGCAATTACTAGCAACTCCTCACCACGTAAGGAAGCCTCGTCATTGGACTCCAGTCGGGTTATTGCTGTTTGGGCCAAACAGGAAATTCATTCGGAGTGTTCAGCAACTTGAGACTCACTGTCCTTCTCACTGTCTGTCTGTGAGACAGAGGTGGGATCAGCCTTTGGGGCAGTATGTATCTCCTAATTCACAGCATCTAGACGTGTCCGGATGCTCTCCAGAGTACGGCCAAGAAAATGTGACAGAAGCCGGTGATTAATTTCGCGTCTAGTGGATCACAATGGGGCCAGCTCACTGGCAGGTGTGATAAAGGAAGATGGTTCTTGTTGGGACCAATTTGATTAGGCGGCTGTCACGCATCCAAGCTTCCCGCGGTTGCGTTCGACAGGATGAGCATGCCTCCAGTGTTGACTGTGACCAATTTTCTTTGGAAAGCTGTGTTCACAGTCAGTATAGTCAGAGTGGAGAAGGCTGTGCGCTTAGTTCCAGTTTTCTATCATTTCTGCGCACACCCAAACATATCAACGCACAACAGTTACCAGGACAATCTGGTACCGATGAACCTGTCTTTCTGCACGCAGAGGGGTGGCCTCCATTTTCTAACTGATACCCCCCCACGAACCGGAGAAGCTTCCCAATTTTTGTTGCGTAACATATCCCAAAGGCCCTCGCCAGGCTCAGTTTTGGTCTCTTTCGAAAGGAAGCACTGAACCCCGGTTTCGCTCTCACTAGATATGTTTAACTTGAAGCTCATCAAATCCCCGACAAATCATTAGTCTAAAATACCTCCAAGCAGGTTTGATGGAATAGAAGATTTTGACCTGTCTCAGGAGTCCTAATCGCGGGGTTATCGGTTGGAGTTAACTGAACAGTTACTGTGTTTCCTCTCGACACGATCATGCAAACTGGCCACTGTCCACATTCGAAAGTGATCGAGCGTTCAGATTTGATAATTCAGTCGTGCCTAAAGTGAGGTCAATGGCGCAGTGGTCAACACGGTTGCCTCATGATTGGAATGGTCTGAGTTCAAATCCCTGCCATGGCATGTCTGTGCATTACTGACGAGCTCGAATGAGAGTGAAACTGGAGTCTGGTGTTTCTTTTCAAAAGAGGCTAGCTGGATGCGATGACGGCGATCATTGTGTTTCATTTGCCGAATGTGTGGAAGCCTCTGGGACTGAAAATTCACGTTACGGAATGCATACAACACATTTTTACTTGACTAGATTGGACCATCCATTCGGTGTCTTTTACCCACGGATTATTCAGTGACTGTACTCAAAAGGGTTAGTTTCGTTTTACTCATGAAAAGTTCTGCCAACAAAAGACCTGGAGATGAACTTGCTGTTGCCCCACTCATCTGATGGAAAGTGTGTCGAAAAGCTGTGTCACTTTATTGTTGCTAAATTGTTCTTGCTAAATTGTAGAACAGTTTGTACACACTGTTTGGTTTCAGTTCCGAGGTGACTGTCTAGACCGTCTAATAGTATTTCAAATACCAGTGCGATGACCGTAAATAATCTATTCAACGTCCGCGTTGATTGTCTGTAGACCTGTGTAGTTTTACCGATCACAGAAAGAGATAGCATAACAATTATGCGTCAATTTTTTTCTCTCGCGTGTCGCAGTGGACTGCCCTATCGCAATAATTTGACCGAATCAAAGTGGATATCGGCTTACGTACTGAACTGGCTAGTCGAAAAACTGTCTTATGTGTACGGTCCAATCAGAACTCGATACCTGACCACCAATGAAATTGTGCGTCATCTCTGTCGCCTGGACACAAGTCAAACGGTTTTGTGATTTTTCTCTCTCCACCGACTTTGGTTGACCAATCAACTGACGCTACATCGCGTCAATTAGCGGGGTGTGTAATTGTGGCTCGATCTAAGAGCGCGATATGTGAAAGCCGATTGACAGACGGCTGCACCTTCACCCCCTGTGAGTCTGGACTCTGCAGGCGGTGCTTGACCTTGCACTGAATGGACGCGATCAGCGTCCTCGATTTTAGCTCTCCCCCTACCGCGCCACAAATCGACCGGGCCCAGATTTGGTCTGACCGATAGAGAAACTCGAACCTATCAGGTTTGTTGTAATGTAACCTGAAGTTCCATCATGCACTACGTGTACGTCTGTGTATTTATGATTGTGTGCTTTACGTGTGTCGTATGTGTGCACGTAACTTTGTGCTTGAACTCTGTGCCAGTCCAGCGATAGACTTGCATTCATTCTGGCCCGAGCGCGTGTGCACTAGATCAACTCAGCAGGGTGGAACAGTAACAATCATTTGAAGCGTGTCACCACCCAGCGTGCCATCTGAAATTTGAAGAAGACGACAACGACAACGAAAAAATCAACTAGGTCTTGCTGCGATTTGTGCAAAATCCTCGTATGGTAAGCAGATTTCGGATAAGCAGCTGTTCTGTAGTGTGAGCGCAATCGGCACGACAGCCATACGCAGTGCGATACCAGAGCTAGCAACAACGTGTGCAGTTCGAACCACTTGCTGCATCGGTGATTGTATCTGTTAGCGTTCGTCTACATTCGACCGGTACCCCTGGAGTGAGAAACCACGTGGGGCGGTCCGTCACGGTGCTGACCTCAACACGGGACCTGTCCATCATTCCACAGTCCACTACCCCAGACACCCTTCACGTAGTAGCTCTCCACGTAATGACCCATAACTCCAGCTGAGTATTGATCTTACTCTCGCGTTAGCCCGTTGGTCCGCCAACCGCACAGCAGCGATCTAAACTCAGTGATGCCCAACCCACCTGCTGGTCTCAAGACCGCGGGCTGCCAATTAGTACCGAACTACTGACTGTTCTTCGCTCTCGCTTTCTCGTCCCCCACACTTGTTGTCGTCAGCCCAATCATTACCCCCCGCCTTGTTTTGAAGTTGCAAAATGCACACTCAATTATCAAACCGGACTACAGTTTTAATTGACGAAGCATCGCTCCCGGATCACCGTGTAACGACTGCAGCTGAAGCAAGTTTGTCGGCACAGTCCATTGCACACTATCCAACCTATTATTCAAATGATCATACCAATACACAATCGGCAGCAGTGGACAACGCACGGCGACATGATCTGTCTCCCACTGATTACCGGTCAGCATTGGTTGCTGACTATTCATCATCGTCTGAAAGTCCCATGAATGAAGTGACTTCAACTCTACTCGGCGCTTCCGTATATCCAAGCAGAAGCAACTTACGGGATGTGACATTGAGTTCAACCAACAACAACAACAACCTAATCCCAGCATTTCAGGGAGGGTACAATTTGTTCAACCGGTGTTCATCGAACCAAACTCAGTCATTAGATGTTCATCGACCGGACCCACCTTCCGAAGAAAGTAGCCAGTCACAGTTATCCGGACCACGACGTCAGCCACATGGCGCTAATATACCTCAATGGTATCCTCAATCTGTACAGTCCCTACAATCACCAAATATCTTTTGTCCGACCAGTAACTTTTACTCATCTGGCATGGCTGCTGCCGCTGTAGCCTCGTGTTACGCCGTAAACTATGAACCTCACCCTCATACACACACAGCCCAGCTCTACCGGTACTTACAGGATCGTCAAGCCCATGTGTACGGTCAAACTTTGGGCATCGGCACTAACAAATCTCTCACACCAGTCTCCTCATGTATCACACCCTCACATCGTCCAAATTTGTTTTCTCCGGTCTACCCATCATGCGCAATGTACATGGATCAGTACTCATTTGGTTCTCGCTTGGGTCGAGGAATGTCCCAAGTCGGAATAGGCACAGTTGCTTCCATTCCCACACATAGAGATGATGTTAGGGAGACCGGAAACGGTGAGTTAATTTATTGTCAATGGATCGATCCAGTACCACTGGTTCCCGGAGCGCCCAGAAAACAGTGTACAAAAATGTTCGACTCCGTCACCGAGATTGTGAATCACATCACTTTGGAACACGTAGGAGGTCCAGAACAGCTGGATCACACTTGCTATTGGCGAGATTGTTCACGTGCAGGGAGACCGTTCAAAGCCAAATACAAGCTTGTCAATCATATACGTGTCCATACAGGCGAGAAACCTTTTCCATGTCCGTTTCCTGGATGTTCAAAAGTGTTTGCACGGAGTGAAAATTTAAAAATTCACAAAAGAACCCATACCGGTGAGTATACGGTTTTGTTCGTGAACATGATGGGATAACAGCTGCCTATTTAAAACAGAATTGTTTTATGGGTGAGTACACAATTCCCTGTTGTCTATAGCCTCAGAAAACCGTCCCTAGATGATACCTAAATATCAGTATCAATCGGGACATTTGACAACTCTAGTTCGAAATAGTTCCACTGCTGTTGCGGACCAGAATTCCAAGTGCCATTTTTGAGACGGTATTCACGAGCCCCTGAAAGCACAGTCATAAATTTTAAACTACAAATATCTCTGCGTCTTAGTTATCATTTACCGGATACATCTGATCAGTAAAAATAACTACGATCATGTAACACTCTGGTTTTTACATATTTCATCCGAGGCGTCATGCTCACATGTAATAAATCACTAACTGGTAGTTCTAATTTAAATGTATTATGATGATCAGTCGTAAAGAGGCAGTCTAGGATGAGTTTTACTCCTTGTTTGTGGTCCTAATCAGCACAATTTGGTGAGCACAACTGGGCACCAGTAGGATGTATGTCAAACTGTATGCGAATTTTCGCAAAGCTGACGCATATACAATTGGTAATTTGACGGATCAGAACTGTCACATAACCACGCATTCTAATTATCCTAACAAATTTGATAACAGAAAGTGACAATGAAACCGGTCATAATGAAATGTTGCATTGCAAAGCACTAAGGTCGTTCATGTAGTCGAGGCTTGCGGGATTTATAGGTAAAAACTGAAAAGCAGGTAGAATGGGTCCACGCAAATTGTGGGCTAAGTCCGTTGTACTATAATTTCGTCATACTGTTACTGTGGCCTTGAACATTTCGTCAACCAGGCCATATATTGCCCTCTGAGGTTGTCCACTAAACCTTTCCCCCATTCAAGCTACCTTGTAGCAGTTCCGTGACTCAAAGTCAGTGTATAATTACTCGAGAGATTCTTCTGGTGTATTTTTGGAAAGTAAAGAGGGGAAACGAATTTTACGCTGTGAAGTGGCCTACTCTTACAAATATGCCACTGTTTTCGGTTTACTGAGTGTTTCCTGTATGCCACTGAGTTATGACCGTATCCGTTAAACTGTGATGTGGATTGTCTATCTCCTCGTACTCCCTGCATTGTGATCCGAATATGCTGGTCTGTTGTGAGGTTTGTTAGCCCTACTCCACCTAAAAGTCAGTTAGCTCAACCTTTGGCACCACCTTTGGACTTCGGTGCTATGCTTCCTGTTCGGCTCTCTTTTGCACCTTGACAATGTAGTTCGATGAGTTTGGATCACTATGGAGATGGAGAATATTTCAGAAGCGCACTTAGTCATCCCAAACGTGATAGAACACACGGGCGGCTAACATCAAGGCACGCGGATAATTTTACCAAGGCATATTAAAGTGACGAACTGGTGGTTAAATTCACTCAGCAAGTCAAGTACTGAGTACATGAACTGACTGATACAAACTGCTATTGGAAGATCTTTGGTTCAGTGGATAAAATGGTGGACTTCGGTTTGTATGAGCTGAACATCATTCACAAGTAATTACAACTTTCAGTATTCCCATAGACTTCCCATTCAGCCTCTTTCGAAAAGAATCACACCACTCGAGGTTCGCTATTGTCGGAGCTCATCATGAGTACAGATCCTTACCGGATAAGGATTTGACTGATGACACACATAGTTCACATGTCTGAATCCCGGTTAGGTCGTCTTTGCCTGTTGAATCTGAGCAGAAAAACATCCGGTTACGACACAGTGCATTATAATATTCTGTCATTTTAGGCCAATGTAACGCTCATACTAATTACAGTGATATGTCATAGTAGACCGTGTTTACACAGATCAGGCGAGTCAAAATCTTCACATCTATCGACTTGGTACTACTTGAGTGATAGAAGGGGAATTCATGTTGTGACTGTCTGATACAACTGTAAGGTTTACACAGATTCCGGAGAGGTTAAGGTTTAATGGTTGAATACCAATTATTTGAATAAGTCACATAGAAATCAAAAACAGAACTTTGCGTATACGCATTTGTACACACCCATGTTAGTTAATACATAGACAAAAACACCGGACATTGTTGGTTTAGGGAAGTAAATATGTGCATACAATAAAAATACTGGCAGAACATCGACAAAATAGTAAAAAGAGATTTCTGGTAATACAATCATCCCATCGTATACTCATCATCAGAGTGTGTGAGTAGTTGAAGAGGAGTTGAAACAGCAAGTCAAAGTTCGGCATATGCTAAGTAGAGCAGTAATTCATAGATGGACAGGAACGACAGTTATAAAATGCTTATTAGACTCAAAATCCCTATCACCTTACACAACGACCAATCTGACGTGACCACAATCAAACATATCCGAACTAAGGCATGTTTGACATCCTTCAAACGTGTGGGTTTAAATTGGTACTAAGCAGGTAAACTTTGAAGTGACAGCTAGTTTAGAGCAATGTCAACAGACACATATTCATTCTCACATATTCATTCGCTTGTCACTAATGTACCACATTCTGTGTCCTCCATTTCCATATTACTGTCATGGTCACATTAGAGTAGATTAAGTTGTCATACATTAACCGCGTTGTAGCTGTAACCGGTTCCAGTGATCAAGAGCGAAATGGGGGAAACCTGTTGAGATCAGGTAATATCTTCATAGCACCGTGTTCATAAGAAAACTTAGTCCAGAGCAAGTGCACAAGTACCAGCTTGAAATTCATGGCGTAGGGTCTGTTGTTTACAGGCCAACCAAAAGACGATTGACTACAGCCTAAGAATGAGAGGAATTGCGGTGTCCTAGCGGAGTACCACCCTCCTGTAACCTCAGTGACCCCGTGGTCAAATGGACAAGTGTCCGTGCTACCAATCCAAACACTGCAAACGGGCTGTACATCTGATTTTTCTTGATATACATGGAAATGAACAAACCCAATCAGATTGACATTTCGCTAGCGGTCTTGGTGGCAAGTCACCTATCAGCATATGTATTTGTCGATTTATTTGGAATATCTAAGACTGAATATGTTTTGCTAGAAGAATTTTTGTTTTAATAAAAATGAGGTTAGAATGACAGGTGAATCGATGTTTTTTCATTACAACCTTAAACAGTGTAAGGCTGAATGATTGGCATATTCAGGAAACCGTATGTTTTGTCGAACGAGATTTATTTGTTAATAATACGCGTGTACTGTTGCATCTCAAACAGCTTTGTCACATGCTGCTCAGTGTAATTTGACCGATAGAATAACTCATAAGGGTATTCAATGAGTGTTCAATGTTTATTGCAGATTACTTCATCTCTTTTTACTAAAGTACCGACTGTTTCTCTGATGAGTCTGTAAAACAATGCTGATAACACTTCTCAACCTCGGGACACGGTGTTTCATATCATTTGCATAGAATGACTAACTTCTTCTAGACCCCTCAGCTTTGTAAAACCGTGTATAACTTTTGCGATGGCAACTGGTGTTCAGAAAAAGCACCAGTCCACTTTACTTTAGTGAACAAATTCACAAAAGACAGTGATTGTTCATAAGTTTGTATGGCTTACTCTTCCCTATACTAGTGGATAGTTCCCAGGGTACCTCAGTCGCGTACACTTTTAACCTAGTCTCCGTCTATGTCACCAACCTACCAGTCAGTTAGGCTACCAATTGACCATACCTCCTGTCTGACAACTCACAACCCATACCGCACCTGTCCGCATCCAATTAACCTACCTACCATTCACCGTGTGTACGATTTTCGCACCCCTCCTATCTGTCTGCACCTGGCAAGCCGTGAGGCAACTGGTTTCCTTTCGAAACCCACAACCTACTACACATTTTAACTGGCCTCTGGATCTGAATTGTGGCCCATGAATGAATGAACGAATGAATCGGACGATGGCTGCCCGTTCGAAATGCACAACATAAACCTGGGCAGGTGCCAGCCTCTGGTTGACAGGTTTAATGATCTTATCTACTGTTCTGGCCACACGGCGATGCAACTCACGCGGTGGTTCCTGTGTCGGATGTGGTATGCGAATAATAATTATTCAAGACCAAAAGAGGAAACATTCTGGAGGATGTGTGCACTGGTGGCACCCATGTTGGTCACGAGCTTAGAGATAGGATGATAAATGGTTTTTTTCTTCAATGGACAAAACGATTGAATCAACTGGTCGCAGAGATCGTACCACAGTATATGAACTAGCGCGTGTGTAGTCTGGACTGGTTACTGGGGTGGTCAGGTCAAGTCGGAAATGGCAGGGGTGGAGACAAAACCGAAACGGGATGACGATAACCACTCCCTTACCTCTCAGGCTAACCAGTTTTTACATGTCACAGAAAACGGTCACAGAAGTTTTTGACTTGACAACAAACGTAAACTGGTAAGAGCAAGTATGCCCACCGCTGTACGGGTACTCAGTGAACGGATTAAAGGTTCCCATGTGTTGTACATCTGGTATCACGTTAACAAGACTTGCATTTGCATGGCTTATTCGTGGATGTCTAGCTTTCTACCACGTGTCTCATGAATACATACGAGTTATGTTTATCAGATTTTCAGAAAGGATATAAATCACAACTGTGGTTGTATAGTGAGCCATAAACTTTCAAAGATCTCTTATTGATGAACCACCCACCGGTGTGGTTTCCACCGTATCATAACTTTCACTATTGATCAGTTTGGTTTACCAGTTTGGTATTGGTATTGCTTGGTTATCCTTGTAACGTTTGCGCAACTTAGCAAACAAGCCATTGACAATTGACTGAAATCGATCGGACCAGGTGATCGACTGTGTACCACATGTATTTGATAGATTAACATAAGCCGCATACTAGTTCTGGAGGCAACAATAGTACGTAAGTCTTGCTGATTGACAAATACGACATACGGGTCATCAACGCAGAGACCACAGTGATCTGTTTCGAGTCAACTCCAGGGATAAAAACCCACCAACTCACGTTACGTTGTTGGTTAGACTAATCCATTAGTAAGTCTACAAATATTAGCTGGAACAACCGAAGGCCTTTTCTACTACTGATTAGTGGACCAATTTAAGCAGTAACACCGGAAAACTGAACCGATTTTGACTGATTACTGACAGCCAAATGTAAGTTTCAATTGTCTATTTAAAACAAATACTCGAGTTGATCGATCGAAACTTTCAAATATGAATGTTAGTATGGCACACTCTCAGGTACAGCAGAGTTACGTTAGCGTTTACCAAAATAAAAGAAAGCACCTCCGAAAGACAACGGAAACTGAGTAGAAGAACGTGAAGAATTTAAATGTTTGAAAATGCTGATTTGAGGTTGTTCGTGAACGTTTTTGTTGATGTGATGACAACAAGTTCTGCATCGCACTGATATGTGAACGTATATGTGACGTTATTTTGATTTATATCAAATAGTTGCTAATTTGTCATCGTTTTGAATCTAATGTTCATCTCCAGTGAAGGAACGAAGTGTTTGGGGTTCTGGTAATCAACCATATGCTGGAAAAACTTGTGAACCATTAGTGTCCAATTAGCACTGTAACTCGAGGATCACCACGTTTGACGAACCCGCCCATCGGAATGTGTAGGGCTTCTGCACAGTTTGTCACGTTCGGGCAGTAATAAAAAGTCAGTCATTGTTAGCTCATTAATTGTATTCACTGAAACGAGTTGAACAGCATAGTTTCACAGCAGCAGCCCCAAAAGGTCTGGGAAGGTATTCGAAAATCGAATGTACTGTGAACCACACACCGGTCACTCGTTGCCTTGGCAGTTACTTGTATTCCAATGGTCACGAAAGCTGTCTTGCGATCAAAAAAACATTTTACACATGAGAACACTTGCAGTGTTTGAGTATTCTGTTATTCTTGGTGTTGCAAATGCAGTCGAAGCACAGATGTTTCTCAGCTAAGTTTCCCCTGCACTGACAAATCTGCCAAACTACTTAATATGAGCTGTTTGTAATTTTTGGCCGATTACATGAAGTCGTCTACAAATAGGATTAATGACTGTACAAAGCAACTTCCGTTCGTGATTGGCAGATTCTCTGTTTTTAGTTCCGTCAAACTATCCCCCATCTGATAGTTAGTTCATTTGAGGGCGTAATTTGGAATCTGAGTAGCATCACAGTTACTGTTGCTCTTCTTGAAGCACACTCCGCTGTCTGCGTTTGAACACAGTCTGTACCATCAACTGATTGGAAAAACTAATCGTTTACGATAGAAAGCAACCAAGCATAAGTGAATTTGGCTTTAAAACAATTACCGCTGACCCTTAAACAGCTACCTACAATTCTGTAAATTTTCGAAGTAATTTCAGCCACTGAGAGCAAAAACAGAGAATTATAAACAGCATGTTGTTTTGATGACTTAGACAAGAATGACGAAATATGTTCTGGACTTTCTATTAACGAAAGGTATAGCAGTTTCAAATTGTTAAATTTGGATCAAATGAACCGCTTTATTGCCGATGAACTGTATCAGCCGAGCCTGCCTATATGCAGAGCAGGCAACCAGTCGAAAGATATGCGTATATCGCAAATTCTCCTTAAATGCGTCTTTATTTATTTGAGACTTTCTTCTCCAGTTTCGAATGATGATAGACAGACATCATTTAACAAGTTAAGCGCAAGAATACTAACCATAAACTAAACAGATTTCGCTCAACTGTCCTCCAGTGAGCGATCAAGCTGTGTTTCCGTAAAGGCCGATGAAATGTGCGTTTGAACTGCAACGAAGACGATGAAGAATAACACGGTCACCGGAAATGAACACGATTATCACCAGCACACAAACCAAATGTCAGCGAGTTATGACTGCACGTACGCAAACGGATAAATCCACTGTTTTTTGCAGTACGTATCGTTTGGTCATGTAGAAAGTGTCTTTTATCTAGACGAGATGTTCCATTGTTCCAAGTCTTACCATCGCCAGAGAGACAAAGATTAATTGTTCTTCGAATGAATCGTTGATTTACTGATGGATGCAGATTTTACCCTCCTTCGAAAAAGGAACCTCGGCGAAGAAAAACCTCCACACAAGAAACTCATCTACGGATTGAAGGGTAGTTTCCCATTACTTAACCTCACATGTTCTATATCGATTCAATATTAGTGTCGTTATATTCATTTCCTTCGCTCACGAGGTGCGATAGAAATAAAAGCTGAATACCTCTCATGTGGCAACTTGGTTTGAAGCATACCAGGCAGTCGTTTCAATTTCTGAGTCTCGTCAAAATAAACCCAATCAACTAATCACCTGGACGACTCTCTACGACAATGCAATATACAGATTGAAGTCAAGAAGAAGCGAAATATTACATTATGAGGACTCGAAGACCACAGAATCGAATAGTTAATTTTCCTTATCTTATATGCAGGCTTGAACTTGAGCCAAAGCAAACTGGCTATAATAATTTCATCCGGTTGCTACAAAGACACCAGGTTCGAATAATCGTTATCTGTCTACTGTATAGGCCTAGACGTACTGATTGTGCTTAAGTTCACCCGTGCTGCTGTACCACATCCAATTCTTAATGGTTTGACACTCAACTGTCTGTTGTTAATTCCTCACATTTTAGTCCTGACAGCTCGTTTCATACTGTTCTCATCTAATTCAGGCTGTGACCATCCATTATCTTATGATAATTACGTTGTAATCATAGGTTACAGTTGAGTGACATTCGATTTATTAACATCTTTTAAATGAGATAATGAAAACGGCCGCACTCGATACAAATGATTAACCCCCTATCACTTAAGGATATGTTCGTTTTTAAAGGATTTTTGTGAAATAAGTCTTATTCCACCCAGTTTTCGCACTGAAGTCTATAGAATTTCATGGGAACAAAGTTAACTCTTACCACAACAAACACATTCTTCCTCTTATCAGTGTCCGTGTTGTATGTTGGTGCCTTAAACGTGGGTAACAGAAATGTGTAGGACAACACATGACAATCACTTATTTCGAATTGATCGTTATCTCTCGGACAGAGTTGTACATGTTAGAATGGGTATTGACTGTACCATTCGTAATAATGACTTCCATTGCTTGGACTTCGTTCATTCAATGTTAAACTGTTTCCACTTATGTGTTCTTTTTCGTTATATATATATATATACATCAGCTGTTAGAATACAGTACTCGGAACTGGATAATTAGTTTTCAGATTATATAGGTTACTTCAGTTGCACATGTCAAAGCACAGTCGTAACGGACGTTATTACGTGGACAAGAATGTACTATGCTTGTGGAGCCGTGTACTACAAAACGGATCTTTAGGAACTGAAATGAGTTACCTCGTTTGGTACTAAATAAGTTGCACCGATATGAGTCTGGCTACCATTAATCTCAAATTTGCAATAGTATCTGCCAAGTTTTAAAAAATACTGTGTAATCATTAAATACGCCCACAAATATCCGGATAACCGGTTTGATACATACGGGAACATTGAAGTTTCTCAGCTACTTGGTGGGTAGTTTTTATAGTGGAAAAAAGAGTGAACAGAGAAGCATTCAAATTCTTAAGAGTAACGGTCTGAACAACAACTATTGCTGATATGTATTGCTGTCCTTTTACGCTCTCATCCGGGAGTATTTGATCATACGATGAGAGAACTAATAGGAAACAGGGAGAAATGCTGATATCTTTTACCCTTTGGTTGTCATAACAATGATCACTGTAGACTAACTGACACATCGATTAGTATATATGGGCTATTGTATGAAACAAGTTAAATACCGCTCACGTTTGAACGCAACTTTCCATTCAACTGGGTGTTATTGGTTGGTCTTTTTTTCACATAGAATCGTTAGGCTGGAGCGTCGCTGCTGTTAGGACCTGTCGATAATTTGTCTGTATTTGGTTTCGAGTTGATATCCGGCTTAAGTGGTTTTGAAACAGGTGCTGGCTAACCACTGATTGCACTTTGGTTACGTAAAGAATTCCATCACAGACCGACTGCAAATAGCATACAGGCCATCAGATCGTTTCGATGGTTGAAAATCTATCAATAATTTTAAAACACTGCCCGGCAGTGTAATCTACACGCGTGTCTTCAATCTGTCTAAGAAGTTTCTCCCTCGGAGTTTTCAGACACAGTAAACAGGATAATTACTTCGATTTCACTACAACTAGTCGGTCGGACGTTTAAACGGGTTTGTTCGGTGTGAGATCATTGGGGGCGGGGGAGAAGATGGTCAACACAGTGGCTATTTTAGTTAGCCTACTTAACGATGGACTAAAATAGCCACTGTTTTGACCATCAACAATGATCTCACACTGACAGTGATAACACCCCTAAAATGATCGAAGCTAAGCGGGGTGTATTAGTGTAATGGGACAGAGTGGAAATTGTAGCCTGGCATGAAAATCCCAACATTGCGAGAATCTATTGCGGCAAGCCTCCAAGCACAGTCTGGTCAATGAATGCTGAATAATTGTCGTGTTCGTTCGCATAAAGTGTATGCACTATCTCGTCCACACCTGCAGGCTCTAGCCCTTTTGTATTCTGCGGCAATCTCTAGGACGAAGCCAACAGAAAGGATCTATCTGAATGGGAATTCTAAGATGTAGTCCATAGTGAAGCTCGAATGACAATAAAGTCTGTTGGTGGTCAGGCATTGTGGACAATAGAGTCAAGTTGCTCGTGCGTCAAATAACTACTTAATCTAAGCTACAAATCTTCTCTGTTTTCGCAACATAACTTCGGAGCCGAAACATCCGATTTACGTAGTATGAGGTTGAGAGTCATTGTGAAGTTTTGCGATGAGGAAGTCACCGTTTCTTTCTACCAAACCGCAGGATGATCTTAAACTTATTTGGACATAAACATCTGAGCGCAGAAATGTGTTACCTTCTAGTGTATAGCATTACTGGGACGCTCAATTACGTTTTACATGGTTTGGTATCTCGTTCACGACTGTTCTTCAAGCTGATTCGTCACATTCATCTGTAGTCTTGCAGACGGAGGAGGAATACCCTATTTGTTTGGATGTTTTCACCCAAGTCATTTGGGGAAACTATCCGACGCCCGTATGTTCCGTACGAAATGATCTCCCACTACAGTTCGCTGATAAAGTAATCTTTGTGATAAAGTAGGTCCTTGTTCTGGATGTGTTGCTGTAGACATACAGAATTAAACTTCAGAGAGGAAAATAAAGCAACTCTTCTGGGAAATCATTTGCGCAGATTAACTAAAAGGTACACGTAACGTGCATGCGCAATAGGATGGTGAGGACTGCAAAAGCCAATTTCACCATCGAATTGAAATGTGCACACAGAATATCATGCTACGTGATTGTTTCGTTGTGTGGCTAGGCGCTCAATTTGAGTAATTCCACTTCAAGTCCATTATACTGACACGAGGAACGACTGGTGTAAATTTACCACTGTTGGCGGTGTGCAGCCTCCCAAAAAGTGACCGTCATCCATTGAAAGAAAAAATTATTGCTGAACGCAAATGGTTGGAATTAGGGAGAGGAACTCAAGAAGGGACTACAATGTGTCTTAAATATTCATTCAATAGTTATCATATGTCGCACCACTGGTGCGTTAGTAATATTCAACCCGAGGTCTGTTTTTGTCAATACAAGTTAGTTTAACAAGTTCTGCCGAGGAAGTGTTTGCTTGTTTCCGTCAGACAATGACCTCAGGTGACCAACGTGAGTGCTCTATTTTGAATCGTGTGTGACCGGAGAAAATTCGAACACTGCGCACATGGCACCTTAGAAATTTTCCACCAATCGGTGGCAGCCAGTCGATATCAGCTGTTTTTAGTTCTATGGATGTGACTCGTTTGTGACAGCTGTCAACGGGGTATACAACTTGGAAGCATCCGTCATTTTCTGTGCGCTTGTCGTGGCCGATTACAAGCAGGGTTGCCCACGGGTTACCAGGCTAACGTTGTATGATGAACAGCGCAGTTAGTTGGAGAAATCGATTACAGGCCACGGCGTGACATTTGCATAAGATTGCATGTGGAACCTATGTAATGACCCAGCCCATACGTTCTAAGTCGTTTGGCGAATAGTCACGTGAATTTCAGGATATTCGTATGACAGTTGCCATATGAACTGTCTAGATGTACCGGATATATGGTACAGTCATACGCATGTTTTGGCTTCGGAAGACAGTTACATATGTTACAGCAGTTTATCAGTCAAGAGAGCTTAGATTCAATTGTGTATTTTCCGAAAGTACCGGAGTCTAGATTTGTATGATTTGTGTAAGCCGGATTCGCCCACACTAGCTACTTCTAGCGTACGGTTTTTTACCAGTGTGCAGTTTTATTAAAACAGCACAAAATTGGGGAGTATACTAAAGCAGTGAATGACAGAAGTAGACTTTCGTACCCCTCGGCAATGCGATCAGAGGCAGTGGTCCATAGTTCTTCGAGTGAATCTTGTAGAGGTGGTCAGGCAAGCTGGCACTCTATTACCGATACGTAATGTGCATCAAATGCCAGCTGGCAGACACCACCGTTTGATGAATTCTTCCGTTTCACTGTAATTCGTTCCCCAGAAAGATACGCACAACTCAATTGTAACATCTGAAACTATTTAACAATGCCGTCGGTTCTTAAGCTGATTTGTTTGAAAATGGAATCTGATCTTTTCAAACTTGTCCAGCGTCGTACAGTTTGTTCCCTACTGAATCACCGGCTAGAACCAAGATGATCGCTCAACCACCTTGCATTGTTGTTCTTCCGAAACAGACCGAGCTTGCTATCGCATACAATTTTTTTGATGACTTCTGCCGTTAGCGTGTAATCGTTCGTTATTCCAACGGTGATGTTTCATGTATCAACCTAGGCTGGTCACAGTCGTGGAATTACAGTTATGTCCCTGTCAGTTTAATTATTAATTTGAACATTTAGGAAATTGTATTACTAAGAATTAGTGTGACAGATTTGTGAAGTCAGATGAGACCCAACTGTGAAAAGTCAGGGCTTCGGCTGGATTCGAACCTGCGACAGACACAACGTGCCTCAACGCGGCAAGCGCTCTACGGTTAAGAAATAACAAATAACTTTCAAGCAACTTTCAATGACATCCTTCAGTTGAATGCTAAAAACCAGCAATTCATGTCATTATATAGGAAAGCTTATAGTCTGATACCATGAGGTATAGCTTTATATTGAATTATATTAAATAACACGATATGTAGTTATTGGTATTTTGTTTCTGGTGGCAAGTCGTATGACTGACTGTATGAGAAAGATCATGTGATGCGACAACAGTTGGGGCAGAAAATCTACAGATGCAGGCACAACCTTAGTCTAACGCAAATTGTGAAAGTTGAAAGAAGTTAGTGGCCTCATTTTAGGGTCCTAATTACAGCTCGGGGCATGGGGCAAATGTTTGGGATGGGGGGGAGAGTTTTTACAATCAGAGCGACTGAAGTGAAGTCTTTTTGGAGAATATGCAATGGTGTAATCGTGGAAGGGAAATGTTTTAAATAAGGGCCGTGTTCATGGGTTACCTGATGTCTCTATAGCCTCAGAGACGTAGTTGAGGGTGAACCAAATCTACTGAATATAGATCCTACTCCACAAGGATGTAGATGGCCAGAGCACATTTACAAGGGGTTAGCGAGGGGGTTGTGCGGAGGCAAGCTTGATCCAGTTGAGTCTTATGGAACTCATTTGGGCACTGTGCAATAGGATGCTTAGCCGTTGACCACCCCAACAATCCGCAAGTTGGAGATTCGACAGACGACGTTGAACTAACTTTCCCTGTTACCAGGACATCGGTCCTCAGATAGTACTCAATTTTCGAATCCACGTAGTGGGTTATCGGTATGGTTCGTACGCATGACAACACAAGTTAGTTCAGCTTAAACCCCATTTAATTAGCTCTGCTTACTACCTTCATGCGATCTAACGCGTGTTTGAAGGCATGACTTGAATGCCTAATATACACAAAGCTAATCAACAACACAACATATATGTACGTTTGAACAAAACCGTTAGAATACGAAAACTAGCAGATGCAAGCATTTCGTATTGACTCGTCAGTACCAAGTTTACAATAAGATGAAACGTTTTTTTATATCGAGCAGTTTGCGAGAAGGTTGGATAGTCAGTCGGTGGGTTAGGAAAGGAGGAGTGAACTTAATGATGTTTCATGTTATTGTGAGTTTGGTACTGACGAGTCCATACGAAATGCTTGCATCTACCAGTTTTCGTGTTCTACTAGTTTTGGTCAACCTTCTGAAGGGAATGAACTGTTTCAACTACATGTGTTTGGGCACACCAGTGTATGTGGCCAAATCTGCATTTTAAAGGGCTACTGCAAAGATCCAATCTAACGAACATCAGAATCTGGAATGTAGAGTTTCGGAAACAAATGTCATTCCAGTGAATTACCGATGAACGTTCGCAAACTGAAACTTGCTGTTCGCATTACGCGATAAAGCCTGATGTAACAAACAAGGGCACACCTTCGTGCCTGCTTGGCATAAAGCTTTGCCTATCACTCCCTGTACGCGTGCTGATATTATCTGGAACAGACGAAATTTCATGTAGTGGTCGAGGATTTGTGTTGCAGACCGTTGTCGAACTCTTTGCTGTCCTGGATAGAGCATAACCACCTAAACGACAACTGTTTTACACTTTTGTATCCCTGGTCGGGAAGAAATGGTACCGATTATTATCGATCAAATTTGCAGACACCTCAATGTGGACGCATTTCTGTGTTGCACGCGTGTTACAACGTTACGTACGTGGTTTTGTGCGTGAATTGTCACTGGAACGCATGTAAGGCAAATGTGGCCGCCAGTTGGACGAATGAACTGACCGACATACAAACGTAGCATACATCATTTATTATATTCGCTGGGCCCTCCCCCATCTTAACACCAAATTTTCGGTTGAATTATCCACACGGACTGTGGTAAACGATGCGAACAGGTGAACAGGATCAGGGGTGCGCGGCTGTTGTTACGACTGTTGTTAGGCCGTTACCTATCGGGCCGTTTCGCGTACACCGTTCTCTACAGGGGGTCGTCTGCTAGCGAACAGTTAACGGGGCGTCTCGACCTAACTGAAACCGGCGTTCTAGTCAGAGAGCAAGAAGCTTAATTAAAGCACTCGCCCAACCAACAGGTAAGAATGCACATGTGGCGCGTTTCTGTATGACTGTCTGTGTGCGCACGTGTACGCACTATTTTTCTCTATGATCTTATGTGAATAATTAAGGAGTGCAGTAAAACTACTGTGAGGGTGCATACTGTATGTTGTAATTATTGGTTGAAGAAACGGTGATGTGTATAACGGCGGACATGTTGGTGGAACGGCCGGACAAAGTGTGGCTTGAAAGTTGGCAGCCAATATGACCAGTTCACACTGGTTTGAAAACTTGGTCTCCCTTTATCTGGCTCATTAAGACGGAGGACTATGCTATAAGATACGTGCACTTGTTTTATTCCCATCAGCTCATCAAGTAAGTGTTTGAGTGTATTAGATGATTGTACGATGATGACCATGTGGAACAGTTTGCTGAATCAGGGACGTAAATGAGACCAAAAGAAACTACTGAATGAACCTCAGTGTTTAAAAAATGCTCAGTACTATAATGAGAATAGAGACATAGGCAAATATATTGTACGTGTGGAAGATTATGCCTGATGATCTGTACACAGTGCACGTCGCTCAGAACCTCCCAGCCTTCGCAACACACCCTGACACACATACAGGATGGCCAGCGGATTTCAAGCTACAGACCACTACAACAGTGAAGACGGTATTCCAGGGCTTGTGATACATGCAAAAGTACTGTTGAGGATTTGAACTTATACCAGAGGGATATTACTCATACATGACGTATAATTGTAGAAGGAATCTCTTTCCTTGGTTAACCTGACAAAAAAGTACTTGAAGTTTTCCTTGTCGATTAGGACTTGTCACTAGTACGTATCCTCGTTCGATTCTTCAGCCGAATTCTAACCCCTTCAGATAAGAAGAGTGCCTACTGATATTTGCATCAGTGATCTCAGACCAAGCAAGACAGAATATATGGTGAATGTTAAGTGGTCAAATCGCACAGTGGTTACCATAGTGAACTCACTAGCACGTTGACCACGGTTCAACGCTCGACAGACTTTGGCTTCCACGAAACTCGAATGCGTACATCGCGACACTTCTATCCGAATGAGAAGGCTGTAATCGTAAATGATCAGATTGATAGAAATTGCACACCTCTAATAACTTCGATTCACACTACCATTTTGTTTGCATCCCATTTAAGATAACCATTGGAATAAATTTAAAACAAATTTAGAATTATTATGTTTGAGGTGTTGACATTTAAAAACGAGGTTTAAACGGACAACCACTTCTGCTGATTCGTTGAAAACATACAGTAAAGCAAAATAATATTACTGGGGAAAAATTAAAAAAAACTGAACTCTGAAGGTGTCCTCATTTTACATACACATCTTATTAATCCAATCGCTTGTTTACGAGCTACATCATGAATGGATTCTGGTTTTTCGAAGAATCAGTGTTCTCCACTGCGCCGTTGACTTCACATTATGCAAGAACGCAAAAACAAATCTAAACGCATATCAGTCGTCTTTTTGAATGTTGCTGCCTTTACTCTCAATACAGTGACACAGTGGCCATCACAGCTGCTTCAGGAGATCGTCGTCAACTTTCAAATCTCTAATAGTTCTGACATAAAAATCTTCAAGCATTGCTAGAAATATTGACCGAAAATGCTACAGGCTTGGGGAGACCACGATCAGTTTCGGATGTTAACGCTATCAACGAAAACCTTACTAATTATCTATTGTCACATCTGCTTACGGACAGCTTGAAATGAGAGTTAAACATATTTACAGTTTTCAAGTTGACCATCACTCACATTTGATCGCAGCCTTCGCATTCAGACAGACTTTGCCAAGTAACCCCAAGTTCAAAATTGGCTACCAAANTATATATATATATATATATATATATATATATATAACCTATCGCTAATCCCCAAGAATTCGTTACCAGAGAGTAAATAAAATTGAGGTGGTTGGTAAGGGATTTTTGCACTCGATAAACTACACGATTAGTTCTCAGTCCACAAGAAAACTAGCGCTTTTCTTGCATTAGAAACTATCTTATTTCACAATTAACAGCTGTAGAGATCAACACGTGTAAAGAAGTGTGGAACAACCTTACTGATATGTCTCTCAAGTCGGTCTCGTTCAGGTTTGGGGATTTGTGGTAAAGTGGAAATCCATATTTGGAATTAAACCTATCCGATTCTACTGGGCACCTTTCGGCTGCTTGAGGACAGCCATATCCCACACAAAGCGGATGCAATTATCATGTTGAGTTCTACGTGTCTTATCGAGGCGATCAGACGACGTGAATATTAGCCATTTTTTGTCCGGAGTGTACAAAATACTGGTTTCCATGACCAAATATCAGATGCGGAGACTGGAGTACATAAAGGAAGGCGTGGACTGAAATGTAATTTGCAATCACGCAGAAAAGTATACACAGTTAGTTACAGATTTCATATTCGAGTAAACGTTCCAGGCAGCCCCTTTGGAAACGAAGCGTCAGACAGCGAGATCAGGAGCTGAACTCATTTTGACACTATCATAAGACATGTGTCATGATTAATACAACATTGACTACCAGTTTATCCCCTCGAAACCCTCAGTCACAGGTGCTTGTGAATATTGTTTAACTTTCGCCGATCATCTCAGCAGATACAACTATTTCCTGTCAACTCGTTCAGTATCCGGTATGGGTGGAAGGGTTTTCAATTTAAAACGCAACATTCAGTGTGCGAATGAATCCAGGCCATTCATTAACTACGTTGCAATCGTAACATGCTTGGTCATGTAGAAGTGAACGGAACGTTCCTCTGACTCACCACATGTTTACGGATGTATACCCAAAACTTCACACCACCACCATCATCATACAGCGGGGTTTTTAAATGAAACCAAAAACTAGGTTGTTGTGCAAGCAACAGAGGAAATTCGGTGGACCCGTCCTCATGCTGACTTCCGTCGTCGAAAAACATCCTCAGTGAGACATTCTGTCCATGTATCTACTTGACCTACCGTTTACTCACACCGCAGTAGAAAATTAGGCGAATTCAAATGTCTCGGCATTTGTCCTGTACCCTCAATATGTTAACATTTTGTTCACACCTACTCAAATTGCATATGCTTTGTTTCGAGATGTTATTAGTTGAAATAGCTGTTGATCAAAGTTTGAATAGAGTGGTGACCACGGGTGATGAGTTAAGGGACAGGGTGGTTGATCAAAATGAAAGGAAAACGGAATACCGGGAACAGCAAGGGGATAGAATATGTGAGACGATGAATGAGGAATCTTAGGTTCAAGTTACTCCTACTACCCTCTGTCCGAAGTGAATGTGAGAGTGAAGCGTAGATTTCTGACCCAGCTGCTAAGGTGGGCGTGGTCCCATTGAAAACTAATGAAAAATTGAAACATATTTCGCCAGCGGCAAAAGTGATTGGTTTTGTAATTCGGCACTCACAGGCATTGTTCCACAGTCGTCAGTTGTCTAGCGCTCACAAATTCTGATTCACGCTGCAAAGCTAATCCTCTTCCGATCATGTTTTAGGGGCTGTAATATTCTAGGCGATGCCTCATGTCACGCAGTACAACGCTGGTCCGGGAGCACATACCGCTGTCATCATAAAACAGCTATCGATCCAGCTGATTGACATCAATAAAGTGACAGATTGTGTGGCATCTCTTAACATGTGCATACACGAATGCGTTTTATTGACCGGTTGCAAAGTACGCGCTAACTTACATATGGCTTAGGAATTCATTGTACACGTACTGTCGTGTATTGGTAAAGAGAGTCTGAACATTCGATTCAAGCAGTATGCGACATCTGCAATTTACTCTTATGCAGAGGTAACTTATCTATCCGTCTGTGCACTTATGGAGTTGTCCAATATTCCCATGGGATTAAGCTTTTTAATGGTGGCTTAGATGAATGGTTTGGATGAAGTTGCATTCCAAAGTGTGAAGAAAGGTGTGACCGGCTAATCTTTTGTTTGAGAAGTTTTTGATCTGTTTCATTCGAGTTGGAAAAACTTGACCAATAGATTGCCTAATCCTGAAATGAAGTGGAATCTCTCATGGGACATCACACACACACACACACACACACACACACACAAATGAGTGTCTAGGATTATTTGACGATCACCTAGTAAAAAAGGGGCTGAAATGTAATTCGGTTTTGTCAGGGTCTCCAGTTTGACCAGACCTCCTAAACGCATGATTACAAATTATAGTATTGATACTTAGGTACATGTGTTGAATGTTAAGATTCACCGCACGTCAAAACCGGTTCATCCACAATGAAAATGTAGCACTATTGCTCACCAGGATAAACGATTTATGGGTTGTACGCGTTGAAACATGCTATGTGTGATCCTATCCTGTCTGCTATCTGTTTTGATGAGAGTGAAAATCACTCGCGGTGACAGTCAGCATAATGTGTTGATGTATGCAATACTTCCTGGGTTAAGTTGTGGGGTTGGTGACAAACTACTCTGGTGTGAGTAGAGGTTGGTTGAGGGCTTGACGTACTACTAGTCGTTTTTTAATAAGTTAATGTCAACTCAAGCTGGTTAGCAGGTCCGGTGTAAGCCAATGCTCGAACACGACTTCCGACCAATTGCATTACTTTGGATAACAGTTCGGTCTTGCCTAGTTTGAGGTGCGATTGTCAAGATATCCACCTCTCATACACGACGACCACAGACCAAATTCAAGTCAAGAAAGAAATGTGTACTACTGATGAGCTCTATGAAGAGTAATACTTGAGCCTGGTACCTCCTTTCAGGTAGGCTAGTCTACAAAAGCCTATGTAGGTGTGAAGAATGCAGCCAAATATGGGTGACGTTCAAAGACTAACCTCCTTTAGACCTGGACGATAACAGCAGAACTATCAAATTTGTTTGCGTTTACGAGCTCCTTGAAACAGAATTACATTTGTCGCCTATATATAGGAAGAATATCACACATTTTCTAGATGTTGCAACCTTTCACATACCGTAAATTTTATGTCTAACCGCGAGTTAAACAACCCTGTGACGTTTAAAACATTTTACGCCGTATCGAGAAAACCATAAAGATGTGCTCGAATTCGTGACAGGCTTTTCACCAACAAAATGACCTACCAAAAGAGAGGGCATGGAAACTTCAGTTCTCTTTCTTCCTCTTTCGTAAGTGTTCGTTGAATGTACACCGAAAAGTAGGAGAGTTTAGTTGTGGAATGAGAGCGAAATTAACTTGAATACCTTAAGACAAAACCTTGCTAAGAATTTTTAACCGTATCTAATTCGACAGTTTTTAATGGGGGACACTTTTGGCTTCAAATGATTGAGTTTAACGGCGAATCAGGAAGCGCCAACTCCAATATAAATGGGTACTAACTGCAATTACCAGAAGCAGTAAGAAAACCTTTTTCTCGAGGGCTTGTCAGGTTATGTGAGTTTATTTACAATCCTTCGCAAAAGTCCTCAGCATTAGGAGCAGATGGCTGACCGTTCGAGGTGGCTACTAAATTGGACCCTTAGCCAGAATTGTGTCATACTTGAAATTGTCAGTTAAGATACCAGAAATCGAATTGAGTACGTTGACAACACCATGGTGCACCGGCTGGGAAATTTAGGCCCCGTACTAACAGATTAAAACTAGCAGAATTACGATCTCCGCTTTAATGTTGTTAAGACGTTGTATGCGAGTAACTTAGTCACAGAACGAGGAGTGGTTTTGGGACACCTCTGGGGAAGTTCTTCCTCATATGCTTGGACACATGTGTATGTATCACGGTGATATATAAATTGTGAAGAAGATCGTGTAGAACGTAGCTTATCAACAGACATCTTGTCCTGTTCATCTGCTCCTGGATTTCCAGAATGGGCCGGGAAATTTCGTTTACGCTTTGGCCAATTTTACACATCGCCGACTGCGAGTTTGGCTCAAATGTGACAAGACAGTTTGGTATGATCAATCTGTTCTATATCAAAGCTGAGGTATTAGGTTCGCTGAGCTCCCAATGTTTAAAAAGAACACTCTTGTTTTAGATGCTATCTACACGGATTTGTCCACCCGGTTGGAAGTTAAAATTTCGCAACCATCATTGGGATATGAATTGAATGTCACAATTCTTGAAAGTATTGACTTTCAGACCCCAAAATTTCTCGCTATAATTGCTTCACAGAGGGTTTGCACACACGACTTTTAAGTGGTGTTTTATTGACGTACATGCTAGTTGAATCCGATTTGTTTTAACCACCGTGATAATGGGAAATATATACTCGGGTAATCCACCCCATAACCAAAGAATGCAACTGATCGTAAAAATTATTTTATTCAATAAAAGTAAGAAAATGCACACACACCATATTACAACTTAGAATTCTATAGTTTGTTCAACTGAGTTCAGTCCTTAGAATCTGAGATGTTGACTTCACTAACCTGGCATAACTTTCAGCGCAAAACTCTAACCATCAGCCTAAGGACACCTGGGATAAAAACACGTTTTCCACTTTGCTGTGATGCCAACTAGATGGAATGAACCTATGAATTGGTCTCTTTCTGATAGACTTTGGTTAAATGGCAGAGAAATATGTGTGTACACACTAAACTTCTTACAAGAGGTATCAAATTGAATCGGTGACAGCAAATTTTTCTGATCTCCGCACTCGACAAAGTACAGTGAATAAACCAAAATTAAAATACAACATTCCCTTTAATTCGGCTGACAATGCAGTGTCCGTTGATGTGTGTTTATGCTGACTTTAACATAATCATTTGATCTGAACACATCCCAGACGTAATCGTTCTATTTCGAAAGATGTGTATATGTCTGTCAATTGGGTTACAAGGAAATTCGGTTTGTTCGACTGACTATTCTGATATATTGGCATCTGCCTAATGTAGGCTGTAATCGACCAGGCTAGCAAACAAGTAGAGTTGCTTTTCGAGCACATCATAAGCTGTTTATTGCCATGTGACGTACAAGGTCACTTGTAAGCTATACACTATTACAGTGTCAATCCTAGACAATTTAAGCCATGGCTACTGAGCTCGAACTGCAAATCATGTAGATGATAGCCAGGTTTTGTTGCTGCCGAGGTGCAACGAACTTTAATCAACGGGTGTGAGTTGGTAAACCCGTAGAAACAACTGTTACTTTAATACATGTATACGTATACGCATGTTTATTAGTTCATATATGTACCAGTAAATGCTTGTAGGCGCTCAATCCACCTTGATTGCTTTATCCTTTTTCCATACACAGGTGAAAAACCGTTTGTGTGTGAATTCGAAGGATGTGATCGGCGGTTTGCAAATAGCTCTGACCGGAAGAAGCATATGCATGTTCATATGAATGATAAACCATATTTCTGTCGGTTCAAAGGTTGTGACAAGAGTTATACTCATCCAAGCTCTCTTCGCAAGCACTTACGTGTGCATTATCTGTCACCAAGTAACTCTCAAACAGAATTGGAGGTTCGTTCAGTGGGGAGCGATGCCGAGCATTCTGGACAACAACAACAAACACAACAGCAACGACTCCTGAATGGACACTACAAGAAATCCGTTACCAACCCTTCAGACAATCAGGGTGGAGAGGATTTAAAGAGTGCGGTGCGATCTGCCGAAAAGCATGCCTATTTAATTACGGACGCATCACATCTACTTGTTTCTGAGCGTACAAAGTCACGTAGGCATAGCGAAGAACTTTCACCTCACATGCAAGAACCAAAAGTGGATCCAGGTACCCGAAAAGCTGGACGTAAAAGACGACCTTCTCCCAGGCTTGACATGTATTCCATTCACTCCGCATCACCACCTAATGAAAAGTCTCCCCGACGAGCCTACAAGATGGAACAATCAATGAACAGTGAGCAAGATGAAGGAGAGCGACAAACTCGGTTGCCATCATCTGGGGAGTTGCTTAGTCGTGATGCATCTGACTGCTACAGACCTGCAGTTTCTTTGCCTTTTTGTCTCGCTTATTCTCAGTGTGGTGCACCCATTGTTGCCTCTCATTCAAGTATGCCAAGGTCGTTTGATTCTCTCTTGTCCTTTAATACAGGCAACTTACCTCAACATTTCGCACAGTCAAATCCTTCTGGCCCCGCGCCAAACATTGATATTGGTGCATGTCGGAAAGCTGTTAAACACTCAACATGCACAGGGTTTGCAACGAGCCCCAGCTACAACCAATATGCTTACTCAAATCATTCTTACAATATGGCTTTCTCGTCGTCAACAGATGCACATAAATCACCACAACCCAGCATTGATGGTCTATATGCCCTGCCTATGCGACCAGAACGGACTTCACCAACCTCTTATCCGGTGTCTCTTCAGAAAGAATTTTCCTTCTTACAGTCCGCAGGTAATCAAACGCAACACTCCTCAATGTTACCACGTCCACCCACCCACGGAACTTCTGAGACAGGTGGACAATCCATTAGTCACCACTCATCTTCGACCGACTCGGATTTAGAAGGAACAGGTATGTTGTTTAAGGCGAACTTATCTACAAACTCCAGTTATAGTCTATCCACCAGTAAGACTCATTTGGGTTCTTTAGACGTAACAGTTAATCGATATCTGCCTCATTCTGGAGGGGACCCCCAAACAAAACTGTTTATGAATAGTGCTTTAGATGCATCTATACCAGAGACCGGATCTTTGTCGATGACAGCGTCGGCTTTGGCGGCCACCGGTTGGTTACCCCAAGCAGCAGCGGCTGCTGCTGCTGCCAACTATTTCGACTGGCGGGTCCCGAACATTGTGACAGACATCGTCAAACCGGCTGCAGACACAGAGGAATACCACAAACTACAAGCGGCAAACAAACCCGGTGGTACGAATTTATTTGATTACGTGTGTCATCCAGATTCCCAAACGGGACAAGGGGAATCCACCTCTTCCCCATGTGTACAGGAAGTGCAACCAGTCTCATCATTTGCTCGCAACTACGGTTCCGTATTCTCCGCACCCAGATGTGCCAACGATGGCCCGGAGTCCATTCGAAATCCCACTACCTCATCTCTGACTAATCTTTCATTGATACACTCACTAAATGGCTGTGGCTCACTTCAGGTCACATGAAATAGGGCACAATCCGTATGAACAGTTTTACACCAAAAAACCCATGTACAAATCTACCCCATTTGCAATTCCACTTCCTCTCCTTGTTCTTCTGTTCACTGTTAGACTCTGTTGATCTACTCCACAGCGGCGTGCCAGTTTGTTAAACAACAGATTATCATTCAGACCCTCAGTCGCATCCACATTCTCTTCATGATCAATATCAGATGTCCTTCTAGATCCAATATCAAGTTTACGTAACATTCCAGTCGACTTTCTCTATTACTGTTTGGCATGATCTGTTGATAATGGAACGAGACAGTATCGGTGTGACCGAACTAGGAAGTTGAGAGATTGCTACCGATTCCACTCAGAGCATGCTCAGCAACCAGGCTTTAACCCGGAGGAACGGAACAATCCGACGAATAAACGATTCTGTTAAATGAGGTCAGAAGTCGGTTACGACTCTGTGAGTTCGAAATGCAACAAAATATATTAAGGAAAACCGTCATCAGCTTGATTCAACCGTCTGATCCATGCACTGCGATGCCCAGCGGTAGCATATCCAGTGATCAGGTGGAGATTATGCACAAATGGATATCTCTTCCATTTACGTATCACCGACATCAGTTCAGTGAATCGAGAGTTAGAAAGGTTGCACATATCCCGGCCAGTGAGGAGCAGCTAAGTTAAGAAACTTGCTCACGGTAATCGAAATGATGAAACAAAACTGATACTGGTACCAGAGATATGATGATTGTGATGCACACATGATACCGTTCTATGGTGAGTAGTTCTTGGATGAAAACGTTTCACGAACTGGACTGTCGTGAGTACGAATCGATTTCGATTCGCATGCTTGACACTCTTGTAAGGTGAAAATGAGTAACAAGGTAGGCTAGTTCAGTTTGATTGACACTTACGCTTAATAGCAGTTTTTATATCCAGGTGACCAGTTCACCTGACTCACGTCAACAAAAAGAGATGAACTTAAGGTTCTCGTGCAAGTGGATCCACCAGTATTCAACAGTTGAGTTAGTTGCTCCACATGGTCGACGCTTTCGGACATTACAACCCAACATGGAAGAATGGGTTGACGATCCGACTACCTGAGAACTGCCAACAAGTTACTGTGTCTAACACACCTCAGCTGTGGTAGTTTGGTTAGGCCAATTATGGGGCCAGTGGAATTGTTTTCGACACCTTCGTCTCTCGCACTCAAACGTGAGGTAGGAAGTCAGTTCACGATATGTATCACGGTCTACAGGCACGTCAGGTTAGCTTCAACTGTGTAGATGCACAAAGAAAGGAACGAAATTTGGAATTGTGATGCACTGGAATGTAACCGATGGATGTTGATCACAATGTGTACGCAAAGACATCTTATGTTTCAACTTTGGACGCACCTGATGTCAGAATATTTTTCCCTTCGCATGCACGTTGATCGACAGAAAGGCAACACCAGTTCTCACATAGTTTCATGAAGTGGTTTGGAATGAGCACGCTAAGGACTGTATCATGGAGGTGTAACGATAACATTAAGCCATACTCATAATTATTGATTTGTTTTGGCTGCACAGTCCTGCGTTTGCTGAGTGTGTACACGTGCACACTCTCCTCAGTAGTACGATTCGCAGAAACGGTGATTATATCTGCTCCTTCGGTACACCCGTACACCACTGCACGTTCGCAGGTGTAACTCACTGAGTACGTTACACGAAAAGGCTACTACGACAATGTATTTTCTTAGCAGAGCAAAGTCAGTTCAACAGATAATCATTCATCTACAGGCTTCTTGAACCGGAACGATGGAATAGACTTGATAACAATATATAACACTTGTTAAAACACTTCAGAACTGGTTTCTGGTTCGTCTTTCAACTGATCAATGTTCGCGGAGGTAAGCACAAACATATAGAAGGACAGTAACTAACCTTGCTTTGATCATTTAAGAGTAGCTGATATGCAGGTAATTGAGAAAGCCTGGCAACCTCTAGTGTTAAAAATAACGGATAAGTCCGATATTTCCCTTCATGAATAACCAAATTATCATTTACATTCCACACAGACCTAGTCAATTTCAACGTCGTTCTTCAGTGGCGAAATCAAGAATAAAACGCATCTTCAGAGTACGCTATCCAAGATGACCAAGTTTTGCTTGTCTGGATTGCAAGAACAAATCTCTTATCCCAGAATGACTTACACGCAACGACTGTTGTGATCAGAAAGGGGCATAAACCACAAGGTGAATATGGTGCGTACTGGACGAAACTGATTTCAGAATAGAGTAACAGGTTGTGCTTCACCGTTTGCGTGTTGGCAGTTTAGCAGGCTGCAAAAAACAGGAACGTAATTTCATCTTAAGGTGATCGTAAGTCCGACCAGAAACGTTTCAGTACATCAGACAAACATAAAACCTGAACGTCTCCCAAGTCTAACATGCTGGCGTTTTCTCACCGAAAGAGAACGTCGCGGACATCCCTGTTTCGATCGAATTTTCGAGCTCGATGGTCTTCGAGGTGAAGTTCTGAATTCTGAACATTCCGAGTTGTGGGGTTCAAGCACAGCGTCCTTGTACACCCAACTTTCCTTGCCGACTATGAATGGAAAAAACTGTTGAACTTGTCTTTGAAGAAATCTAGAAGAGATCTGCACCCAGCTAGCTGTAGAAGAGTTTTCTCTACAGGGCCGGTCACGGAAGAGCCCTCCAGGAAACTTCTTGATGATAACAAGAGGTCGTGTGCGAAATTTTCGAGGATTGAGATGTTCAGACTATACGGTTGTTATGGTTAATGGCAGATGGTAACCACGGCTGGCTAAACGATTTCCAAGTCTTGCCCGTCTGTGGTAGTCACGACGTATCCATGTGGTTATGACTTTCGAAAATCATGTGAACATAGGAGGTTAGTCATCAATTTTTTTTCCAATTCCTGGGTCGCTAGGAAACCTAAATAAAGTTAAAGCCTGTACCACGTATTCCATTGCAGGCCAACCGCTTTTTGTATACGATATTGGACTCCACTCATGGACACGCTGTTCGGCTACAACGTAACGTAGACTAAAATAACATGTTCCTAACAGTCCACATATTAGTCTTGAAAATTCCTCCACGGTTGTAGGAAGCCTGTTACTCTGTTCACAATTCAGCAGTATGTCATGAGTTAGATGTTAGTTGGTTACATTCCTGATTGTCACACAGTTTGTTCACTTACAGGTCTAGTCCAAAAATTTTGAGGGGGGGGGGTAATTCGCTCGTTTGCAAAAGAACAAAATAACTAATCTCAATCGCGATCGATCGCTTAAGTGTTTTCTAGGCGAACCACGGTCAACGGAGAACGAAACGGAATGTAATGTGTTCCCTTACACGAGCCCAAAAGATGGCGATTAGATCTTGCTAAAATAATGCAAACCGAAGTGGGAGCACCAGAAACCGAAGTTAGTAAGTGTACACTGAATATGTTCGTAAATGTAACAAAAATGCCTGCAGGAGACTAATTCGTGTATAGCCTACACGAGTATCATCTTGCTGCTATTAGTGGAATACTGAAATAATCTTGTAGACAAATAGTTTGGTACAAAAATCTTCAAAAATGACAAAAGGACAACATAACCCACATGAGAAGCTTGAGGTGAACACAGAAGAAAGTTGAAAATAGTGCGTTGAAGAAGTCCAGCACTAATGGAACAGGGTGATTTTACATGTTCGCTGAGAACGGTGGGTGCGTGTATGTGTTCGGTTAAGACAAGAAAGTATATGGACGTCTACCGTTTCGTAGGCAGTGGTAGTGTAATGGCTTTACTCATTGGCAGTTGACAAAAACATCTTAGAGATGAAGACCTAGTCATGTCACACATGAGATCAGTGGAACGGTGGTCAAAGTACACGAATTAAAAGTAAGGCCACGGGAGTTCCAACGCGATAAGGATAAGGGCGTGCACAAATGAAGTGCGCTAATGTGGGGGTAACCTGTCCTGTTGCTCGTTCTGGGCGTGGTAGAAACACATGCGGATTCTCCCACGAAGACGATTTGTACAGTGTGGTGTATGTGCGTGATTACTACATCTAATAGGCGGATTGTCACAGCTGAACTGCTGTCACCTTCGAAGAGTAACGTTAAGCCAGTAGCTTTGCAGTGAACAGTAATTGGAGTAACTCATAGAGAATGGGGGTGGAATACGTATAAATAAATATACCAACAACCCACTTTTTGTCATACTGTATCTTGGAGGAGTTTTCTAACAGAACTTTCTTCTCGGAAGCTATGCCACAAAACTGGCTAATTTGCGTTTATATGCACTTGATATAAGGCTCTTAAATCGTAAATTTTGTTCCGTACACCTGAACTTGAGAAGTACATCTAAAAATAGGAGGCACTCGTTTTGTTCTAATTTGAGGCTGAACGTCAACTTTCACAAATTGTTTAACAACTGTTTCATGCCGAAGTTTATCGATGTTGTCGAACAACATAAACGAACGCCTTTCAATCAGTGATATTTGGTAAGCAAACAATATTTACGCCAAATGAAGGATCTGCATAGATTTTGCAATAGGCACAGTTTAAGGACGGCTGAAGGCAATAAATTCCGAAGAAGAAAGCTATGAAGACAAACATAGAGAAACAGATGTGCACGAAGGATGGAGAGCCACAACCACAGTTTAAGGAAGTAGATAAACAAACAAGATAGTTTTGTGTCGGGGAATAAAAACTGACAGGGATTTTTTAACCCCAGAATAATTGCATTATCGTGACCAATCATTGGCGAACTCTCGACAAGCAGCAAACATAAGTTTTCTTAAGCCAGTATTTCCGCGTGACAAGAATAGATTTACATTAACAGTAGCGAGCAGATACTTCAACGACCGTACACAGTGGACACGACATCAACCTGCAAAGGTCAGTTCGCACTTTAAGGATTCATAGTTGGCCAGCTTCCCGTGATTACTTTACCTGTAAGACACGCTCAGAAATCCATTTTACCAGAGGCAAATATATTGGGCTTACAATTGCAGAGAGAAGCAAAGTAATGTAGAACTCGAGCAATAACGGACTTTCGGCATTCGAGTTTAAGCGATGAAACAAATCCGATGCTTAATAGTGACGTCTGTTCAAAAAGGTAGCTTCATTGTATGGTTTAAAATTTCATGAATACCTTTAATTAGATGGGTGCAATCTGTTTGAGGACTATAGTTTGGATTCTGGTTTACACCAGCATAGGTACTATAAAAGCAGAGTGAAATCAGTTGTATTATTGTAAAGTTAGTTTATGCACTAATGGTGACACCGGTGTATTGTCGATACACTTTTAATATCCAGAACGCAATAGAACTAGCCGAACGCATTGCCTGATCGGCAGAAATTTCTTACTTATCTGAAAATGTAAATACTATCCTCCACTGTTTACTATTAACACAGTTGACCGTCTATTTTGTAATGGTATATTGTTTAGCTCCTGTCCAACTTTTCACTCGCATTGAGGATTACTCATAGGTGTTATAATTCGACTGTGCTTAACGGTAGGTCAATGGTGAGGTGGCCAACAGGACCGTGTAATGCTATGATGATTGTGCCAAGGAATGTACTGGACGTCTCGAATTGGTAATTTATTGGTGTGATCATAGCACATCATCCGATGAGTAGGTTAGAAATACGTAAGTTATGCCGGTCGTATACATTTTTCGTTCGTACAAACCAACGACCTGTGCCGTCTGAGAATTCATCCGCTTTCTCTATCTGAAACACGGCTGATGGTGGCACTCTATCCATACTTTTCTTCAGTCTTGTTGATGTACTCTCCACTAGAACCTTTATTTGGTCCGTTGTCGAAATCTGAATTTTTGTTTTCCTTCTCATCCTACCCAGAATGTACTAATATATATTCTCTTATACTCAGCTAATTACTGGTTCATATTTTCAATATCTTTCTTCGCAATTTTGGTCTTAACACCGTAGTCTACTTTTGCTTCCGATAGATAACGGTTTTGCTTTGATATTAGTGGATCGTCTAGCCAACCAAAATTGGCAAGGTGGACCATCAAGGCGTACGCTCACACGACTCCTGATCTTATACCCTCGGGTTTATATTGAATGCATAGCGTGCAAGTGGAACAACAAGTGGTGCAACGTGAGCTACTTGTGACGAGGTTTATCCACAGGCATCCTTTGGTTCCTGTTACTGTGACAGTTTAGTCCGAAACGGACACCACCAACCGGCAAACACAGTTGTCTCATAAAAAGACGAGCTAGAATACAAATCGCAGTCGTGTCAAAGATATGTATTACTGGTTGTCTCTAACAACAGCGAATTCTGGGTACAATGATTTTTCTAAACGGTATCGCCAGAAACCACTTCATTAATCATAATTTGTTCTTCAGTTTCAGAACGGAAATCTCTTCATTTAGCCAACAGATGGTTCAGCAGGCTGCCGGTCTGTAGCTGATGTTAGATACACTTTAATAGGGGCAGGATATCTTTCTGGGACTAGAAAATAGATTCTGTCTTTACATGGTGTGGATACGGTGATGACAGTGTGCATAACCGAACATTTGTTAGCAGCGTAATTGAAATGGCCGTTCTTAGCAGGCGTGCACCGAACACAACGCCCCGTTGTCATTCAGCTGAACGGAATCATTTGGTCGGATTACACGATAAACATATAAAATGAGAAATTGACAAGATTCGACTCGAATAGACTGCCAGCATTTCTGCAGAGTATGGCAAACTTAGGTTCAGAGGGCGGTAGGAAAGATATTCAAATGTACCAGACTTAATTTCCTTCCAGGATTGACTACTCTGATATTGGCCTTATACACTTACCTGTGTCCGTACTGAACTTAAATCCACCGAAATCGGACAGGATAGACGATACAATCTACTTAAAAAGTCCAAATTTATTATAATTAAAGTACGGTTTGCGTTCACAGAAAACTATTGTCTGTCCGTATGTTGTTTAATTTCTCAGTTGGAAATGGGCCGGGATATGTTTCTCACCTCGCTCAAAAATGCTAGCTCACTAGACTGATTAGCATACAGAATGATTCGTGAGAAGGCCATGATAATTGGTTTGGTCTTCTCATTAAACGTAAACACAAAAAGATGTTCACGATCGTACACCATTATTCAATGCAGACATGTTTGAACGGATTTGCTGCGATCTGTCTAGGGAGAAAATCGCTGAATTACCAATGTCTAAAACTTCATCGTTTCGAAGGATCGTGAAGCACATTTCTGTTGGCCGTTATCATCTCTTTAGTCAATGCCCAAGAAATCAACAGTCGAATAAACGACCAGAATTAGCGATCGATATTGGTCGAATAGTTTGTTTCTTAGCGTTGCTCTCCAAACAGTCTTGGGGAAATACCAAATGGGGCTATTCCATTTTGAATTTCCTTGATACTCTACAGTCGGTGACTTCTCGTTTATTTGCAAAACATACAGCAAAGTAAACAAGCTGGGTGTGTCTCCTCACTCGAGCAAGTGTTGTGCTGATTGAATTGACTACCACAAACCAGTGAATTTGAGTTCGTTGAGTTACACCTGTTGCAAAAACGATCACGACAAGTTTTGTGCACTGTACCCTACAGCTTAGCAGATGACGTTTACAGAATACAGAAGATTCGATAACGTACCATTTTGTTCCTCCTGGAATTAGGTTAACTTTGTTTCTGATCAAAAACCCATTATGATCGGTTCATAAATCAAGCCATATCTGTCCTTTTTCCATCTGTCTTCTTAAAATGAAAATGTTTCTTTGAAATTCTTGAGGTCAGCACAATAAAACACTTGGCGTCTTAATTTGATAAGGTGTACATGAACTGCAGGTATATTGGGACAGTTAAACTTGAAATGTAGATAAATTCTTCCTATACAAAAGATTACCAAAAAAATCTTTAAAATGATTCGATAAATTCAGTTGTAGCGTAATCTTTGATTCTGCGTGTTACATATGGTTGACTAGCTGCACCACCGGGAAAAACCATTGGACCGATTATGTATTCACCTTGGTCTCCACTGCATTTTCACTGAAGGTTTAACCAAAAACTTGGCTAATAAAATTCGGCCCACTCGATTTCGCCTTACTCCGGCCTTAGTAAACTTGCGTGCTACCAATCCATGGAATTCAGTTTAACTAACATTTCTGTGGGGCACTATGAAGGCATCCTTCACACTATGCATGCTGACAGCCAATGAGTGTTACTCATACAAGGCAAAAACCACTAGGTAAAGTAATAGATGATGTAAAGTGCATATTGCTACCAGTCAACAAGTGTACCAAGTGCAGCCAGGATGTGTCCCGGTGTTCATTTAGTGTGTGTCAACAAACTGACAACATCTGAGCTCCTAAAATCTTGTACTTTTGTCTAAATGCCTTTTTAAATGAAAAAATCAATTGGAGGCTTGATTTTTTTTTGCCATCCACCTTACAAACTCACTTCAGTACCCAGTTTTACAGCTCAACTGAGATTGATAAAAGCGCTAATCAAATCGACAGCTAGCATTCTAACTATCGTTACATCTAAAGATTCACAGTAGGTCTGTCTGTACGAACGTACATGTTGCGGACGGTCGGATGACAACAGGGAATTGAACTCGCCGTTTCGAGATCATTGTGAAAGATGCTGGGCTTTCCCTCAACTAATCAACGTTGCACACTGCAGATGACGCTATATTTTCATTCAGGCCACAATTCTGCATGACTCTTAAACGTTGTCTTGTAATACATTAGTTCACAACAGCATAACGAAGTGCACAGAAGCACGTTGCCTTAATTCCTACACTTACATGAAAAGCCTCATCAAGTCATTTGCATCTGATGCTGGAGTGAGTAGATATTTTGTGCATAGACACATTCGTTCTCATGATTGCAAACTGTAAATATGGCATGTTGCTCTTGTTGCTGTGACTACACTGAAGTGTGAATGCACCCAAACAGTTGAGTTAGGAATCAGATGACACTGTACCAGACAACGTGCTATCATCTCCATATAATCAGAGATCAACAATTTTTGTAGTTAGACATCACATTCCGTGTTAGGTCTTTTTCTGGTTCACTACAAAGGATGTTCTAAGACAAGATTTCATGTTGTGATATCAAGAACTGACCCACTGACACGAAATCATTTAATTCTCAGTAGTAAACCGCTGATGCCAGGTGCTAAAAGGTTGACATCAATGGTAAAAAATTTATTTACCATCTGTGAGCAACCATGAATTGATAAGTTGATTGCTGAAACGTGTGCAATCACCGTTGGCCTAGAAACAACTACAGCTTTCATTATGACTTTTGTACGTTTGTAACAGGGAAGGTAGGTAATGAACCTTCACAGGAACAGTCGCGCATAGGAGCTTAGCGGAGGAAAATATTTTAGTACGCATCAATCACACGGGCGTTTTTGGTTTATCTTAGGTCCTGTAATGTAAAGTCCTATGTACCTGGGTAGTATGCGATGCTACACAATGCGATCTAACCTTCAACGATAATTTTGGCCTATCATGACTACTGCCCTAGATATTGCTACTTTGCAATACGAACTGCGAGAGCATGCAAAGAGGGCAGTTGATATACAGCCTTTGTTAGTTAGAGGAGTTCTTTCATTTTTCTGCCCACATGCAGTTAAAACCTTATCTCCCCCTGTGTACGCCTTCTGTCCACGATGGCTACTAGCTTTCCTCAACTGAAATAGGAACGGAACTGAATTGTTTACACGTACGCTTCTCTGATAAGTAAAATGTTTACATGTTCATTTCGATTGCACCGTAAGAAATAAGCGTTAATTTTATGTGTGAACATGCACACAAATGTTCAACAACACAAACGATTGTATGGATCAAGGATAAATTTGGCAGCTGCTTCACACCCAGCCAGAAAGCTGTTTGAATTTGGTCTGTCGGTTCACAGAAGGGAAATGTAGGCTTCAAACAAACAAAATTTGATGATTGTTTAGTACATCATATACTTAAAGACCAGTAGAATGTATCAACAAAAACTTGGTTTTAAATTAGTCAGATGACTGACCAGCATTTTTCGTTGCTACTTGCTCGGTCAGCAGTATGAGATGTCGGGAGTGACGCAAAACGGTGGCATCTTGCATAAGTACGGTCGACTAAAAATACTGTCATGGAAAACTTTCGTTAACTCAATTTAAAGGAACACAAAGCTGTGCAGGTAAAAGCGATGTCCTTGACGAACAATATGTGTGATTCAGAGGAACAGTGGGATTAGCTTTTCAACGTTTATCTTCATTTCACACTCGAATGTGATTTCAGCTTGTGTAAGTGTATTTTACAAATGCTGTCACAAATCTAATTGATTTGATCACATACTTTGGTAACATCAACGAGGTTTTTATGCCAAACATGCCTTATCCGCCAACTCTCATTAGTCGAGGCGCTCGTTGATATGTCGTCACGAGCGGTTTTCACCTCATACACCACTGTCTGAGCCAACACCAGACTAAATTTAATCGTTATGGTGATTTTATCGAGTTTCAGAAATCCTGCCTGACAAAGCCGAGGTAAATTCCAGTCAGTATGAACAATTGTTTCGTTAGCCTTCAATCATAACAATGTTCAGTGGATTAACTGAAGTTGATTTCAAACTTGTTAGGACATGTTGAGTTTAACAGTCACTTTATTGTGAAAACCGTCGATCATCTGATAGTTCAACCTAAGCAGCTTATCAGGATGATCAGTATGAGTTTTAAGGATGAAATGCAGTGACACAGGCTATACATTATGGGTAGACTAAGTAGGCTGTGACTCACTAGGGGAGAGTCAGTCATAGAAGGTTAGAAAGGAGTTTTGGGGGATCCGAAGTGGGCTGTTTTAGACTCGGTGTTCTGGAATTGACTGGGATCAATAAGAAATTGTGGAAAGCTTTGAGAACATGGAAAGTGCAGCGTATGGTTTCGGATAGATGTTATAACGGCGTTGAAATATACACAAATAAAATCAAAGAAATCCATATTTAAGTGTAGCATTAAAACTACTATTACCGGCACTGGATTAGTAGAACAGTTTACCAGAGAGACGAAGTGTTGTGCCATAAAATAGCTCTGCAGTCAAACAGCCAACATCCTCCTCAAAAACAGAGGATTCTCAGCATAGCAAGGGGTAGGTCATCGGTCCACTGATGAAGAATCCGATGTGCTTTTAAAGCGGTTTTCAGATGACGATGGAAACGTTCGGCTGGAAAATTTGTCATAGAATAGTACGTCATTGTTTTACTGTAATCGACTCCGATGGAATGGTCAAAGTCTCGGAATGACGTCGACTGGTACTATATAATTCTGTCTGTGGTTACGGTCTTCGGAACACTGTAGTGGGAAATACAGCATTCCACGAAAGTTTGCACGACTGCTTCTGTGTTTGTACTGATGTAGTGAATTACGGTCGGCTACTTGGTGGAGCGATCCACGCACTTTAAGGTATATTGACGACTTCTTATTAAAACTGTTTGAACTTTAATTAGAAGTCAATGTTGCAGAAAATTTGGTTGTGATAATTTGGTTATGCCAACTATGAGATAGATAACTCTCCCGATAACCCCGATGTTTGAAGTTAAACATCATTTCTGGACGGTGCAATGCGCCCCTGATGGGTTCTAACATCAACGACACTCTGAGCACTTACTTTTTTAGTGTACGGAATCTGTCAAAAAAGTTTATGGCACTATGAAAGGTAGGGGTAAATTTGTGCGATGTTCAAGTCATTTCGTCCCAATTCCCGGTTGTTTGTCAATAACTAAGATACCACTCCGCAAATTTAATGATTTCTGTGAGTTCAGCTTCAGAAGAGGTTATAACCACGGGGTCTTCATTCCAGTTTACAATAGAGTTACTGTCTCTTTTCAAACAGGTCCGGCACTCCCAGCATTGCTCAAGGACGAATATACTTGGACATTTGCATACAGTAATTCGGTCGCGCGTCATTTACAACCGGGAGTCAAGGGGGGTCAACACGACTGCCTCATGAAAATGTGGTGGAAATTGGATCCTCAGTCGTGACACGATTGTACACTACTCGTGGGCCTTAACAAGTGCGAAACTCGTGTGTTAACGTTCCCTGTGGTAGTGGGCTGGCAGAAAAATTTATTGAAACGCAGAAGTTGCTATTAACTGCTGGCGGTACTCGGATTATACTCTAAATTCTCTGACTACTAGCTATCACTCAGAAACGTTACTCAGCAGGCTGGGTGTTCGGATCACTGACAACTTGGAAATGTGAGGTTTAGGTGTGTAGTTTCAATAAGGGTTTAAAGCATTATATCCCATTCTAAGTTGCATATGCATCATGTTTGACGAGTTTCCAGCGTTCACTTTAAGCTCAGACAAAAATTGGTCGGTAGCGGACCTAGCTCAACAACCAGATTTGACAATTCAGTGATGTGAGATCAGTGGCACAAGGGTTAACGATAGGTCGAGTTTCAGTTCTCAACTGTGGTAAGGATTTGTCTTGTCACTCACCGTAAATACATGATACTTAAATGGCACACGAGCGGGAAGCATTGGAGAGCAAGCTGCTATGTTATGTCAGGTGAGTGAACACAAAGAGCACCGGGGACAAGTTGCGGAAGCTACGAAAGCTTGCTGTGAAGAGGTGTGTTCCGAAGGAGTTGTGCAGTTGCGATAGGGTTGTGTTTTAGTCACATCAGTAAACGTCATGAAAAAGTGCCAGTCGATTCCACATGGCTCTGAATGTGGGGACAACCGTCGAGAACTTAAATGTAAGCTGACCAAAAGTTTGCGCAAACACCGTGAGTACCACTTGATTGAACATTAGAAAGAGATGGAAAGAGGCTTTATGTCTGTGGATAACAGAAGGCCTTTTACCTTGATACCTGGTTATACTAGCTGTCGAGTCGGTGTAAGTGGGACTATATGTGAAAAATATGGTTCACTTGTCAACAGTCAGTCGCACCATATTGACGGGTGGACTGAACATTTTGAGGAGCAGTTCAGCAGGCCTCAACCATGTGGACGATGGGTCCCGATTGGTCAGTTATTGCGTTCCAGAATGCTCTCCTCGGAATACGTGTTCCTGGTGCTTAAGTTACTGAGGCGAAACAGGGTTGCTAGACCAGATCTCCTCTGTTTCCCTTTCTAGGGATGCTGAGGGCAGCTTGATATCAGAAATGACAAAACTCCTTCAGACTGTTCTGGAAACGAAAGGAGTACCTAGTGTTTATCAGCAGTAATTTCCGTTCCCAAAAGCGAGGCAGGAAGTCTGTGATAACTACAGGGATATCAACCTGATGTCCTCTGCGCCCAATTTTCTCACTGGTCTTATGCTACGTCTTCCCACTAAGTAAAAATGTGGAGAACAAACAGGTCGCGAGTACGTTAATCAAATTATTACACTGCGACGGATCTTCGGACATGGACACTCTTACAGGCCGCCGACGGTCATGAGCAATTTAGGCTTAACGGCTGCTCTTTATTCGGTTGCTCTTAATGTCCTCTGAAGCTGCCTCCTTTGTGAAGGAGAATCAGGAAAATACGTGAATCTATGGAGGTCGCTGTATATAAAATCTGCAAACAGTCAACTGTCTCGAGCCGTCATCATTCCTAGTGATGTTCGTTAAGAATGTCTGATCTCCACCATTCTGCTCAATTTTGTTATGGATGACGGTCTAAAGGGCGTGTTGGAGAAATAAAGTGAGCTTGGTGTTGAACTTTGTCCTGACGCTGGGTGGACCGACATTGAGTATACGGATACTGCTGGATTCCCTGGCCCCTTTGCTGATGACATGCAGACCATGCTAAACAAGGTGAGTGGCCGGACTGATGTGTAAGGAATGTGCTTCGCACCTTTAAATTGCGAAGTTCTGCTTCCGGACTGGGGCATCCCAACTGCCACCATTTTTTTTGCAAGCAATCCACTTGAGAATGTGGACAACTTCACGTACTTTGGTAGCACTGTCTCCTCAGCCTGTAATATTGCTGGTGGAATGTCAGTGAGGATGTCAAAGTTACGAGTTGTCTTTATCAACAAATCATTTGTGACGTCGGAAAAACGTTCACTTGTTGCTGGAAGGAAGCGTATATAATGCTAATGTATGCTCCATTTTACTCTGTGGTTCAGAAACGTGGTCTGTTCATAATGTAGATGTGAAAAGACTTTCTAAGTCTGGCCATCAGTGTCCCCGCCACTTAACCCATATCAAGTGGACTGACTGTGTGAGCAACACAACCGTCCTCCGGTGTGTGTTGAGGATGGCTCAGGATAGGCCATCAACTGATCAACTAATTACTCTTCACAGCCTGCGACGGTTGGGTCACTCACCCCTCGTGCAAGCTAAGCGTTTACCATACCGGACTTTATGTACTCAGACCACCAACAGCTTGGTAAAACAATCTGGTGGTCAGGCAACAAAGTAGTCACGAAATACGACTGTTCCATCGATCAAAGTGGATAGGTGTAACCTGCCTGCCTGAGTTTTTGGTGATCACCCAAATCGCCAGCTAGAAACGTTATCCGAGAGAGCAATGTGCCGCATTCAATGGCGTAATTGCATTCATACCATTTCTAGTTCTTCTATCTAATATTCTTCTTGTTAATATTGTTACTGTCATTACTATATGACCGTTTTAGCAACGTTTCCGCTTATAAGATGTTCCACGCCTCTGTTACGATGAATGACGGCCCGAGGCACAGTATCTTCTGGTCAGGCTCATGGCTGATTTGATTATGATGATGTGATAAGGATTTACACTGCTTATGAGCCTTAAGTTTGACATTATTTGATATGTATTCTTGCATTCAATGTGGGCTGGCTGAGAAATCTCCATAAATGAAGAAGTCGCCATTATAAATAAGTGGCATTCGAATTTTATAAACTAAATCCTAAACCGTTCGCTGCAGGGCATGTTAAGTTTACCCAGAATTGGCAACCTGAGAACTGTTCTCGAACGACTATATGGTTGACAGTCTGGATGTATTGCTTCAGTCGTGTGCAGTGTGGGAATATGTACCACTCTCCCGCAACTGCGGTCGGTGAAGTTCTTTTTGAGGTCGGAGCATGGATAAGCACTAAGGACGTGTTGTAACAGGAGTTAAGTCTGTGTTCTTTGGTTAGAGATAAGCCAGCGGATGAGTTCACACAACTTTCAAGTGGTAAGAAATCAACCACCTACAGCCGCCGAAGTTTCTGTGTGGACTAAACAGAATGATGAGTTTAACAGTTAGTAGTCGAACTGTGTGCAAGTCAACCTCGATCTTACACATAGGCTTGCGAAGCTGTGGGTCTTGCAGTAAACGTAACAACGGTGATGTTAGCATACATTGCTTCATACGATTCTGCAATCAAATCAGTCCAAATGAGGTGTTATGTACCAATGAAAGTGAACATTCGGCGCCAGGCTATTGCACATAAGAAGGGTGCATGCGTATTACTGATTCAAGCCTGTTGCCAATTTGTAAATGAGAAATTGGAGATAAACTACTTACAATTCGAGTTAATCGCAACACGGTGGATGAACCGGAGGCACAAGTGTAACCGGCTGAACGTTACTGCATAGTTTGCATATGCTTGTGGACATGAATTTAACATCAGCTTCCATAGAATTACTTGTATATGATCAAATGTTTTCCTGTAGGTCCGTCACACATGCAATAAAGCATGTCTATGTGTAAATAAACATGTTTCAACCCGAGCAGATAACAGTACGACCAGGTTAGTCAATACATAAATATAGGCAAACGTGGAAGGAGACTTGTACAACTTCCTTAATTGGGCCATTTACGTGGTGCATAACCATAACTGATCACTGAAATCAACACTCACGTACCTCAAAGATAGCTAACAATTTTGAGTTGCACCTTGAAATTAAGTTGTTTGTAATGTTAAGCACCATTGGAAACGGAACAGAATTCACACGTAAACGTAAGAATGTTACACAGTGTAGAGCTGAGTACAGCTCAGCTTATTTGACCAAACCACAGAAGCGCCTTATGTGGTAAATTTGGGGAGCAGATTTCAGTGCTCAACAATAACAAACACTATTATCCTGAACAAGGAAATTTTCTTCGGAGCAGGTTAGAACAGTAGTGTGTCATGTAGGTGGATTTCCTGCCAGGTGCACTCATTCGGCGGGAGGGCACAGAATCCACTTCACCTATACATGGATACCATGATTTTCGTAAATTTTGACTCGTTATCCAGACGTTAATTTTTGACGCGCATATAGTTAAAATATGCGTTTAGTTTGGGGCATGTTTATTTAAAAGCAAAAATAAAACAGTAGCCGTTTAATAAATCAAAATTGTTTGGTTCATGTCTAAAGCGTCACAGTGACTCGATGTTGATTATGGTGCTTAAAAGTGCTTGTCTTGACATGTCGAGTTTCGTTAAGTTTATGCAGTCGTGTTGCCAACCGACCGCCAGTCAAATTCTAGGTGAGCGCCGTCTTCTCCTCAAGTGCAAAGGGTTTCGACTTGCTGGGAGCTCATTTTGAATGGTGGTGCGTGTCCAGATAAACAACTCACCGCGACTGAGATGGACAGTGTTTTGGCGTTGAAAGAAATCCATTTCAAATGTTGGATGAACTTATCTAAATCAGTACTGTAACAGTCTGCTACTGGCTTCCGTATGCATCATGCAAGATACGAAATGATCCTAGAAGAGTTTGTTCATTTCAAACTCAAAGGAGAATGGTGTTAAAGGTTTCGAATGGTTCACTGTATGCAAGTTCTACTGGAAAGCAGACAGACGCCAATTGTTTGGGAGCAACCGTTCACAGAATCTTGAAGAATACGTCACTTTTGGTTGACCAGATACCCCAGGCAGTTAAACAGTTAGCCGCTAAACACAAGACCTAACGATGATTATGGATAGCGAGACGTGTTATGAATAGAAGAAGGAAATTTGACCGATTTTGGTGATGAGAGAATCAGGTCTGATTATCCTACTGGTCGAATGTACTTCTGTCACGAGTTGCGAAATGACACATTATTGTGTAATTGTGTCCAAATGAAATCGCCCGATTGATTACTATGAATGGTAAGTGTGAATTATCTTTGCTGCAGATCATGTACATAATGTGCTCAATCGTGTAAACTCGTACTTTCGTTTCATCATCTAACACATTTGGGCTCAATGCCAGATGGGCATATGACGTCTAGTCAAGAAATCTGGCTATTACATATCGTTAACTTGATGCAACTGTAGCTAGCAAGGTAAAACACTGAAAAAGTGACTTAGCTTACGCATAGTCTGGATATGAACTCCTTCGAGATACTGCAGGGTTTGTTCTGTAGGCAACCTTACAGAACCAGATGTACTCGTGCGTGGGACTTGGAGCTGATGATGTTATCCAAAATGAACGGAAGGAAATTACGCTATGAAACCCAGACTTTTGATAAGTAACATACTCAGGTGATGTATAGTGTTCTCCAAGAAAACCGGAGCCACATTCGTTTTTGAAATGCTGTAACCTGTTTTGAATAAAGTTGTTCAGGTTTTCAAATTTGTCAGCAGGTGAAGACCAATTAACGCGTTATTGTGAGTTTTTCTTAACCGTATTTAACGTTTGCTTGTGCACACGAAAACACTGTTTTATTTGCAAAACACTGGCGAAAAAAGCGAAAAAAATTGTGTTCGTATGAACCAGTTTGTTCGTCACACTAGTGTCCGCATAGACAGTGAGACAAATCTATGAGTATACAGCAAAACCATATCAATAGATTTAGCAATGCTGTCTTCTGAGTACTGGGGGATGGGGTTAGAAAATATACTCACAAGCACGGACTACTTTGATCGTCCACCGTTTGACCTGTTATCCTGTGTTGTCAAAAAACCAGCAGTAATTCTGAGAATCCTTATGTAGCCGATAATGCATTTACTCAGTGTAGCAGTAAATGGGATGAGCCGCCAACTTCTTATTCATTGTGTCCTCCGGACTGGGTTAGTCCATCACCGTCATGTGAGTCAGACTTTTGAGTCATTGACTGTGGCACAGCCCCCATCCCCAAGAAAATCTCAGAAGTCAGGATTTTGAGCTAGAATCTCCGAGTGGTGTCCTTCATTGAAACTCTATTTCTTTTTGTCCCCTAAGTCAAACTGTTGAGTCAGAGACTCAATCTGGAGTCTTATTTTCCAATCTAAGACATCTGTGTGGACGCAACACATTGTCCTTCGGGACACGGAATATACGTACGCTGCTGAATCGACGCCGCACCGAACTGCTGGGGTGCTACTCTCTACTGACCGCAATTGAACTGAGACACTGCGGAGTAGATGTTGCAGGCTTGAGCGAGAAAGGGCTTGCAGACCAAGATAAGCTTGAACGATCAGGTTCTCGGTACGCATTCTGTTGGATAGGTGAACCAGTAGATGGAGCTCCGAAATAAATAATCTGTTTCTCAGTAGCTGTCCGCGACAATTCTTTGATGAGAGGCATGACATCAGTGCGTGAATCACGTTCAAGCACCTGTGACTCGGTCGGAATAAGTCTACCATATTCCTTAATATTTTCAGCTCAACCATTCGTCACACTAATGATACGAAGGATTAGTTCTATGATCAGCTGTCCGATACAATCCATATGGGTGACTTCAACGCGCGCAACTTGAGCCAGATTCAACATTCTGGTTGGGAGTCCTGGCATTCCACGGCACTGGTGTAGCGAATATGAACGGTGATCGTCTGCACTCCCAGTGTACTACTATTGAGTTGACTCTCACCCTAAACCGGTTACAGATGGTTTTGAGCAAACTCACTATGCGGACGCATCTAAGCAGTGGTCATCACATTTACTTGAATGCATGATTGTTCAACAGTATGATATTCGCGAATTCCGTATCACGTGATTGATGCACCGAGTTGAGTGTAGCACCGACTGTAAGTTGGTCAGGGTCCAATTGTTTATCCTTATCTGCCAGCCTGTTGAATGTAGATCGTCCGGACAGAGGCAGAAGCGGAATGTTAAACGAATGGATAATTCAAAAACGAGGACTATTTTTCAACGTGCCATTGCCATTTGTCTGAAAGACTGCCGCATCTACTGCCCCCAAGGGTAGGCGGTGACACCCCAAAGAACAGATCTCGGCAGCAGTCATTTTTTCGACAAGTATTCAGTACCAGAAACGACCGAACGGATTCGACGTCAACGACAACAACCATAATCAACACAAGGGACGAATGCAGTGTTTGTTGGTTCGACAGCGGGGCCGGATAATGAAACCAAGAGTCACGTTACTCAGTCTTTGTCAACAGCTCACCGAACGGTTTTTTAACATGATGGAATAGTGGTGGATAAAGCAAGGTGAGCTAATGTACGAATAAGATGATCACAAAAATACGAGGAGATCTAAGGTTTGCCATCCAGTCTACAGAAGCTCTGATTGATTAGGACTCCAGCTTTCGTGCACCCTACCGGAGGATATCATGAGACTTTAGCGTAAGCCCTTTGGTGGCCTTCTAAACTGACCTGCTTTCACTGACACTGTGGTCGTGAACCGCTTGTCGAAACAAGGCATCGAGGCTTTATATTCGCCCTCGCCGCAGATTTGGTGGAGATACAGTGAGATATCATATAACTCCAAAATCTAAAGGCTGCGGGTGAAGGTGGATTGCCAAGTGAAATTCTGAAGAACGGCCGCTCAGTTTTCTGAAGTGTTTTGTTCCAGTTGGTTCACTTTGTCTGGGATCGTGACGTAATCTCCCAAGAGTTCAGTGGTGTCCAGATGGTATCGTTCCGTAAAGGCAAGAGTAACAGACAACGTCCCGACAACCGTTGGCTGAGCTGCGCTGGAAAGGTTCCAGAATGAATTCTGCTGAACAGGCTCGATGGAGAAGTTTCACAGACTGCTGTTCCTAAAGAATAATGTGAATGTCGGGCGAGTCACACTACGAGCAACGTGGTGTTCGCTGCTCGATAAATCCAAAAAAAGTGCCGTGGACGCAACTAGCTCATGTTTACCCTCCTTGTGGATTTCGCCGGAGTGTTTGACTTCGTGAACCTTGAGGTGCTGTGGACGCTGCTCAGTGAGTATGAATGCTTAGGCATGTTCATCAGTTTAATTAAATTGTTGCGTACAGGTGTGACAGCAAAAGTAAACTCGTGCGGATCGACTTCTGATGATTTTGACAATGGCATTAACGCGAAACAAGGTTGTGTCTAGCTCCAACCGTATTTAGTTTACACTGCAATGCTAAAAGTTGCTCTTCAGAACTCAGAGGACAACGTTGAAATTGAGTATCGTACGAGTGGTCACTTGTCGAACATCACACGTTCCGATGCCCCACGTCGCCTGAATAGTTCTACAATGAGTGTGCTTTTGTTCGCAGATGGTGGTACGTTATCTGCACCTAACAAGGACAAACTTCAACGACTGGCCACAGTTATGACGACCGTAGCATCCAAATTTGGTTTGGGTAGTAGGACAGTTGAGATTTTCTTTCTTTCAGCCTCCTCCGGGTGGAGGCGCTACGCCTACGGTTGGACTCTACATCAATCGAGACGTTGTGAATAGCTAAGTAGAAATCTACTACTTGGATAGCCGCTAATGGAAAGGTTTGTACACAGGATGCGAGTTACAGGTTCGTGTGGCAAAGGCTAATGCTGCTTTTGGATGTCTTTAAAAACGTGTTTGGAAAACTCACAGACTAAAAGTGATCATTAGGCCACTTGTGTGTCGTTCAGTTTTGCTGTCTAACCTATCGTACGTTAGTAAAGCTTGGAAATCGTATCAAGGGGACGTGCGCTAACTGATCCGTTTTCATTTGCGATGGCCAAGACACATCTTGAGTATTCGGTGGTCAGATATGGTTCCAAACCCTGACTTTATTAACTGAGCAAACTTGGATGGCTTCAAAACCATGCTAACGCTCAACTAGTTTTATTGGCTACGACATGTCCGTAGAATAAGCGGTGACCGTACTCTGAACAGGTTGCTTTACAGGTAGGTGGAAACAGATGAGTGAAATTGTGATGGTGAGAAGCTGGGTTTTGTGGGATGCTATCTAAGTCAGTTCTTCACGTTGTGATATCGGCTTCAGATCTGGCGGAATTTTCCCCGTGCAGGGCGGTCTGGAGAAATACTATCAGGTTGGGTGTCCGAAGGTTCAATGGGCAACAAGTGCCAGACCGTGAAATGGAGCGTTCGGTACGCCAGGAAACCATAGGTGTCACAGGTCGTTGCTACATGAATAGGTGACGTTTCAATGAATATGGCCACGATTGTGTTGACCGTCTCAGATTAGTAGATCATCAACGTACTCAGTACATCGTCAGCGAAGAGGTGACCATAAGCTAGGCTCAAAGGGGTTGTGTCAGTTATGTCTATTTTTTTCGTTCCTATCAACGAACGACCGCCATCGCTTGGCGAATAATCTGATTTCCTCTTCAGTGACCCGAGTTGCTATGGCCTTGTGATCTTCAGCCTTGTTGGTGTATTTTATGATGAATACCTGGTTGATTTTCCAGTTACACTTTAATTTTTTATCCGCTTCTTCCCTCTCTCTAGAATGCAATGATATGTACCCTTATAATGCACTACCACTAACATTTTGTTTTCAACATGTTTCTTGACAGTTTGGACCTTACTGTTAAGGTTTCTCCAGCTTTTTGTTGTTCCCGAGGGATAATGGCTTCATTCTCATACTGGCCTTTCAAGCGACCAACGCACGTTGGTCAACTGGACACGATAGCCTCCACTCACACTCCTCCTGGAGGCGGATGTCATAATCTAAGTCCATTTTCAATCTGTAGTGTTGGCGGATTTAAGGGTGAATCACTTACTAACTTTTTCAAGGGCAGACGATGTCCTTAATCATTCTGTAGATTTCAGATAACACACTGAGACGGATGGGTGACCGAGTCCAAATATGGAATTACTGGATCCCACGTGGCTTTCTCTCTAAACTAGAAGGACACTTGTTGTGTTTGGGTATGCATATTCTGTTGCTGGTTCGGGTCTAACCGAAAGACAGCTTTCTCCGAGTGTGTTCTTTCTAAGTCTTAAGAAGACTGTAGTTTGACGAAATGAAGAAGGGCCGAGGTGAACAAATAAGAAAACTTGGCACACCCAGTATTGCAGTAATACTGATGAATAGTCATGGAGGAGATATGTGTATAGTTTGACACCACTGATGTGAAATAGGTTTTTCTGTCCGTCCGTCTCAAAAAAGCACTAGCCTGAAGTTCCAATCCCGTTAAAACTCATCACTGGTGTGTATACTTGAACAGATTTAGATCTGAACTCTATTTCTTGTTCTCATTTAGTCAACCGTGTTGACAATTTTACCGATGGCCTCATAGTGAGTGCGATCAAAATAACGTGACTAATCACCTGTCCACATGTTAGTGATGATCACGACTTGTGAAGATATGAACAAGGTAAAATCAGTAACGAACAACCAACTGCTTTATTCATTGACGAATTCGGATATTGTTTTTCTTATTGTATACTTAAGAGCTTTGATGTGGACCAAACAAATAACTTGATTAGTCATTATGTTCTTGTCATCAAGTGTGGGAGAAAAGGAATAGACAATACATGCTAGAGACTCACTCGTGTACCTTGCATAGTGCCGAACAAAATGAGGTGGATTAGGAAAGTGTTACTATATTTCTATTAATTCAAACGCTAAATTTACACAAGTGTTCTTTATTTTACTCTCCGTCTAAAATAGATACACTCATGTGAACTACAGTTAAAACTGGAAAACTTACATTGTTATCATACACTTGAAGAGATGCATAAAATAGGTAATTATTGAATAGGTCGATCACTGCTAAACATTTTGACAGTCATTGCTGGCATAACCAATTTTGGCTTAGCTCTGAATCTGGGAGGTTGAGCGTCCTTTGTTACTCTAGTATAAATTTCATTTGGTTTACTCTGTCAACGTAAACTTATGATATTTAAAGTGGTTTCTGAATGCGTCGCAATTAGTGGATAATTGTGGAATGTTTGTAAACCAAAAGCATCTAAGTCGACAAATGTCTTTTTGGCCCTAATATCGTTCCCAATTTGTCGGATTATCGAACAGCCTGCTCAACACTACCGGCTTCATTCATTCCCTGTCACACAAAATAAACAGATAAGCAAACCTTTAAACCTTACGTTAACTGATCACCGCTGATTGACAACCAGTGGAAAGTCGTTCTAAGATTCTCGTGGATACACAGTACTTGCATATGTCATCCGCCCCCTTGTTTGAAAAATTCACCGGTGGTCATTTCGGTTAGTCTGAACGATGGATCACAACGATATCTTCTCCCATTTTGGTACTAATCAGACACATCTTTCAGGGCCAACTACCCAGTTCAAGACCCGGGCATATGTTTTGGATTGTAAGTTTTGTTTTCAAAAGTGTTTTCACCATGGTCGTCCACCAGCCAACGGAGGTGTCGCTCAACGGACTGCCAAACCTCTACCTTAATCCCTTGGACAGACATATTACGGGTTCAGACGGTAGACACTGGACAAACTTAATACAGCTCTTACTTATGCCTCTCCTTAGTTGATCGTCTACTTCCCGTTTCCCTAATAGTTATCTCCTGGGCAGCACCAATACCAGTTCACTGGTAACTGCGGTTTGGAAGGGTGTGGAGCTACCACACACGTTCTCTTTGTTATCTGATAATTACTCATACCTATTTTCCATAACAAGCGCCCGTTTAGGCTCTGGTGCATTACTTGGTTAGGTTTCCAACAGAACCAATTAAGTTTGACCTTTTGCATCGAATAGGTACATTGTGAAACGCACACGAATCACGATGAACATTGCCTCGTTGAAGTTCTACGCATACAGGTACACATGTACGTACACATCTGGTATGCGTACATACGGGTATGTGCCATCGGTGAAGCATAAGGGTGCCGGCCAGCTACAGTTCGGCCGGTCGGCCGTGCATTTATCGACGCGAATAGGCGCTGGCAAAGCAAAACGGTCATTGCCTACGTCCCTGAGACCTGTCAATCACTCCGACTGCATTTCGCTTTTCCATCCATCCATCCAACCGTCCGTCCGTCCGTCCATTGGTCTTATAATCCGATGTGCAAGATTTGGCATCTGCCAAGACTGACAGAAATTGGAAGACACAGGCGTAACAACCACTGAACGTACACGTTGGTTAACCACGAAAGCAATGTTGTGTTTGTGTGCATTGCTGGAAACACAATCACACCGATGAACTGTTTGCTGCAGGAAGTCTATCATGGACCGCTGGTCAGTCGGATGTATCTCCGCGGAAGGGGTGTGGGAGGACCAACTACCAGTAAACACAAAAGTAGGTTTGTAGCTACGCCGTTCGGGCTTCGAAACAAGATCTAACCGGTACACTTATCTACCTAACTGTAGTTTGTCTTTCAGAGTTGTTCGCGTGCCAAAGTCACACATGTCTGTTTGCATGTCCATCGCACCGTCTGTCTCTGTCTTCCTGCCTATGTAGGCGAAATGTTGTCAATCATATCTCACACGTGGTAAGAGACCTGGTTGCAAAATCTGTTCTTAAATGAATGCACACATACACATAAGCACTAAGGCGAAGACATGAAACTAGTTCACCGTTTCAATTAACCCACAGGCAGGCAAACACGGTGCTTGGTTGTAATTGTATAAGTTCACATTGCATTAGGAAGTGTTCTTTTCGTTGTACACAACAATGTCCATATAGACTTATGTCTGATCCGTTGTCGATCTGACCGTGGTTTATGTCAGTTTCGACAAGCTGAGACAATGTGCTTCGAATTCACTGTACACTAGTGGCTCAACGATCAGGTCCAGTGCCTAACTTTACGAACGAATAGAGGACGTGTTCACGACAGTCATTTGAAAGATGCAGTATTAGGGGAGGATCATTAACAGTTGAACTATCGGGAGCATTATGATTTATCTTTGGATTCCACAAATCTGTCTACTTAGATACATACGCATCTGGCGCCTGGTCATTCTTGTTTATGCGCATGACCGTGATCCACTAAATGTTAGTGAAATTTCCGTAGAATACACTTACGGTAGTCTTAATACACTTCAAATTGAGCGGACATGGTGATTATACGAAATAATCAGTGGGTATTTACAACACAGTAGAAGCATTTGGTGTTAGGCTAGACTGGCAAGCACTTCAGCCTGAAGTCCAGACTGTGGCTACTTAAACGACTACAACCGAGAGCATTTTGAACTCTCGCGCACCTTTTACATAAGCCGAAGATTTTGACAGTAGTGATTTTACAAACTTAACTAATAGTCGCAAGCTGTCGGTGGTGTACCATATTTCTCTGTACACAAAGAACCAAACACCCGAAAAAAAACTGATGAGGCGGTCATACAGAGTACATAAGCCGAAACCCGTGGTTGCAATCAAGAATCTTAAATAAACTGGGTGGTTGTTGGTTTTTATGCTGGTATTTATCGAAGTAAAGCATGGTACCGGCAGCGAATTGGATCACTTGTTCTTCTAACAACTGTATTTTTGGGCAGCAGTCTAATTTCCTTAGGTCTACCGATGATAAGAAAATCTGTCAGTAGCGAAGGTAGGACTATGGAGCAGAATGTCAGTAGTCCGGTTACTCTGTTCAATATACAGAAACTTTTGTGAATCGAATATACGATTTGCGCAAAAACAGAGTAGGAGGGTGAATGTCAGTCAGCAGTAGTTTGCAGAACGCGGGCGTTTTTGAGTACACATTGAGTAATAACAATTTGAACAAGTCCAGTGGATCAACAGCCTGACCGATCTGCACTATGAGTATCATGTTGATCGAGGTCAGGTTTGGGTTCATAAAGACTCCCACCGTTGCCAGTTAAACGGTGCTTATCGACCGCTTAAGCAAGCCTTTAGCAGCCTTGGTCTTTAGTATCTGCACAGAAATTGCCAGAATTGCAAAGGTATTTCGGAAAGGTATCATAGGCAGCAGACTAAGCAGCACTACAGTTTGAACTAGTGGGCACGATCTTGTTGTGGTGTGAGTAGGAGCTAAGTTAGATCCCATTTTCGAATAAGGTTCTGTTGAGACAACATCATCTTTGAAATACGGGTTCAGTAAAGCTTGGTTTCTTGAAACCACACTCGTGGTATTCCTAATTAGTAGTTCGTTACTGTGAACGTTGACAAACTTCCTAGGCTCCCTGTTCGCAAAAGGTGCTAACGCAATCAATTTGGTTACCGCGGCGGTGAACCCTGGCTGCATACACGTGACGTTCTTTCATTTCATTGCTTTATCTGAAAGACTCTTCAGAGCCATCACAGGTTCATAGTCAACAGTGACCCAACATGAAAATTAATCCAACGTTTTCTGTGTGTTTGAGTCAGTAATACGTAGCTTGTTGGTTTGTATTAATGCCCTCATATTGCCATCCCCTTTGACACCGGTGAGTAATCACATTTCTACCACAAAATTACGCTAATCAGCAAACTTTTTCCAGTGGTATCAAACACAGTGCATGCCAAACACCACAGGCCGGGTTGCATTCATCATTTAAATCATTCCAACACTTTCAGACAACAAATATTGATGGCAGAATTCAGAACAAATGTTGGGGCTCGGCCGCACTGAGCTGATCTCTCTGATGCACGTTACGGGGTAGGGATGAGTGCATGTATGGGAGTGTCACTCTGGTCGACAGATCGCAAGCTCGCCCCACTGGGTGGAGGAATCTGAGTTTGTACCCCCTTTTTGAAACTGGGCTACGAGGCTCGTGTCAGCCCAAGGCCAGATGTAAGATATCCGCACCAAATGTAGTGCGAATGAAGTTGATTAGTTTGGGCGTCGTGAGGAAGGCCACCCGAGGTGGTTGAAACGTAGAGTATTACAACTTGCTCGAAACGTTGTGTTATTCCCAATCTGTTTATCAAAGACAACCAGATCATTCGAACTGGCGTCAGCCATCGTTGCAGGATGGCTGCCGTGCGACCTGGTCACGTGATATTTGCCGTTCGCCAATATGCGGGGGGCAAACCAAATCAGAGAACGAGCGCGCTACGTGAACAGGAAAGTAAACAACCATCAATTGTACCATACATCACTGATTAATGCCGATGTTTGTAAACGAAGTGAGGGAAAAAAGAAAAACTGGTTGATGTGACATCTGGGAAAGAACGAAACTTAATTTGTAAGCTGTGTAGCAAACTTCAGAGAATCGGCAAAAAACGTGCGTGTATCTTGGACACAAAGAACATATTTCCAAGCGAGGGTAAGCGAGCTCCTGAGGTTTTCATTGTTCACATGTCAAATTTGTCCTTATTTGTAGACACTTTAGCAACATTCCCACCACTGAGCCCGAGTAATTGTCTGGTTGTAGGCGATCTAACTGTCCTGACAACAGTACTCAATTTATTTTCTTCTCACTACGAAAACTGTTGCATCAACCAAGATGGACTTCGACAAACACGTTAAGCTATCGGAGATTGTCTTTTTAATGTATAAGTTGCTTAGATTTTTGAAGCCCACAGACAAAAGCCTGTATCCTAACTTTCTCGTTGTTTATCTACTGATGTCATCTGAAGCGTGTGATTCGACGAAAAAATTGCCACTCAAAGATTTTGATGAGCTCTGTGTCTTCAGCCTTTAACAGCAACCTTGCACAATCTCAGAGCAGCATTGCTCTGTATTCGGATACGTTTGTGGGTGATGACTTCCAGTTCCCAGAATGCTGTGAGGCTAATCATACTATCTTAACTAGTGTCATTATTCGCACATACTCGTTCGTAACATGACCGCCAAATGTGTCACTAGGCCAAAAGCTTCCAGAACTTCATTCCCTAGTCGACCCACAGCCCCAATTACACCTTCGTAGCAATAATTTTTGGCAGAGGGTACATATAAGGTTGTTCTGCAAGTTGACAAGGAGCGTAACGAATGTCTATGCATTTGGGCTTAGGACGGAAAGGTGCCGATTATTCTGCAGTGTTTGCCGATCTGTTTGCACTGAGACAACTTGGTGTGGTGAATATCACACCTTTTGTTAGGTCGGGAGATAAGTTAATAACTTTATAACTTCCACAGCTGTCGCGATCTATACGTAGAATTATAACATGCACGCTTAGTTTAAGAGAAAGCCGACTGTTGCCAAGTCTTGCCAGATAAGGTGCGCTGAATTCATAAACAAGGTCACATCACTTTCTTTGAATAACTATGGCATGAAATCGTCGACGTCAATAGATTCGCAATCACGGACTGTAGTCTGGGTAGGTGATTCTAATCCGACCGATCAGGGTATAACCCCACAATTTTTCCTGGGCAACGCATTGAGAATACTGGGCAGATTAAGTGCTCTTTGAAGTACTATGTATCGGTCCATATTCCGTTAGTCTACCTTAATATGCAGCATTCAGCACACCACTTTCAGAAACTCAGTCAACGAAATCGACTGCTGCTGCACTGCAGACGGTTGCGTTTTCTCCAGCTGTGTTGTTGGTAATATCTGTGACAATGTCATCTGGTCTGATGCGGTATAGCTTTCTTGTTAGCAGCTGATTGTTAATTCCTGTGTCTGCAGCCGGTTCATCTTAACGGTCATTATGAACTTTAAAACGAATCCATTGATAAGTAATACACAGTTGGTTAATTTCCTATTATCGAGTATCACGCGATACGTTGGATTGTCACCGATTTTACTAATGTTTTTCCGAGGAAAAGCGCAATGACGTTATAACAGTGTCACTTTCATTCGTTGGCTACTTTGATACACATGTATGAAATGTTTTATTTCGTGAATCTCATACCTACCTGTTTTTCACACACCACGACAAACGTTTGTTTGAAGAAATACAGATCACGAGAACTGACCAGACACCCAAAAATTATCCCACACCCTGTGCTTCCTGTTTTGTCACTTATCTTGTCGGCTCAGTTGTTGTAACATTACATGATCACCTCGCTTCGTGCTGTTTCTCGTTAATTACC
>QNGE01000841.1:141881-160696 GCA_008508345.1 Paragonimus westermani
ATCCCCGACTACTCATCAGTAATCTAAAATATCGCCTTGCAAGTTTAATGAATTCAGTGATCTCGACCTGTCTCGGAAGTCCTAATCGCGGGGATATCGATTGGAGTTAACAGACAGTAACTGTGTCTCCTCTCGAGACGATCGGGCAACCTGATCATTGCTCACAAACGAGAGTGGTTGAGCGTTCAGATTTACTTACGCTGTTGATAGGAATAAGGAAATACGGATAGAGCCTAACGATCAGATGGTGCGTGTGAGTCAATGCAGAGTATCCGGTAAGCACGTTGCCCAAAAATCACAAAGCCAACAAGATATGTGTTTTGATTGCGTTAATGAAAAAATCCAGATTATCAACAGTAGTGTCTAATTGAAGCAAAAAGGCATCGCAAATTAATCGATCATCATCGGCGATCGACCAGATGTGTCAAAACAAGACGGTATATGTAACTTCTAAAAATATGTCGTCCCAAAAATTCCTTGTAACCATCCTAAAGAAATGACTGTGGATATTGTTCTTTTATGGATCTGTAGCAATTTCCACGCTGGCAAACAGTGAGGCTACAGCTTCAGAGTACTTAACTAGTCAAAAACCCAAACACTGACGCAGGTTTCGGTGTCACCCAATGGTTTGCATTAAAGGTATTTTGGACAGCGGCGCTTCTCGTGAATAGCTGTCAATATCTGTACCGACTTGCTACCAGATGCGACAGAGCATCAGTCGAAGTCAGTAGGAGTCAGAGGGAAACTACAGACCGTTGAAGAGAAAGACATGGTTAGAAAACAATTCCTTTTTTCCCTTGTGTTTTTTTGTTGATATTTTTGCCATAAAATAGTTCGTTCTAGATAAGTTGACCTACTCCGTCCTGTAGAGATCACTTCAAATGTCTCCCTTGTCGGAGTGATTACTGTATTTACGGTGGTATGAACTTGGTTACATGCGTGACCTAACCATTCCAAAAGATGCTCAACTGGATGGTAAGCTGGCAAATGTAATAGCCAGGATAAAGTGTCTCCACTATTTGAAGTCATTGAATTCAATATCCAACCACTGAACCCACCATTGATGTGTTTAATCAACACACCAAACGATTTTACACTACATTTTTCGTAAACGTATCGTTTGCTGCTTAAGGAGGTAACTGAAGTAGGGGCATTGATAAATCCGTCATTACTTTGAACCACAGGATAGAAAGCCGTCATATATTGCCCATCATAATCTGAACCCGCCGGCTCAAGTCTTCAGGTCTCAGCCAAAGCTCCTGTAGTCCATTGTGAGGACGACTAGCCCAGAGAATGTGTTGTGTTTATTATTCAACAACGAAACTCGGCCTATGAGCCCGCCAGAATGTCCAATCCGAACAACATCTCTAAGTGCAGACTCTCTTTCTGTTCGCACAGATCATACGCACACGTAACGTACTTAGCCATCATGAAGATTTTCAGAACGTCTGCCTAGGCGTACTGACGCATCATCCACTCCATCAAAGCGACTACCGAAGTTGTCATTGCTAATGACGTTTCAGTAAGCGTTGACTTCACATTTGATGAATACCGGACATTCATCCGGTCAGTATTTCTCACTCGATAAATTGTGCTAATCTCCATTAGACCATGTGATTCGGCGTTGCACTTTGTACTTAGCATGCTGATTGATTTAATTCAAGAAATCAGTGTACTTATGTAAAAGTGTGGCTGATACAGATTGTTGGCTAAGTACTTTTCCTGGTTATCGTAAACGTCCTGATTAATAAGTCGAATTTACAAAGGAGTAAAGAGCGCTCGATAGAACTCGAACCACCGCGTTGAGGTAAATAAAACGAAAGACTTGGACTCGAAGAATAATGCGAATGATTCCGCTAATTCCCTCCCAGTCAGATCAAAAGACGAGTACAGAATGTCACATTATTTCTCTGAAAAAAGGGTGCGGCAGCGAGAAAGTACGGTACACGTTTATATTGTGCACGGTGAAATAAAACTATTCCCGAATCAGAAGACTGAAGGACAGTTACTAAAAATAATGGTGAAGGTTACTAAGCAACCAGTGGGCGTGGCGAAATTAAGATCGAACAGGTCAACAGCCAGTAACGATTACCTCTGGATTGTTGTGGGATATTCTGTGTATTCTAGATGGAAAAAATTTTCCTGCAGAGAAAGTGTTTTTAACTGAACATATGAGATTCCCTGATCAGCGCCATCTGAGCAATGTTAGTTGTCTCCGCCCATTTTTCATTTGAGATTATGGGCTGAAAGCGAAATTGTGTTGTAACCTCCGTGAAGAGACCATTACGAAACACTGGTTCTTTGGTCAGCAGCGGGGAAGCATGAGGCTTACAGTTTGACTGGTTTTCAAACTCGATTCATAAAACGCCGAAGTATCTTTAGTTCACAAGCTGAGATTAATATGTGGAGGTTTATCCTCGTGGGATTTGTTCTGTACTGAAATGACCTCTCAAACAGTTAATCGATAGGCTTTGAGACACTTGATGTGTCTTAATTCAACAATAACTGTTGAATGCATGAACTAATTAACGTGCTTACTAGTAACACAGCAATTAATGGCCGTCAAAAGGTGACTCATTTAGGAAAGAAGATTGTGATTGTAGCAACTGTTCTGTACTAACTAAGTGAGCAGCACCAGTCTCGACCATCTGTCAGGGACGGTTAGGAGGGACATTATCGTAAAGTGAACGCAATGCTAACGTAGCTCAAAATAAGTGACGGATATTGTTGATGGCAAGCCCGCATATTTGTGATTCGCTTCAGTCTGAGCATAACCTCAAAATACACACTCGATCACACGCGAGGGCACAACCGGACTCATGAACGGTTGTGTCCGTTTATTACACTTTACTCAACTTCCTCGCCCCTCCAATTAAAACGAAAGTATCCTCAATACGACTGCCGCAACACGCTGATTAAGATTACTATCGCAAATTCACTTTTCAGGTGTACCACAGACGACCATACATTGATTCGAAAATGTGTGCATTTGTTTGTGTAGGTGTTCGCATGATTTGCTATCTCATTACTTGTGCTCCGCTCCACTACTTTGTTGACATCGTGGCCACAAATGAGACTGTTTGTGCGTGATGACTAACAGATCGGAGGCAGAAATCCATGCCGTACCTCTGTGAGGTCAACCTGAAGACGACCGGAAAGACGTTTTGTCAGCTAAACGTCAAGCTGTCAACACGAAGGGACAGGTTGTGTCGAACCCAACTCGTCACGATATGCGTGTTTTTAAGGTTCAACAACCAGGCTAGGTGGCTCGCAGGCCATTAGGCTGTTATTGATGAGTGATCGATGTCACCGTAAAGCCCAGAACTGAAAAGCTAAAATGCCTTTGTCCCAGACAGTAGCAAGTCGTCGTAACTAATTGGCGAAGATCATTTCCGAGAAGTTATTGTCCTGTCAGACAGTATTAGATATGGGCGCATGTTGCACATTCACTAACCTCAGTAATATTTTCCTCCTTTGATGAACCATAGGGCAAGAAAATGTCCCCAAATGAATCGAGGTTGATGGAGTCAATCTGCTTTGGTGTGATGATAGTGCGTGAAATTGTAGAACAGCTATTTCAAATCAATAAAAATGCGTGAAGACATGCCAATCGTAAATTTTATTAAGTTAGACCACTCAAATTTCCTCGTTTGTCTGGTTCAGCGTCATACAATACAAAACCAGAAAAACGACTTAAACAGTACGTGCTCGACATACAACGAGAATGTGAGGTGACATTCGGGAACCAAATATTATCGTTTTGGTACTTTATATAAGTAAGCAGATCTCAAGCAGTAAATTTACTCGGATAACATGGAGTGTATTTGTCGAGGTCAGAATGCTCACAATGGCACATTCCCAGCATTTTGATTGTTCCAAGTTGGGCACTAATAACATTTGCTCGTGGTAATCAAGTTCGCTTAATCACTCCCACCTTCATATTCACAAAAAGTGAAATGGGTCTGAGTTTCGGTATTGTTTGAACTGTTCATTAACACTTAATCTCCTTCTCACCGGGAGGTGAACCCCAGTTCATATGTGTACGAGATCGTAGTGTGTACCGGTGAGCCGATGACTTCACAATCAAAGTAGCAGAACTAAGCCTTCAAAACTAAGATTGCCGGATGCTCTTGCAAGGAGATACGGAAACTACCTGTGTATCTGTGACTTACAGCCTTCGTGATCGTGATTTCTAAGTCAGGTTGCAACAACGCATTTTATTGGACATTCTGAACACAGCTCCCAATTTTAGCTTATGGTGTAGAAAGTAGATTGTTCACACTGAGTTTTACACACAGACTGATTCTACGGTTAAATTAACGTGCCGACTGTGAACTGTAAACAAGCTGAACGGATCTGATTAAGGTGTTTCAGCGCTTTGTCAGTCGGGTGCTTTGGCAATCGTGGTTAATGAAATACAACACATCATCCAGTTTTTAAATCAAAATATTGTAGACCGAAGCAAGCAGCTCAATCTTGTTTTGAGCGAATCTTTTTAAATAGTTTGCTCAAGTTTGGGAATAGAAATTGGTTGTCAGAAAGAATATTTACCAAACGATGACAGGTAATTTGTAGATTACAGGCTCCTTAACACATCCAGTATACTGGCACAGTTACCGGGGGAGTGAATAGGTGTGGCAGAGTTGGTCGTGTCTTGCTGACGTGGACTTCAAACCAGGATCAGATAGCTTGACTATGTGCCATCTACTCCAGATTACGAAACCGAACTGGCCACCATCGTAGCAGGTACGTTTCAGCTACACGTTTTAGAGCGGTGGCGAATGTCATTTTTGTACCTCCTGTACTGTTCAGACGGAAATGTACGGAGATTGAGAAAAGCTGAAAAAAACAAGTGAAACAGACAGCTAATAGACTGCTGGTACTGTCTCGAGTGGTCACAGTTTGACTGAAATTTGTTTTGTGAATAAGTGGGCTAACAATTAGTAAGGTCAAAAAAGAGACGGGATTTCCTTTCGTTGTTGTTCTAAGACAAACTTTTTAACGATCATCCTTGAACCCCAATGAAACGTTATTGGCTATTTAACGAACATCATTAGCTCTCAATAAGTTATGCAATTAGAACGATTCAAATCTGTTGCAAATCTTCTTCATGGTGACCTGTATGGACTTAAGTGATCACCATATAAACCGTGTTGTAGGGCGTAGCGGAGAAATTCAGAGAAAATGTTTGACTGTTGTAGTAACACTACCGTTGTCTCATTAAAACTCAGTGAGACAGGTAAGATCTATTTGAGGTTAGATACTCTTCAAATGATTGTAGATGGCTGATTCCAACACATACCCTTCTAATACACGTGAAAAAAGTTGAAAGTACGTGTTAGATAGCCTAACATATGCGATTCAGTTACTGTTCAACAGAGGTAAAGTAGATACTTTTGTCTACATGAAATTAACCTATCGGACGTAGCAGTTAATTCGATCAGTTCTACACACCCACAGGAACGTGATGAGGCAGGACAATTGATTTCGCCCAAGTGCTGTGGACGTGAGGCAGAGCACTTCGTACTCGACCGGTTTTCTTTACAACGGCTGTCTGGCTTACGTCAGTTGGACTACTTGTCTAGTGAACAGCAGGCTGGATGGCTGAGATGGTGCAGAAACACTCATCTGGTGACGTCATCATTGCTTGTTACACAAGCAGATTTTTCAAGTGCATAATCTACATCTGACTTGGTGAAAATCTGTCCCCGTAGTCAATCAAGTGAATAGGTCAGCTTGAAGGGCATGGTCCAGTTAGACTGTGAATCTATTTTGATACACTTACATTAAAAACAAGTGAGAATGTACTACTGAAGACAGCAACCTCTAAAAAGTGTTCGCCTTATGGATAATGCATCACACAGACTTAGTTCGGTGGTTAAGTAACCGTTGTAAAAGTTACCCTAGTTTAGTTATTAGTACCTGTACCCGTGCACTAGCTTTCAACGCAGACTAATGAGTACTGTGTCTTGATGTTGATTCCTTACACCCCCATAAGTCTCTAGCCGGTAGATGACAATCACTGTGAATTCCACTTTCTTTCGCACTCATCGTATGATACCAATTAATATACAACTGCTAGTTTGGGACCGAGTGTTAATCACTGAGATGGAACAAATTCGTAAGCACAACCCTTCAAATTATTAAACTCAGACGGCCAGACCGTGCTTTAAGGAATTTATCACATGTCGATCTGTCACTGTTCGTCAACTGTCCAGCTCACTGGTTCGAGATGCAATGCGGTGAATGATGATGTGAAAAGACAGAGGTTAAGTGAGCTATTTTTGTGTTAAGACCTCCACGTCATGTTAATCGTTTGGGTTGGTATCCTCATTACTACGTAAGATCTGGCTGGACACATCTGGGGAGGTGGCGGCTATTCAGGTTCATCTGCGAGCATGTTTCTATTTTTAACTAGTCTGTCTCCAGACTAACAATATTAACTTAGGCGAGGAGGCAAAAGCCGAAAGCAGCCTGTCTCCTAGGCGTTGTCTTACTCAGTTGCACTTAAGTTCTTTATTTTCAGCTTATTGGCATCGTCACACAGACTGTCTGAGCGCAGGCATAAAAGCGGAATTCTTTACATTTGGTGTATTTTTATAGCAAAATTGTGGTAGTTTTACAGCCAACTACTGTGAAACAGTCATTACCAAATACCCTTGCTGAGCAGTCGCCAACGACGGTCGCTGTTGCAACTTGGATCGCACTGCATTCGTGGTTCGCTTAATCCTAAACTACTCATCCCACCAAACACGCACACGTGCAACTTAAGAACTCTCACTACATTGCTGACAAGCAACCTGTGATAACTTACACATAAGTCTTTTCGCGTATAGCTTGCTGCCTTTATAGGATGGTATTTGGCGATACCATATACGTGCTTCACGAGACCGCAGTTTCGTGAACCATCACATATAGCTCTTCACACATGGTACCTTGTGCTCAGCATTGAGTAGCAACGTGGTAATGGCCCCCGTAACATGGCAGACAATGAAAAGTGCGCCTTATTGTCAATTCAGTGAACTGAGTTGGAAGTCTTTAATTGACTTGACAGCTGCAAATGCGCATCCGGTTGCATGGTAATAAGATTTGGAGAACTATTGGCATTCCTTTATTGGGTACACCTAGAGATCGTGTTGTCAACTTTTATGGGGGTATCCAACAACGATAGAAAAGTGGGTTTCCCGTTATCTTGGAACCGGATTAAGGAGATATAAAGAAAACAGACGGTTGAAAATCGTTACAAATGGATATGATTGGCGTCGACTACGACTAAATACAGTGAAGTCGTTCATAGCATATTTAGCGTTGTTTCGGTTTAGTTCTTATCGTACACCAGTCCGAACCACAATCGGGGAACTCAACGGATGGGAATGTGTGCCAGGGGGTTGTAAGTTTTCTACGTTAACGGACAAGCAAATGCAACGACGACTGTCATGAGGTATGTGAAACTGCTCTTATCCTCTACGTCGGTGTTTCAGAGTGGTTGGGGCGGTTGAATCATGGTAAGTAATTCACATACAAAATGGTTCCAGAACAGTGGAACAATTGCTGAAGTACTTAGACTACTCTTGCCTCTACATATTGTTTAAGTTAATGGTGTGTGTTTCTTTTAGATGACCAAAAGACGCAAGATGTTAATTGTCAGGAACTTGGCCATTGATTAAGCCTGACAGAATGGAGAAAACCAACTTATTTTACATTGGTTATAACTCCAGAGACGGAGCCTTTAAAGAGACAACACAACCCTACAAATCTGTCTGATAATGAAGGATTTTTTGAGGTTAAAATGAGTTCAGACGTTAACAATTCCACCTCTACCACGAATTCTCAGTCTAATCGAGAATGTCTAGGGTTGGTTAGGTCTCGGTGTTAAAGGAGACCGTCTTTGGCCAGCAGGGAAATATACTCATGGCTGAATAAAATACCACGCCTCAGACCTCAACGATGATCGTAGGAAAGGTACAGGAAGATTGCAGCCTTTTATTAATGCCACCCGAATAGTGACTAAACACTGATCGTTAGAAACTGTGATTGTGAAGTCTAGTGTTTCTAGGCTTGGATATACCTTTGGAGTGCTTTTCGGTCGATAGTGCATTGTTTTATTTAGGTGCACAATAGTGTTCCAAGTCGACTGTCAGCACATTCTGTGACTTTCTGTCGGACATCCATCACAAATTTTAGGCGAGCAAGATGTTCCTTAAACCCCAGATCATTAAAAGGCACATCACACACGTATAGGTTTAAAGATGTGTAAGGAAAAATAATTGGTTTTGTGAATAAGACGACTGATGGAGTAAAAATTGCAAAAAGTTTCACCGACCGAAAACAATTGCTAAACAAATAGCAAAACATAAGGCGTAATGACAAAACCTCTGCTCTTTTGCCATGATAAATTCATCCCCGTGTTGTGCTCAGAATGTTGATGCCAACGCTTGTGTAAGTCCTCCGCGATAATCGATTTCACTTTATATCGCGAATAAGCTAAAATAGTTTTGAAAAGCCCATAATACAAATTACGTTCCAATAAAATGACAAAATTCCTTACATCTGCACTTCCACTTAGTTCACCGAATAATAGTTGCTCAAAACCAAAATCGTGAGTGATCACCGGCTACTCATGAGTAGTCCAAATTCAGTTACAAAAACGTCCGTTCAACCTTACAACCATCTGAAACAGTTGGTTCCCTTCATAAATTTGAACATAGCAGTAAGAAGACGGGCACTGGTGGATGCTACCATTTCTGTCCTGTTGTTCTCCAACCCATTTTCAATTTTATTCTTCACCCTCCATCCCATTAGTGTCAAATATATGTTCCTGGTTATTGTTAATTGGTATTATTAAAAAACCAATAATAAGCAAAACACAAAGAACACCAGTGAACGAGAAAACGAATCGATTAGCTGAATTGAGTGATTTTGCAAACACTTATGGAAGAGAAAGAATAATACTACCGGAGTAAGGTTCCTTAAAAAATGTTAAAAACGCAAAATATGCACAAAAAGAATTGATATGGAAAAAAATAAAAGTTAAGAGAAAAAACAACAGAAATTATGCAAAAAAAGAAAGGAACACCAAAAGGAACACCGATGAAGAACATGACATTATTCTAACGAAAACGATAGGACCGGTGAAAGATAGAGGAAATTCAAAAGGCGAGAGGTGAGAACAAAACAAAGACACACCTGAGAAAATAATATTTGAAAAAATAGAAGGAAAAAGGATCAACAGGGAAAAAGAGAAGGAATCGGGCGATAATAAAAGGAGATCTACGGAAAGAGAGAGGAAAAAGGTACAATGAGAATTAGCGAGAAAGAGCAAAAATCCATGGGAAGAAGAGAAGAGAGAGCAAGCAGAGCGGAAAAAAAGAATAAATATTGAAACAGTTGAAATGCAGAGTGAGGTATCTGAGAATGTGAGATACCTGAGATACCTGACTGTGTACGTTTGCTAGTCGTTTGTGAAAATCGTTGAACAGTTTTGTTCGGGATCTCATGGATGTTCTAACCAACCTGTCTGTGTTGCGGAGACTTTAATTAACACAATGATTGAACTGCCAAATCCACTGAACGGAGGAGGATAGAGATAAGCATATATGAATGTTGATACACAGATCACGAGTGAGGCAATGAACTGAGGCAATAGTGGCAGCAAGAACTTTTAACTCAGAAGCAACAGCTCGCAGCTCGTTCGCCCAGTCTAAGACTGGGATTGCATCGAATACGAGGCAACAGGACTAGTGTGTCCACAGCACCTAGTAATTATCATTGAAATCACGTCCTCTTACACCATCTTACAAAATCCTGTGCTAGCCGAACTATTCATTTCCACGGGTTGGTGTGGATCAGTCAAGTAGATGGATCTCCCAGGTAGCCTTGATCGGTGGTAGGTTTTGACCGAGTGGTTTATACTAGTATCCGGTGGCTATAGTTTGTGTGTGTGTGTGTGTGTATGAGTTAACGGGAGGAATTCTGTGGAAGTACTAGGCAATGTCACTGGCAACTTGTGGCTGGTGGCAGTGACGAGTAGACGGATCAGCTGGAGATCCGGCCTATGCATTTGTACACAACATTGTAGTACCCTATCTTCGAACCGCACATCAGTGACGCAGGACTGGCTGAATACGTGATGTGGACGGCAGACTAACGAGGGGGAGGGGGCACTAGAGGCAAGGCGGGTGTGAGGTTAGAACGAGGGAGAACTGTATTCGCTTTGCGGCTACATCAGGTTACAATTCACACCTACATTTGGCTCATGCGCTTTTCGTTAGACTGAGAACATGTTGTGTCAGTTCTCGGAACAAGTTGAACGCATTCGCACTAGACTGTGGTGTGCGAATAGAGGAACGCTGTAAGTGGCCACGCCCGATCAACATGCGGACAACGCATTCGTCGCAATAATTGGGGACGCATATTATAGTACTTAAACAGGAAACGAGTAGGATAGTGTGGAGCAGTGCGTGGTGCGAATTGTGATGTCCTCTAAAATTCGAATGCTGACCTATTGGTTCTATTTCACGCGTTTTTGTATTTACTTCAAACTACGATTCCTTGGTTATTGTGTTGCACCGGAGAACTGGTGTGTTAGAAGTAACATGCAAAACAGAGTTTCTGTTTGTAGTTGCGTTCTTGGGCCGTGGTCGTTGGCGTGGCGATATCTTGTCGGGAATTCGTAATGACCTTCGCGGTCATTATGCGTGATGATGGGCTTTTCGCGCCTCTTGCGCGACAGGTGCGGCCAACTGGACGAGCCTAAGCCTTCTGATCCCCGTTCGAGCGAAGAATAAATGTCTGGTCTGCCATCTGCAGCCGACTTGTGTCGTGTGTCGTCCGACCCCGTCTAGCCGAACCAGCAATCGGCGCTACCTCATTCATAGTAAACACTACTATGGTCCTCAGTAGGAGGTCTGCGTGACTAGTTCTCCCACTCGGCGCGCATTGCCAGTTCTACGAGTGGCTAAAATGAATTGGTCAACATTAATCGTGAAACCAACGTGGACACTTGCAACGATTCGCTGCTGACTCATGTGTCCACCGGGACAGATAGATCGAGGGGCGGATTTTTCCGATCGTAATCTTATATCACACGCATTCCCCACGTTCACCGAGTTCTTGGCTTACTTCATCCTGAAACACTACCTACGTCGCTTGCCAGCTCACTGGCTTTGAACTCGACCGGTCAGGTGTGTTGCTCAATTCGACGTCAAATGGATCGCAATTCCAAGCTGACTGTCCTGTAACGCATACCATCTTATCGCCTTCTGTTTGAGATCCAATGTCATAAGTATGTACGGATACCCCCAGATTTGGCGCGAATTGGCCATACGGAACTGAGGTTCTGGAACTCGCTGCTGAGGAGACAACGATTTGGCCTTTTCTATTCACAGTAAACTATGGTGATGATTTAAATTGTGTCTGTTAATCTGTGGGTTCGAGGGTGATCTACTTATGAAGAGTGTATTGGGTCGGATACAATCTTGGGGTCATTCGGTTCGGTCGCACACTGAGATATTCAAGGTGGAAGAGAGACTGCACATTTGCACCGATACATGTAGAGTGATGAGAACGATCGAGCATAGCGGTGAGTTCTGGTTGCATGTAGCAGAAGAGGATGAATATCCGGAGAACTGGTTCAATTGGATGCCTAAACGGTTGCACCGAATCTCGAACAGAACGAGTTGACAGTAAACATTCGCTGGCTCTTCCAATCCCAATAGACGGACAGCGTCGAGTCTCGCTGGAGTCTGGTTGGAGAATCAGCTGAGTTCTGGACTCCAGCTACTGGGGAACGATTCACACGTATGGAGGATGAATGCAAGCGCTATCCGCTTGGCCACATATTCAACGACGAGACTCGACCAGACTCGATTGTTTATTGGCACACTGTCAGAGCAAACGGCTGTGCTTATGGGGATGAATATCATAGTGATCAGTATTCGAAGCATACACCGACAGTCCTATCTGCGGCGTTCAGTACGGGAGCTGGAAATTGACTTTGGTGTTAATCTGGAAATGTCAAAAATCTCAAGCGTTGCGGCTCGAAGTGTCATTCCGGCTTGTGAGTTTAGCATCCATTCGTTCCGAAGATCTGGATGAACAGAATGATATTCACCACATTGCTGAGGCGATCCAGCTACTTGGTGAGCACGAAAGTGGCCGATTGTGCTACGGCTAAACAATTGCACGAATTGCCCATATGTGTAGTTGGTCACTGTTGAGATATTCCTCTTGTCACTCAACACATCATACCGCGTACAACCATCTGATTGAGTCAGTATTCAAGCTGTGATATTGAAGTGCACTCTCTGTCACATATCGAAAATGCTGGAATCGGTGAACATGCTGAGTGAGGTATCTGAGAATGTGAGATACCTGATATACTTGACTGTGTACGTTTGCCAGTCGTTTGTGAAAATCGTTGAACAGTTTTGTTCGAGATCTCATGGATGTTCTAACCAACCTGTCTGTGTTGCGGAGACTTTAATTAACACAATGATTGAACTGCCAAATCCACTGAACGGAGGAGGATAGAGATAAGCATATATGAATGTTGATACACAGATCACGAGTGAGGCAATGAACTGAGGCAATAGTGGCAGCAAGAACTTTTAACTCAGAAGCAACAGCTCGCAGCTCGTTCGCCCAGTCTAAGACTGGGATTGCATCGAATACGAGGCAACAGGACTAGTGTGTCCACAGCACCTAGTAATTATCATTGAAATCACGTCCTCTTACACCATCTTACAAAATCCTGTGCTAGCCGAACTATTCATTTCCACGGGTTGGTGTGGATCAGTCAAGTAGATGGATCTCCCAGGTAGCCTTGATCGGTGGTAGGTTTTGACCGAGTGGTTTATACTAGTATCCGGTGGCTATAGTTTGTGTGTGTGTGTGTGTATGAGTTAACGGGAGGAATTCTGTGGAAGTACTAGGCAATGTCACTGGCAACTTGTGGCTGGTGGCAGTGACGAGTAGACGGATCAGCTGGAGATCCGGCCTATGCATTTGTACACAACATTGTAGTACCCTATCTTCGAACCGCACATCAGTGACGCAGGACTGGCTGAATACGTGATGTGGACGGCAGACTAACGAGGGGGAGGGGGCACTAGAGGCAAGGCGGGTGTGAGGTTAGAACGAGGGAGAACTGTATTCGCTTTGCGGCTACATCAGGTTACAATTCACACCTACATTTGGCTCATGCGCTTTTCGTTAGACTGAGAACATGTTGTGTCAGTTCTCGGAACAAGTTGAACGCATTCGCACTAGACTGTGGTGTGCGAATAGAGGAACGCTGTAAGTGGCCACGCCCGATCAACATGCGGACAACGCATTCGTCGCAATAATTGGGGACGCATATTATAGTACTTAAACAGGAAACGAGTAGGATAGTGTGGAGCAGTGCGTGGTGCGAATTGTGATGTCCTCTAAAATTCGAATGCTGACCTATTGGTTCTATTTCACGCGTTTTTGTATTTACTTCAAACTACGATTCCTTGGTTATTGTGTTGCACCGGAGAACTGGTGTGTTAGAAGTAACATGCAAAACAGAGTTTCTGTTTGTAGTTGCGTTCTTGGGCCGTGGTCGTTGGCGTGGCGATATCTTGTCGGGAATTCGTAATGACCTTCGCGGTCATTATGCGTGATGATGGGCTTTTCGCGCCTCTTGCGCGACAGGTGCGGCCAACTGGACGAGCCTAAGCCTTCTGATCCCCGTTCGAGCGAAGAATAAATGTCTGGTCTGCCATCTGCAGCCGACTTGTGTCGTGTGTCGTCCGACCCCGTCTAGCCGAACCAGCAATCGGCGCTACCTCATTCATAGTAAACACTACTATGGTCCTCAGTAGGAGGTCTGCGTGACTAGTTCTCCCACTCGGCGCGCATTGCCAGTTCTACGAGTGGCTAAAATGAATTGGTCAACATTAATCGTGAAACCAACGTGGACACTTGCAACGATTCGCTGCTGACTCATGTGTCCACCGGGACAGATAGATCGAGGGGCGGATTTTTCCGATCGTAATCTTATATCACACGCATTCCCCACGTTCACCGAGTTCTTGGCTTACTTCATCCTGAAACACTACCTACGTCGCTTGCCAGCTCACTGGCTTTGAACTCGACCGGTCAGGTGTGTTGCTCAATTCGACGTCAAATGGATCGCAATTCCAAGCTGACTGTCCTGTAACGCATACCATCTTATCGCCTTCTGTTTGAGATCCAATGTCATAAGTATGTACGGATACCCCCAGATTTGGCGCGAATTGGCCATACGGAACTGAGGTTCTGGAACTCGCTGCTGAGGAGACAACGATTTGGCCTTTTCTATTCACAGTAAACTATGGTGATGATTTAAATTGTGTCTGTTAATCTGTGGGTTCGAGGGTGATCTACTTATGAAGAGTGTATTGGGTCGGATACAATCTTGGGGTCATTCGGTTCGGTCGCACACTGAGATATTCAAGGTGGAAGAGAGACTGCACATTTGCACCGATACATGTAGAGTGATGAGAACGATCGAGCATAGCGGTGAGTTCTGGTTGCATGTAGCAGAAGAGGATGAATATCCGGAGAACTGGTTCAATTGGATGCCTAAACGGTTGCACCGAATCTCGAACAGAACGAGTTGACAGTAAACATTCGCTGGCTCTTCCAATCCCAATAGACGGACAGCGTCGAGTCTCGCTGGAGTCTGGTTGGAGAATCAGCTGAGTTCTGGACTCCAGCTACTGGGGAACGATTCACACGTATGGAGGATGAATGCAAGCGCTATCCGCTTGGCCACATATTCAACGACGAGACTCGACCAGACTCGATTGTTTATTGGCACACTGTCAGAGCAAATGGCTGTGCTTATGGGAATTTATTTCTCTGTGCTCAATGCGCGACGAATTTTCTCATTTCTTTCTTTGTTTTTCGCGCTTCTCTTATTTTTCTTTCATTTTTTCTCCATTTTTATCGTTGAATCATTGCCTGTTTCTTTTTGCATAGCCCTTTTTCCCAGTTTTTTTATAGCCTGCATTTCGTTTAATTTCTCTTATCGGTTACTCACTTCCTGTGGTGTTTTTTTTTACACTTGATTTTTCTTCGTGTTTTCCCTGAATTTTTACTTCATTCACACTCTGCTACATTTTTCATTTTGATAATGCCGAGAATTCATTCTGGCTTGTCTTCTGTTGCTATTTCGTCCTATCTGTTCATATTCATCAACCATTTTTTCCCTATCCATTCCGTCCTTGCTGATCTGGCCTTCTATATATCACGACAAACACATTCCCGTTTAACTACGTCCGTTTTGCCTAACAACATACTAACTGTTCCATTTTAACTGAGTTTCTTTCCTTCATATGTTTGAACAACCCTGCTGGAACGTGAAGTATGGTAGGTGTGAGCGTTTCGTTGTGACTCGTCACTGCCAAATTCACCATAAAACGAATCGGTTTTCATCTCATCCAATTACGTGTTGAGATTGATAGTTAGTTGGTAGATTAGGAGTGATCATCAAGTCCAGGTTAGAGCCAAGTTCACAAACAGTTCTTTTGAACTAACTGGATCGGCTTCAGTTGATTGACTGCGACCGTCTCATCAGGCCGCAAGAATTCTGGATTGAAATGATTTGACAGGATTTTGAATACACAAGCTGGGTCGATTGTGTGACCACTGGTCAAGATGCGCCTAGTGACCCATCAAGCTGGTAGGTTACGTACTTTGGAAACATTGGCACTCACCGGTAACACACCTATTTAGATCAGTGTTCTTTGACCCTGGAGATCAAGCACCCCTGGGTTCTGCCTGTTACTTTCTCCGTAGTTACATGTAAATTGGTAAACACAGTGTGAAGTGGAACCGACATTGGAAGTATTAGTACCTTCTGAGTCCCAGCTAATACGCAGAGTTCAGCCGTGTCGGCTGTTCGTACGATGGAATTTACTAGAATTTGCGTTGTCTAACCTGATTTTTACAAAATATAACCGCAAAATAGGCCATGCCTATTCACAAGTCCATGAACTCCTTAGAATGCTTTGCCCACGAGTACAAATGTCAACTGATTTGCTACTGGTTTTAATGCTTCGAAACGAACATGAGTCTTTCTGTTTAGGCTTCAGACATTCATTTGGCATGAGAACATGTACTATGGTAGCTTGCAAATCGGTCTTTGTATGAAGAAATCATGGAGTACATGATTAACGAGTGCTGATAAGACCATCTTGTAGGCATCTACACCTGTTCACACTTTGTTTCCGGCTTATTTTCTAGGACTATATCCTTGGCGCTTCGAATTTTCGATTTCGTGTGGTTGGGTTCAGGCTTAGATACTAAGTAGTCAGTAGAATCTGTGAAATTTCTTGAAGAAGGAACTCATCACATGATGTGCTTTCCTGCGTTTGAAGTTTAGCCCCGGAAACAGTTGTTTGCTGTTACATCTGACTCAGAAAGCATGATGAAAAATTGAGAAAAAAGGCAGGGGCAATCTAAGATCACGCAGAGGACAGACTGTTAGCTAAATGGTGAGATAGGCAACATTTTGCCCAGAAGTAAGTTCCGACTGATCAACAGAGTGTGTAAGGCTGAATGTTGATTGCAGCTGAAAAGGAACACAGTACATACCATCCATACTTCTGAACAAGCTGAAGACTTGCTGGTAATGTGCAAGAGAAGTGGTTGTGAGGTGCTTACCATAATCAAGCAGCAGTCTTACACAAGCCCGTGTGCTTTCTGAAACGTCTTTTGTCTATGTGGGACTAGGTTCAGTTGATCATCTCAAAAAGAGCACACCCTTTTTTGTGGCCATTTCCCGAAGAAAGTTGATAGATAAGTTAAACGACATCCGGATACTCAGACCTTTTTTCAGATCGAATTTTTCAAAGTATTCCTGGCTGAAAGCACTATGAACCACAAGAACGGCGAAAGTATGTTCACCAAGTGATGTGTGTGCACGCTCACTCGCGTTGTGAGTGGTACTCTAATCGTTGGACTGGCGTTCACTGGCATTAACATCGATCCAGAATGCGCCGGGATTACTAATATTCCAGGGTTTATGATCATCGAAGTAAAACAGTGGGTTGGAAATATTGTCTGGAATGTCACTGGTGTAAATTAGGAATATTAGTGGACCGAACACTGGCCGCTGACAAACCTCTGCAGAACAAACTCAGACAGATGAAAGTTGGACCCGATTTTTAATCTAAGGGTTCCTTTATCAAATAATGAAGCACTTCGGCTAGGAAAGTCTTCTTGTTTGTCATAAGTTTCCGCTTTTTGCCTGAGAGGATCCTTTGGGGCACTGACGATGTCGAAGAATAGAGCAGCTGAAGTGAGACCACTGTCTTTCGCGTGTGTTAATGTGTCCACTGGGATAAGCATGTTTGTTTCGCTACTAAGGAAGGCAATCTGAGTAGAGGGTGAAAGAATACTGAGGTCAGTGGACGCTCACTAGATGTTGAAACGGACAAACCCACTAGATCTGAGTGATTTCGGCTTTCAGCATCGTGCCTGTGTACTGACGGCTGAAACGGCTAAAAGTGTTTAGAAGTGGTTTGTTTATCAAAAATTTCACTGTGTTGTGTTGGATGCCAATAAGGCTGACTGACCGGTAGCCAGTAAAGAAGTTTTGGTTTCTAGCCCTGAAGATATGCGTGATCATGGCTTCTTTCTATCCACCAGAAAGAACAATAATCCGGAATGTCGTTAAATTTTTCGAAGGGGTCCCGTTAGATTATTAGTAGTTTCTATGCAGATCATATGATGAATCTTATGAGGATTCATTGGAGTATATGAATTATTCCTGAGTAACAGAAGTTCAATGACTAGTACAGAGTGTGGACGATGCCAAACAATAAGAACGAGTGACAGGACGCAAGCCAATCAAAGTCAAGGAAGTTATTTTTGTCTCATATATATTGATTCACATTAAGACATCATTGGGTTTCAATCTGTCGTGTAGTGAATACACCGTTCTTGATATCACCACTTGACTTCTTCTACATGGTGACAGGGGTGAAAGNATTGACTTTGGTGTTAATCTGGAAATGTCAAAAATCTCAAGCGTTGCGGCTCGAAGTGTCATTCCGGCTTGTGAGTTTAGCATCCATTCGTTCCGAAGATCTGGATGAACAGAATGATATTCACCACATTGCTGAGGCGATCCAGCTACTTGGTGAGCACGAAAGTGGCCGATTGTGCTACGGCTAAACAATTGCACGAATTGCCCATATGTGTAGTTGGTCACTGTTGAGATATTCCTCTTGTCACTCAACACATCATACCGCGTACAACCATCTGATTGAGTCAGTATTCAAGCTGTGATATTGAAGTGCACTCTCTGTCACATATCGAAAATGCTGGAATCGGTGAACATGCTGAGTGAGGTATCTGAGAATGTGAGATACCTGATATACTTGACTGTGTACGTTTGCCAGTCGTTTGTGAAAATCGTTGAACAGTTTTGTTCGAGATCTCATGGATGTTCTAACCAACCTGTCTGTGTTGCGGAGACTTTAATTAACACAATGATTGAACTGCCAAATCCACTGAACGGAGGAGGATAGAGATAAGCATATATGAATGTTGATACACAGATCACGAGTGAGGCAATGAACTGAGGCAATAGTGGCAGCAAGAACTTTTAACTCAGAAGCAACAGCTCGCAGCTCGTTCGCCCAGTCTAAGACTGGGATTGCATCGAATACGAGGCAACAGGACTAGTGTGTCCACAGCACCTAGTAATTATCATTGAAATCACGTCCTCTTACACCATCTTACAAAATCCTGTGCTAGCCGAACTATTCATTTCCACGGGTTGGTGTGGATCAGTCAAG
>QNGE01000841.1:168470-198101 GCA_008508345.1 Paragonimus westermani
CACACACACACACACACACAATCACTCACACACGTGAGACCTCTCGTTGCACGACTGTCGGTTGCAAAGTTCACGTGCGCACCCTCGCTAACCTACCCAAACATGCTTTGCCCTTCTCTCATTGGCTTGTTATTGTTTCATCGATCCGCCCGCTGTAAACTCAAAATTGTTAGATATAATGCACTTTTCATGCTGGATCGACCAGGATACACAAGGTTTCTCTTGCAGCACTTCGGTTCTCACTTCAGTGCACAACCGAAATCAGCGAGCGCGCACGAATTGAATTTGAGTTGTGTGACGGGGCGTGCTGCTGGGTTGTCGGTGCCGTTTTAGCTTTCGTTTGTGTAAGTCGTGTGGATGTCTTACTGAGCCTTCGGCTCATGTTTGTTTGTATTGTTTCTCTTTTCAGAACTGTTGTTCGAACCCCTACCTCGAAAGAGCGTTGTCCCCTGGTGTGTCCACGTTGCCCGAAGGTTGGTCCGCGAAGTCACGGGCATCCAGAGTAGAGTCGGCTGGCCTGCATGCTACAAAGGGCACGAGAAAGAGTTTGGGAAACGAGTGCAATAACTGGGGTGGCTATGCAAGTTTTAGACCCCCAATGGCCTACTTTCCGTGACGGAGTGCCTTAAGTGACTCCTCAAGCTCTGACGAACGCCAGTCACAGCCTGTGTGTAGGTGACCTTCTTTGTGTGAGGATTGCTGCTGTTATTGACGGCATCGGCGAACAGCCTGGTCATTGACAACCAGCCCGCTCCTCTTTTCAGAAACATGTGTCTACAATCCTCTACCGATTCATTTCTTCAGCTTTGTTGGTGTACTGAGTAATGGATGGTCTATCTGGCTTTTCCTAGTTCACTGTGTATTTCGTTTTTCATCGTTATCTCCTCTGAGATGCACTCACAAAGCCACGTCAAGCGGCCAATAGTTCTAGTTCTCCAGCATCGCACCCATGGCCGACAAGTCTGGTTTAGTTAAAAAATCGTTTAGATGAGACCCAACTGTGAAAAGTCAGGGCTTCGGCTGGATTCGAACCAGCGACAGACAAAAAATCGTTTGACAGAGCCGGATAATTTAAAACACTGAGTTCCCTTGATCCAGTTCACCAATAACGATGGAAGACATACATCGCGAGATGTTAACATTTCGTTTACTCTCTACAGTCACGAACGTAAAACATTAGAATATATAGGACATGCGGTTAGCAACACAATAAAAACATTCAACGATTGGGTTTACATGAAACAAAGACTGTCGTCAGTTCCAGGGCAGACAAACTGCGTGAGTCAACAGTTTATGCACACACAAAGCCGGACGGTGAGTAATGATCAACATCGCCTCGGAGAAAGCAAGCAACTTGGGGTTCTTATTACGTAACAGAACTTGAAACGAGTTGGCCGGGTCAACAACGTGACCTGTTTCCATGATGTGCTTTGTGATGGATGAGGTCGGATTTCGTCTCAGTCGTTCTGTTGCCAATGTCCGTTGCGTCATGGCGCGTATCAACCACCTAGGCATATGTTCAGCCATTCTTTGTCGTAGGCATCGATCTGTTCTGCCGATATAGATGTCACCGCAACTGCAAGTGAACTGATAGATTACATGTGAGACAGAACATTTCGGTAGGTCACGACTACGAATAAGCTGAGTGACACTCCTAGTTGTGAGTAGCAATCGCAATTCAGCCGCAGGGAATGTGCGAGTTAGAGCAGATTGTAATTTTTGACTTACATCGGTTGTGATATGATCGCCTTTGAAAGGTAGGTTCAAAAAGACCTGCTTCTTGGGAACCGTACTCACGACAGACTTTGTCAGTCTCTTCTGGCTGTGAACATCGATGAATTTCTCCGGGTAACCGTTTGCAAGCAGTACCTTTCTTAATTTCGCCTCTTCTCCTTGTAAACAATCATCGGTACATATCTCCCGGGCTCTATGAAACAGGGTTCGTACCAGGCCTCTTTTGTAAGTAATGGGCGCAAAAGAAGAGAATTGCAAATACTGACCGCTCCAAGTGGCTTTGCGGTGCACTGAGCGTTGTAATGAGCCATCCTGCCGTCTGGTGATTAAAATGTCTAGAAAAGATAAACTGTTGTTTGTTTCCTCCTCATGAGAAACAGAAAGATTAGGATGAACGGAATTGAAGTGGTTTAGGAGTGAATCAAAATGAATATTAGTAGTAAAAATCAAAATATCATCTACATATCGCTTATAGAGGCTGGCACCATCTATAGCATCAGATAGTTTTAATTCAATCATTCCTAAAAATATATCTGCAAGTGTAGGGCCCAATGGGCTACCCATTGCCACGCCATCAACTTGCTTATAGGAAAATCCGCCGAAATCAAAACGGATATTCTTTGTACATAAAAGTATAAGTTCCTTAAGGTAATCAACTGGGAGACAAAAAAGTCAATTTTGATGGAAAATAAAATCGCATAAAAAGTCAACTGTTTCACGGAGGGGGACGTTTGTAAATGAAGAGTCCACGTCTTTAACAGACGTTCATAGAAGCTAACAGACTTGCAGCGTTCGATGCGACCGCGAACAACCTGAAGTGCGGTTGTATAGCAGTGTAATTCGTAACTGAACATTGTGTTGTTGTTCTTTAACTGCATGAATGATTACGCTGTACATAATACGGATTGTCCTATAGGTTTGTGTACTAACTCGGTGTGTTATTGCTGTCGCATAGGAATTTGTTTCGGGTTTAATTTAGGTACATTTGCGATTAATAGTGTGTATTTCATATCAATACATCTGGTGTCGCGGTCAGCTAATTTTTTCTGATGGGTTCTGACACCTTAGAAAATATGGGTGTTTACTCAAGTTCACGTGGCATAAAAAATTACTTGGAACAGTTTGAAAATCGGCGTATTAGGCGTGAGTACATGTGAGAAGAGAAGAAAACGCCGTATTTTCCAGTCATTATTGCCATAAATGCACCGGCTCAATCAGAACTACTGCAAGCCACACAGGTCCCACTTCCCAAGAGCTCAGGTCATTTTAGCAGCAAGAAATGACGACCACGTAACGCGCAGAAAGTACGTATCCGCCTCCATCACAGTCAGGTCAGTCAGACTACAGCTCGACACATCATCCGTCATTAGATTAATCTCTGATTGAACGTGGCACCTGATTTGCAAACTTACAATTTACCCGACAACCCACCTTGTCCGAAGCGCTACTGGCAGTCGATTGCCCATCATACGTGAAGTCTAGTGCACTGTAGTTCTTAACGGATCGTTAGTCAGGGGTAGGTGCTACGTGACCCGAAATCCTGGCCTTGACCTCGTTGGATTGGATCGACAAACTGCACCTATTTGTCAGACCATTCATCCGAATCTGTAACCGAACTCAAGCCCAGCAGAAGCCCACGATTTTTCCAGAAATAAACCCTCAACACACAACCGCTGTCCAGCAAAGACACTCGGATGTGTTTGCAAAAGAACCCGGCTGCCTTACCAAAATGAAGGCAATCATCTCTTCCTCCTGGAACTAAGCCGGTATTTCGACCCAAGCGTCCAGTACCTTACGCTGCGTTGGCAACTGTCAAGCAAGAACTGGAACGTCTTTAGCAAGTTGGAGTGACTAAACCGTTGAACTATTCAGCATGGGCAACTGCTACCATAGCGGTCAAAAAGCAAATGGAACAATACGATTTTAAGCAGATAACTGCACCGGGCTAAATGAAGCTCTCGAGACGCATCAGTATCCTTGCCGACAAAGGAGGATCTCTTCACGAACATGAATGACGGAGAATGTTTCGATTGACCTGGCCGAGGCTTATTTACAATTGCCGGTCGCTGGAGAGTCCAGGGAATTGTTATCAGTTAACACCCACAAATGACTTTACCGATTCAACCGCCTGCCATTCGGTGTAGAGACAGTGCTAGCCATCTTCCAACAAGTGATGGATACGACGCTCAGAGATATTCCCGGTGCGGCTGCCTAGCTAGACGACATCACAGTCATGGGCCACAATGCAGAGGATCTGGAATAGAAGCTGGGACGAACTCTTACTCGCTTGGGTGCATATGGTTCCCAGCTACGTGGAGACAATTGCAGATATGGAATGTCCATTGTTGCGGACATTGTGGACAAAGATGGCCAACTACCTGACCCGACCAACGCAGAAGCCACATAGAGGATGCCACCTCCAACGAACATGCCAACTCTACGCTCTTTCCTGGGGCTAGTCAGTCACGACGGTTACTAATTCTCAGGGCTCCATCGAGTCTGAACGCCAACGAACCGTTTGTTCACTAAGGATGTCACATGGGAGTGGTCGAGAGAACGTCAACAATCCCTTAATCGCATCAAAGGTCCGCTCACCTCAGACCTCCTGTTTGCGCACTACGACCCGAAGCTATCACTTGTTGTAGCTACAGACACATCCAACTATGGGATAGGTGCTGTGATATCACACACGTTCCCAGATGGAAAGGAAAAAGCAATCGCACATGCATCAAGGTCGCTTAAACACCAAGAGCGATGTTAAAGTCAGATCGAAAAGGAAGTCCTGGCAATAATCTTCGTGGTGAGAAAGTTTCATAAACTGTTGTGCGGGTGACATTTTTCTTTGTTGACGGATCACAAACCGTTGCTCGCAGTGTACGGCCCAAAGAAAGAAATCTCGGTTTACACGGCCAATCACGAGTAAAGTTGGGCAACAATACTTCTTTCCTACGACTTCACGATACAATAACGTTCCACAACTAGCTTTGGCCAAGCTGACGCTTTATCTAGACTCATCGGATCATGGGCACCGAACGAAGAAGACAGTAATCGCGGCGGTCAATATTGAACCTGATGTACACCACATCCTCAGCGATGATGTTCGAGCAGTTGCAGCGACAACCAAAAATGATTAAGGAGGCGAAAAAACTGAATCCAATTCTGCGACAAGTAATGAAGTTTGCGCACATTACTTGGCCACACGAAGACCTCAATGGCGAATTGCGGGAATACTTCCATCGTCGAGGGGCCCTTACGATTGTGGACGGTTGCGTCACATATGCCGACAGAGTAGTAGTCCCGGAAGCCATCCAACGACAGGTGCTCAAGCAAGTCCGTAGTGGACACTCAGGGATCAATCAAGTGAAATCTTTGGCGCGCAGTCTTGCCTAGTGGCCACGAATCGACAAACAAACTGAGAGGCATTGCTGAAAATGCACATCGTGTTGTCTGGCTGCGAAAACCCCGTCAAATGTAAACTGCACACTTGGTCAGCAGCCCAATGACCCTGGCAAGGGCTCCATTAGGATTTTCCGGACTTCTTAATGGGCAAACATATCTGGTCATCGTGGAGGCGTGCACCAAGCGGTCAGAAGTTCACAACGTACAACAGCCGAATACGGACAGCACTATACAGAAGCNACGATATCTCAAAGATAGTCAATGAAAAGGTCAAGTTAATGGATTGGATCTTTATTGTTGGGATTTTGGTGTACAAGCTTAATGCAGTAGCGCTCGTCTGGACCGTGTCCTGTCCTGTTCAGTTGGCAGTCAGTTGTTGCCGTTCGGTTGTCTGGTGCAGTTGTGTTGTGATCCGGGTCCGACCGTGTCATGCATGCCTGTGTATCGACCGCACGGAATCGCATCCAATTGGAACGCTCCAATTGGCTCAGTGCGCAGATGGTGACTATGCGCGTGCGTGCGCTCGAGTATGGAAGAGAGCTGTCGGGCCGGTGAACGGGCATATACAGGTTGGGGCAATGAGCGTCGCTTAGACCAGTCAGCTTGTCAAGTGACAGGACGCGTGAGAGGGCGAGACGAGGGCTACACAGTGCTAGCCATCTTCCAACAAGTGATGGATACGACGCTCAGAGATATTCCCGGTGCGGCTGCCTAGCTAGACGACATCACAGTCATGGGCCACAATGCAGAGGATCTGGAATAGAAGCTGGGACGAACTCTTACTCTCTTGGGTGCATATGGTTTCCAGCTACGAGGAGACAATTGCAGCTATGGAATGTCCATTGTTGCGGACATTGTGGACAAAGATGGTCAACTACCTGACCCGACCAACGCAGAAGCCATATAGAGGATGCCACCTCCAACGAACATGCCAACTCTACGCTCTTTCCTGGGGCTAGTCAGTCACTACGGTTACTAATTCTCAGGGCTCCATCGAGTCTGAACGCCAACGAACCGTTTGTTCACTAAGGATGTCATATGGGAGTGGTCGAGAGAACGTCAGCAATCCCTTAATCGCATCAAAGGTCCGCTCATCTCAGACCTCCTGTTTGCGCACTACGACCCGAAGCTATCACTTGTTGTAGCTACAGACACATCCAACTATGGAATAGGTGCTGTGATATCACACACGTTCCCAGATGGAAAGGAAAAAGCAATCGCACATGCGTCAAGGTCGCTTAAACACCAAGAGCGATGTTAAAGTCAAATCGAAAAGGAAGTCCTGTCAATAATCTTCGCGGTGAGAAAGTTTCATAAACTGTTGTGCGGGTGACATTTTTCTTTGTTGACGGATCACAAACCGTTGCTCGCAGTGTACGGCCCAAAGAAAGAAATCTCGGTTTACACGGCCAATCACGAGTAAAGTTGGGCAACAATACTTCTTTCCTACGACTTCACGATACAATAACGTTCCACAACTAGCTTTGGCCAAGCTGACGCTTTATCTAGACTCATCGGATCATGGGCACCGAACGAAGAAGACAGTAATCGCGGCGGTCAATATTGAACCTGATGTACACCACATCCTCAGCGATGATGTTCGAGCAGTTGCAGCGACAACCAAAAATGATTAAGGAGGCGAAAAAACTGAATCCAATTCTGCGACAAGTAATGAAGTTTGCGCACATTACTTGGCCACACGAAGACCTCAATGGCGAATTGCGGGAATACTTCCATCGTCGAGGGGCCCTTACGATTGTGGACGGTTGCGTCACATATGCCGACAGAGTAGTAGTCCCGGAAGCCATCCAACGACAGGTGCTCAAGCAAGTCCGTAGTGGACACTCAGGGATCAATCAAGTGAAATCTTTGGCGCGCAGTCTTGCCTAGTGGCCACGAATCGACAAACAAACTGAGAGGCATTGCTGAAAATGCACATCGTGTTGTCTGGCTGCGAAAACCCCGTCAAATGTAAACTGCACACTTGGTCAGCAGCCCAATGACCCTGGCAAGGGCTCCATTAGGATTTTCCGGACTTCTTAATGGGCAAACATATCTGGTCATCGTGGAGGCGTGCACCAAGCGGTCAGAAGTTCACAACGTACAACAGCCGAATACGGACAGCACTATACAGAAGCTATCGGAACTCGTCAGCCGTTTCAGACTGCCGGAGACGCTGATCACAAGCAGCAGTCCTCAGTTCACCTCCACCATATTCGAAAACTAGTGCCAATGGCTAGGCATCCAACACATGCGATCTCCAGTTTGCCACCCTTAGTAGAACGGACAAGCTGAAAGGTTTGTCGACAGCTTAAAGCCAGCATTGTTGAGGGCCAGACGAGGAGGTCCGCTAAGTAGTGTTTTACAGATCTTGACTAATAACCGGACAACCCCAAATCCGAACGTTCCAGATGGCAATTCGCCAGCAGAATGCATATTCAATGAGAAACTGAGAGCTTCTTTTGATATCGTGATCCCACATTCAAACGAGAGGGCAGGACACAATGCAGGGACGGAAAGACAGCAGGATCGAAGACACGGAGCTCGTGCACGATACTTCAGGATAGGCGAGCTGATCCTTGCACGTACTTTTCATGGCCCGCTGAACTGCAAGAGAAGAATAATCGTCCAACAGAAAGATTCAGTCCTCTATGAGGTGAAATTCGGTGAATCCACATGTGTGTGGCAAGCAAACTAGATTCGCCAAAACTGCGGAGATGTACAGTACGACGCGGTAGGACCAACCGCACAACTCAACATATTATTGGACGCATTGGAAATGAAGAAGGAAGAACGTCCTACCAAAACCGAACATTCGTCAGAATCGTCTTTACAGTCCCAGGACGCTGGGAACAAGTATCCCGAAAAGTGGAAACGATGGGCAAATAGATGCGGCAAACCGGCCAAACCCATTCAAGTCGATCCTGGGAAGCAATCTTATGAGTGAACCCAACAATCTACAAGGGGAAGGTGTTAGAGGAATCCATTTTTCCCGTCCAAAACCGCTTCCTTCTTCGAGAAACCGATTTCATCTAAACAGAATAAGTGAAAAGGTTTTAAACAGTCCAGGAGTAACCTTCGATATTTTTTTCACCTGTTTTGCCTTAATTCCGCTACGCTTATTGGTGGCTTAGTGACCTTAACCACTTTTTTGATGTCTGTCCTTCGACCTTCCTATTCGAGGATGTTTGTAGGTCGCTGAACAATCTATAAATACTTTGCAGTTTTCTCCTTGCCACATAATTTTGCACCCGTCTTTTCATTTGTCTTGGGCGCAATTACCAGGGATCGTCTCATTATTTTTGGAACCAAGATTTGCCGCGTTAACTATATCAAGGAGGAAAATCCGATTTCTATCAATCGCGTCAATTTACTGTGGATGAATCAGTGTATTGAGTCGGGGGTTTACAAAAGTTATCTTCATGGAACCAGACTTTTTACATTATTTGTTAATGAAGTACACGGCTTATTCTGTTCTGTGTATTGGAAGGTATCAACCTTTTTGAGTAGTTCACATTTTGCGAGACAAAGAAATACTGTAATTTGACCAAGATGCTCTGTCGCTGTGGACCGCTCCAAATGCTCTACCATTCATCACCATTAAATGCAAGGTCATACGAAGAGGAAATTAAACGGACATCGATTATATCCTAGGTGACGCTAACTTGACTGTGGTAACTAGTGAGTTTGATCTAGGGACCATCATCATTAACGATCTTTCGGCACCAACTAACCGCAGCACGCTGGTCCTGAGAGCCACATATAGGATGAACTTGCTTAGCCGCCTAATGGGTCAGTTCATTCCGGAGACCTTTCGGAAGAGTGTTTGCCAATGATGTCCCTCCTTATCTACCAGTTAATATCCAGAATTGTATTCCTTTCTTGAGGCAGGATGTCAGCTGGGTAGGAAGGGTTCAACGTAAAGTCACGAAACGCGTACACGGACTGTCCCAAAAATCCTACCCAGATAGACTTCACACATTGAACTTGTTTAGATTTCAATAACGGCCAACGCGTGAGGATTTGACATTCCTCCACAGGATTCTCACTAGCAGATTCCACTCAACTCGACGTATGTTCACATCATCTCCCTGCAAGACCTGTGCAGCCACTCGAAATTAAATGAACAGTAACCAAACCTTCTATGTCGACCGTACTGCTTTCCTGTGCGTCTGTTGCCCACAGAACTCGCTACCCAAACCGACAGTGCCGTCGGGTTCTCTCCATTTTTGTTCGTTTCCAGAAAAACTGACAACATTTTACAACGAAACCATCTTGACATCACGTGGGATCCTATAAGCCACTCTAGTTCAATTTGGAGCTGTTATTGCAAACCTTGTTTCTCAATTTCTTACAACCCGGTATTATTAGCTTGTCCCTAGTGAGTTCACATAAGCCACCTACTGTTTATAAACAAGTGGTCAACTGCCAAAGGGAACCCGGGCCACCCGAAAACGTAGGATTCCAGGTCCGTCAATCACAGGAAATCCTTCCAGCGTACTAGAGTTCAGTATGTTGAAATTGCGGTAAACGAAGAACCACCTGTGTTACATAACGCCAAAAATGCTGGGAAGCAGACACATTAACAACACCGGTAGGTTAAAAAGAAAAATTACAAAGGAAATGCACCATTTTAATTGTACCACTCTAACCTAAATTCTTTTCAACATTGACATAACTCTAAACCACATGACCTTGATCATTCTCAGTTTACGTACACGTTTCGTAATTCAAAAAATACCGTAAACGCGATGAGATATACCACAATAAAGCCGTCTGTCGTAGACTTGGGAAGAGCTTAGCGCAATCTTCCTTGAACGAACAAGCTGTCCTCTGACTCCGTTAACCATCCGTCCCATTGTCTTATATGAAATCCACCAGGAGATCCAAGGGATCGTCTACCCCGGCGGGACCTCGAAAGTAGTTCACGTTGGAATCCATCCACACCACTGTTGAGCAAAACAACCTGCCGGGGTCTTCGATCTCCTGGGTAATTCAGTGGGTTCCACAGGCGAAAGTAAGACACGTGAGTAGGAGAGTACAAATGTTAAATATCTGAGCTCCGGTGTGGAATAGTCGCTCAGATAGTACTGCGGTTGCCGGTTGCTGTTTCTGTCGACGGTTTGAATGCAGCCAAATCTATGAGTTTTCACATGTGGGTCTCGTCTTAATCACAAAGTATGCCTGCTGCACTGAAGTCCACGAGTATTTCTGTCAAAGGTGTCACCGGGCACGGTTGGCCTAGTCTTGGTAACTGCAGCCGTCCACTCACAAATGCACCGTTCACTACACATACACGCCCATTTTTGTCGACAATTCCGATCAGGCTATTATTGGTCACAGGTGTGTGAGGGTGTTGAATCTCTCTGTGGCGTCGTTCGTTGAATCTCCTGAGACCAGAAATTGTGGACTGGTTTTGTAGTGTTCAACCTCTTCCGGTGATATGCCAATTAAGCCAGTTAGCATTGAAACCCCAGGCACATCCATTTTTATGTAGTGTCGCACAATTCCGTTCAGTCTCAGTCAGCCTGTCCGTCATATATTGTCAAAGTTATCCGCAAACGTAGTACCCAGTTAAAGCGACCTGAAGATAATCCCGGTCTGCCTATTGTACGATGTGTAAAATACTTCCTCCAGTGCTGCCTCACATTGTACATGAAATAGTAAGGAATTTGCCCACCGTCCGCTTGTTACATGCGATCGCGTTTGTCTGTTCACATGTTGGCTGGTTTATTCTCAACAGTGACGTGATACTCACATCCAGCTTGTTCGCATGCTGGACCATTAGATTTCCCACGTTCCTAGTTATTGTTACCTATCACTGTTGTATAGCGTTTCACGAGACCTGCTGTGAATTTTGCATAATATGCGCCTTCATTTCGCGTCTGATTTTCGTCCCGTGCATCTGGGACTAGTTCATTTGGTGCACGCACGCACGCACACACACATTTGAACTTCCGTGAGATCCTCCACATGGCCACTCCAGTTGTAACGCTTTCAAGACACGACAGTGGAAAACGAGAGTGTGTGGTGACTACTGCATTACTGTAAACAAGTACTTGCTGTGGAGAAGTCTCACAGTGTCAGTAGTGGAAGACATGTTCCATCGATTTATTACTCCAACGTATTTTTCGATGCTTGATCTCAAAGGACACACACTTTTAAATACCCCAAACAATGTGCCCAGCTTACTAACTACAACAGACCCCATTTGTTCCTTCCATGCACAATTGTTCACTTTTGGATCGTATGCTTTTCCATCGATTTTTCAAGGCGTGATACACCTAGCTTGTGCTAATTTCGAACGTTCTGCAGTTGATTAGGATAACATCAGTGTACATGGCTCTATCAAACTTACTGATGATAACATTGTTTGCATTACCCGAAATTCCGCCACTATTCCTCCAAATTGTCATTCGAGCTCCACATCACACTCCCGTCTCGGATATTTGATTGGTGAAACCGGGTTTCGACATAATCATGAGAGATTTCCATTCCTGTCATGCCCTAATCCAAGGACTGCTAGTGAGTTAGATTCAGTTATGAATTCGTTCTAATAACACTCGAGTTTCATTTCGAACTTTGCTCCAGATGAAGACCACCCTTTTTGGGCCAAATCCCCAAACATCTGTGTGTGGAATGGTGCTCATAGGAGCGTATTGCATCAACTATTAAACTTTCTTACTACGAGTGTTGTTCTCTGACCATTTTCTCCTAAGCCGCTGTCTACTGTGGTTGCGGATGCGTCTTTTATGACCGCTGTGCTAGAAGGAGGTGGACATCTGGTTTTGTGCATTTTGGAACTACTTATCCCAGCAGATTGTGACTGTGCCCAAATTCTGTTGGTTCGCATTTTATAGGCATGACTACCCACGTGGGAATAAATTCTATTCACCACTCTATTAAAGGGTTCACGAAATATTCAGCAGTCATGGTTTTATGATGCAGCATTTCTGTCTCAGTATACTTTTATGACATCAAACATCTACTGTTGATTTACGTACAACCTGATAACTATCGCTCTAGAAGCAATTGTTATGCAGAAACCAAAAATTTTCACTGTCTTTGGTTCAAGTGTTATTGATGAGCAGAGCAAACCTGACTTCCCGTAGAAAAACCATCTTCATCCCAAGACACAGTTTCCTCAAATTTGTACTTGTCGTAAGGAGCTTTCACTTACCCCGACGGTATTGCATGTTTGAACGATAGAATTACTGTGCCACCTACAATTCACCGGGTAATTTTGTGCGACTCGTACTCTGCGCACATTGGTATGGAAAAAGTGGTCTTCGCGTATATGTTGATGGTATCACCCAAACGGCACTTGAGTGGGTCGGTTGTAAACAAAGGCCATTTCAAGCCATCTACGTTGGGTACATGGCTGATGTCATGTGAAGTTTGGCAGCGCTTACATGCTACGCTATAGTCATATGTGTCTCCAACTCTCGCTGACCGAAAGTGTATTTCACTTCACCATTTGCTGACTTCCCAATTACTGCACTTCGGATGACTTTTAACCCACGGGAAGTTCCATGTGCATTGATTACCAACATTGAAAGTCATTTTATCACCTAAACCGTAGAAAGCTGGTTGAAAGGGAGGGTTGTCGACATCCGTTATTTTCACACAGACTTCCGCAATCAGACGGAACAACCGAGAAGTTCGTGCGTACTTTGCAATTGCTATAACATCCTTGAACGCAATCACTCTGACTGAGCTTGGTTAAGCTGTCGATAGTTTTTTGATGTTAAATAAAAGTAAAACTCATACGACAACGGAGCAAAGTCCAGCAAAGCTAATCAAACAGCGTGTTTTACGAATCAACATGCCTAGTCCGGAATCGGTCAGAGTTGTTTTTTATCGTAACGACGAGCTTAGACCTTCTACTGGAATAGTGCTGAGCAGTCTCGGCGTTCGCATGTGCAAAATACTCGATTTAGTTGATGATTTCGTTCACTGCAGATATGTTAATCCAACTTTATATTATTCACCGGACACTAAGGATATACGATGTGATATTAGAATGCCTGTTTCTAAGCCTTTTTCACATTTGAATCCATCTGTCGAAGAAGTGTCTGCAATTGAGCAGGTGCAGACGAAAACTTCTGAGCGTCTGAGTAATAAACACCATCATCACTATAGTACCCCGTACATTCATTCGAACTGTGCCGGGTGTAGTAATTGTAATCTGTAAGGGAACAGTGTGTTACTAGTTTTTGATTGCATAAATAAGTACACTCTATGCTAACATGAATTACATTACAATTTTGTTGGTTCACCCACTATGTTTGTGTTACCACGTAAGAACAATCTCTGGGTTCGAGGTGAGTACAAGTGCGATTACGATTGTCATTGGCAGACGGAACAGAACTGGAATAACGCTGTTATGCAGATAAACAACGCATATATCCAAAAATAAATACGAAACAGTGGAATTGCATGACAAACCAAGAATGTCGGTCTAACGTGTAAGTTTAACAAACTGCAAACTGTAACGCAGTTGTCTTCAGTTAAATGTTCATCATTGACCGCATCATAAATTCTACTGCAGGCAATAGTAAGATCGTGAAATATGATGCCATCGATTGTTTCATCAATTTTGTCAGTTCTGATGACACTGGTTGCCTTACTAGGGATATCAAAGATGCATGCAAAATTTGGGATAACCTAATCATTCAAGAATACTGACATCTAATAAATGACAGCAACCGGTTTGCAGCAGTCAGTAGAGCACTAGGTTAGCAAATGAATTGTTGTGATAAGTATCCAAGGTCAGCAGCACATTTTTTGCTGAACGCTTTTTTCACGCTTTTATCCAAACATTCTCATTCAGCGTCCCATCAAAAGGGACTACCGCCATCGAATCTAGTTGTCATCAATCACCAACGCATTATGTTGTGATGTAGACAGTCTATCATTACCAGCAATCAACCTTTCTTAGGATTAGCTCCATACCGACCAAATATTCTTCTGTTGGTGTCCGACCTCCAGCTTGTCAGAAAAACTCAAACAATTTTCAACAAGGTGGACAATATCAATACCACCAAGAACCCCATGCCACCAGCTTCAAAAATGTCAGATTCCACTTGAATGAAGTGTGAATCTTGCAAGGTAACCTTTCGAAGTCTAACACGCATGACTTTTTTGTGGCTAATGCGGAAAAGCATCCACGTGTAGTTACAGCCGCGTCTCAGTTTGGATACGATCTGGGTACGTTTCGTTTAATTTACGAACGCCGTGTTTCGAAGAACTTACAAGAAAGATCCATAAAAACCTTGGACTCACTGCTTGATATTGTAACATGCAGGCCAGCCGACTCTACTCTGGATGCCCGTGACTTCGCGGACCAACCTTCGGGCAACGTGGACACACCAGGGGACAACGCTCTTTCGAGGTAGGGGTTCGAACAACAGTTCTGAAAAGAGAAACAATACAAACAAACATGAGCCGAAGGCTCAGTAAGACATCCACACGACTTACACAAACGAAAGCTAAAACGGCACCGACAACCCAGCAGCACGCCCCGTCACACAACTCAAATTCAATTCGTGCGCGCTCGCTGGTTTCGGTTGCGCGTTACAATATCAATCACCAAGTAGGTGTAGGTTGAACAAGCAGATGATATCACATAATTTCTCAAATACGGGTAAGTGAAAAACAGTCCATGTCTTCAGATCGTTTAATATTCTGGTGGTCATTAAACCTGAACCCAACTACCTCTAGTTTCATGTTATCGCTACCTTTGAAAAGTGCAGATACAGTTTTGGGTGTTTACCAGCAGATCATGAGCTGGTTATGTAATGCCTTCTTCCATTACTCCGAAGACTATTTAAACCATGTACGGGATGACCGGAGTGTAATAACCGAACCTAGAAATCCTTTGTGTCCCATTTCATCAGTTAGACTAATACATCCACTTCCAAGAATTGAAAAGAAACTACCGATAATTTCCCCAATAATCACAGAATTAGGTTTAGTGATAAGTCCTAGACACTATATATAGTAACCGAAGACGGGTTGTATGCTTCCATGCTGCCGTTGTCAACCATCAAGGAATGTAGACCTGCAATATTTACTGAGCGGAAACTTGTCACACATGTGACCAACAGGAGGACATACACTAGCGCTGAGAGACACTATCAATCTGATAGTCGACAAATCTTTCCTTCTGGAATAAGCTCACACTCGACCGCTTGTAGAGTGTACAGACGCGACCCATTTCTGTACATTAATAAAATGTCTTACTCAGGAAATGACACATTACACGTAAACGTCTTTGATTACAGGTTTCATGGCCACTGAGCTCAGAGGTATGAATTTTGCATTATATCGAAAGGGTTTCACACAAACCAGATGAATCCACATAGGAGGAAGCCCCCTGTAGTAGCGCTCACATTTTGGAAGGAAGAACTTCTGGCAGTCAGCAAGCATGAAAACTAACTACCCACTACATCAGGAAAGGTTACAGCAGGAAGACTGTTGACCTCGTAGTGGAACGAAATCGAGCATATTTTGGCCGTGACTACGTTGAAGCCTATGAAACTGGCTTTGTTTAGCCACTTTGAATTCAGTTATATATGCGACACTTGACGATATGGAATGACAGAATTAGTGGTGAATAAGATAGTGTTAGGTAATCAATAAATGAACAAACATTCATAGCAGTCACATACAATGCCTGATTTTTGATACTCTTGGAGATTCCGGAGAACGACTAAATAGGAGTCCCCTGGGAGTGTTCACATTAGTTTGCTTGGCTATTTTTGAGTAGTACTGGTTGTTGATGAGTAGTAGGTGGTTTTGGTTCCATCTGCAAATTGAATAACACTCACCGTTGATTGTAGCTGTTGCACTCGCGTGGAATTTCCGGTCAACCCCTTTTGAAAAGAAGCACTAGAGTGGAGTTTCGTTGCCGTTAGAGCTCGTTAATAAGGGAAGGTCTACGGGATTGCGACGGCTGCTGTCAGCTGTTAGCGATGTTCATTCCAAAACCCCACACTACCTATCAGTAATCAAAACGTCGCCTACGAAGCTAAAGATTCCCGTGATTTCAAATTTGAGAGAAGTCCTGGTCTTAGGGTCATCAACTGTAGTTAACAAGACAGTTTGTGTCTCTTCTCAAGGTGGTCGGGCAACCAGAAGAGTTCTCACAAGCGATTGTGGCTGGCTGCTTGCAGATAATGATTTACTCGTGTCTAATGTGAGATCAGTGGCGCAGTGGTCAACACAGTTGCCTTATGAAGTTCTACTGTCAGCCGTGGCAAGGATGTACACTACTGACCAACTTCGACGAGGGTTAAACTTTAATCCAATCCGTTTTTTTAAAGGAACTGACTAGAAAATTTTCGGGGATGCAACAGCTGCGATCACTCTTAATGGTACTGGTGAAAGCTGCATAAAATAAATAGTTAGGTAGGAACATGCAGTTTACCTACTTGTAAAAACTGGCATTGATCCAGCGTTGTATCTGATACACTGAGTTACACGTAGTAGTTCCCGCAAAGTCTGTCTATTTTTGGTCCCTAAAATTTCCGTCGAATATACTAGCCAGCGTCTACAAAAATCAAAAGCTGGCTAAGCAATCGTATGTGATCAACGGTGTAATCGTTCAAACACAATTTTAATTTGCAGTGAAGACAAATAGCTAACATACGACAACAGTGAATCTACGAGATTTACGAAAATAGGGAGCAATGAACAAGAGAACTGGGTATAGTACTCGGTAAAATGAGTGGAAAACAAACTGTGAATGCACAAGAACTTTAGTTGGTACGCAGCTGAAAAAGAGTTTATCACATATCTATCCTCAAATGCCAAATGGATTAACGACGAACTAGTGCTCCGATTGGACCGCACTTCGCGCGGCATTTTGAAGGGCTAAACTCAGTTTCTGTGGAGCCTTAAGAAGATTCATCACGAGGTAGCGCACTGAGCTAAAGAGAAGAATCAACACACTAGGAAGAACTACAGGCACAGAATCGTGGTCACTCATACGGTGTAGTCCTACAACCAAATCGGTGACATTAGAAACCAGTTTGAACTTCCCAAAAGTCTATTTTTGGAAGCCTACCGACAGAAGACGAACTATTAATAGCAGTCGTCTCAGCAATGTTTGCTGCCTCTGTAAACGACAGTACGAAGCAACAATATAAGTAACCTCTATTCGATTTGAGATGGACCTTAGTTTTTCAAAAGAGTTTGCATGAGGTTAGAGAGCAAATAATTACGTATTTTGAAACAGGCTACGATGCAGTCAACGTTGACGCTACACTCCTCTCAAGCCATCATAAAATGAGAGGAATAATTGTCGATTTAGGGCATTAGGCACTGTTCTATCAACAACGCTTCTAGGTTGTCTTGCCAGAGTAGGTGTGAACTGGTTTTTATCCAGAAATTGAAACAAATGAAACTAAAAAAATTAGAGTTCACTTCTTGAAATACTGAAGGATGTGATGTTATGACATAACAGTGTATCATATGCCTCAGTGACAATAAGATTATTTATGTATTACACGACTGTACAAAATCAGACGGTAATTACCTATGAAGGGGTTTCCACCGTAAAAATATACTTCGCCAACAATTTTTTCAACGTTCACTCAGAGGTCAGTATAGAAGAGGAAAATTGATCATACATAGCGCAAATAACTGTTGCACCGCATGCATTAATTATTGGATATTCAGTAGTTCTAAAGTATAAACTTCCGTGATAGATAATCGCAATTCCCAAGTATGTTTCGGTGCTATCCTGGATACTGAAATGTGAATTACTAGACATCACGTGACCATAGAATGTGAATCATCTACTTTATACTGTAAGCTGTACTCATTTGGACCTCCACTTAACACGCATTTTTGTTAATATTTCTGTAGTCATTTGGACTCACTACAATGTTAATTACAACACTGTTCTAATACTAGATTACTAGATTTCAAACTGCGATAGAGATGTGTACTTGTAATTTGACGAGCTCGTTTCAATCGGACCAGAGGCTGCGAGAAGATAAAATCCTGACTGAAGATAACATGCATAAAACTAAAACATCCGATATAACCTACATTCCACCTTATCCCAGTGTTGCTGTGGTTAGTTTGGTAATTGGACATTTCAGCCCAATAGAGTCGCGTCATACGAGTACAACACCATTCTAAATCACTCCAACATAACTGTGACATTGACTGGTCATTAGATATTTTGCCTGCGCTGTGATATGAATTGGAAACGCGTTCAAAAAATCCCCACATCTCTCCCTCTTCAGCGATGTACATTCTTACTGAATGGCATAGCAGACAAATTTTGTGGGATTCGCTGGAAGGTAATCCTGCTAGTTGTCCGAACTAGCATGCTCTGATGTTTACTGAGAGGGGTCAAGACCAACTTTTCGATTATCGGTCCATTCATTAAAATGTTCACAACAAATTCTGAACGTGCCTGTGGTACCAATCTGCGTGCGTTAGCAAACAGATCGGTATCACCGACTTGTGAAAAAGCCACTTGTGGTATTATCATTAGTAATAGTAAAGCGTACATCGACCCATCTTGATAATCCCTCAAGTCCGTTGTTACTCTCCAGGGCTAGATATTTCACTTTGTAGTCCATGCTTCAGTAGCAGTCATGCACTTACAACGGAACTATGTCACTAAAACTGAAAAAATGGCGTTTCAAAATACGAATCAAAATTAACGCTAACGCAAAGTTGTATTATAGCGTTGTATAACAGTTAGCTTGTTAATAACGTAGCGCGTCCAATTGGGAACTACTGGGCAGATTTCAACGCCATGGAGATGAGGGACCAGAAACGACCATTAGAATAGTGTGTTCACACTGTGGGGGACATGCCCTCAGGGCCAATAACAACGTAGTACTACCCAGTGTGTGTGAATACACGTCAGTCGTGCAAACGAATGTACACGTTTGTGGTCCCATGTTTTGATATAACCTGTACGGGAGTTTGTGCAGCGAACAATTTTATAGGCCAAGCGTCTTTTATGGCCTCAACAATTGGCACCGTGACAAGCGCGAGGATGAAGACACCCTGGCCGCAGCCGTTCCGAAATAGGGACGTCAGGTCGTTCCTGGAGGAATTCGAGGACGCACCCGAAGTGGTTGGAGCCACAATTGACCTTGGAAAACTGGTTGCCCTGTGGCGAAGACGATGCTAGATGCAACGCGAAGAGGTCCTGCGAAGATAAAGCTGGCCGCTGCAAAGGAGGCGCTGGCGGTTGTGTCTGACAGCTCGAGTGACCGCCAGGAGGCCATGTGGCGATTCTAGGCGCCTAGGCTTGAACAAGGAACACATCCATTCGTGTTTGTTACCACTCTCCAAAGACTGCTGGACAGGACATTGTCACAGTTGGATCAAGAATCACAAAGGCATTTGTTAGCGCGACAGTTTATTGAAGGTCTCCCCATGGTGGCTCACAACCAAGTCCGTATTGCCCATATTGCACCACGAATGGACCTTGGTGAGCTTGCAAATGTGGCGTGGGAGTTGGGAGTTATTTCATTGGCCTCAAAGGGTACGAACGGCAGTTTGGACAAGAAAACACTGGAGGAAATGCGGAAAACAATGGAGCAGCTGGCAGTGGATGTGTCTGCATTGAGAACATCATGACGGAGGAACGAACGACTGGGAAGTTGGTTCATCTGTAATGAAAAAGGACATTGGAAGAAGGATTTCCCAACCTGGTTGTTTAAGAGGTCTAGAAATGAATTGCTTGTTGTGTTGGTCAACTAGTGATGGAAGCGGTCGAAATGGGGGCGTGCATACGAGAGTTCAAGTAGACGGGGAGATAGAACAGTGCTTGATCGATATGGGGGCGGCTATTTCCTTGACTGCTCGTGCGGGGAAGTAAAACATAGAACCGACAGCTATGATGGTGAGGACAGCTGGAGACTGCAACCTGCTAGCTGATGGCGTGAAAGAATGCGGGGTGCATGTTGGCGGCCATATCATGAAGCACTGTTTTATTATGCACCCAGAAACAAGACAAAGGTTACTTGGAGCCGATTTCCTCACTGCTACAGATGCCTTGATTGATCTGAAGCTCAAAAAACTGTCAGTCAGCATTATTAGCTGACATTCACCGGAGAGCAACAGACTAGCGTCGACCAAGTACCCACGGCTAAAACCCCAATTTGTACAGCCCCCTTGCTCCAGTCCACGGTCAAGAAATACGTTGAGGTATTTACGAACGACGATGATCCTTGAGGATTCTGCAAATTGATTGTACACGAAATACCAACAACCGGAATATTTGGACCTCACGAACCCTACAAAATACCGACTCATTTGAAAGTGAAACTTAGGAGGCAAATACAGAGCATGTTGGATGAGGATACTATCGAAGAAGCCAACAGTCCGTATAACTCGCCTGTTATCCTGGTGAAGAAATTCAACGGGAAATATCACTTTTGTGTGGATGTTAGACGGCTGAATGAGGTAACACAAAACACAGTTGTACCAATATAATCCATCGTTGGCATTTTTGATGAGTTTCAACAAGCGACGTTGCTCACGGTATTGAGCTTACACTCGGGTTACCAGCAGGTAGCAATCAAACCCACGGATCGTAAGAAAACCGCATCCACGGCGGGCGAAAAACAGTACCATTTCATACACATGCCCTTTGGCTTACCCCAGGCACGGTTCACATTTCGAGGCCTGACGGTTCAGTTGGCAATATGATGGTACACGGAGATGATATTGTGATATATAGTAACACGGGATTGGAACATGCTACTCATGGATGTTGTCTCAAATCGAATTAAGAACTCGGGACTCCGGATTAATGTGGATAAGTCACAACTCGGACAGTCATCGGTGGTGTTGCTGGGACACAATGGGGACCAAGGTGAACTTAGGCTCCTGTCAGAGAAAGTACTGACGATTAGAGGGGCCATAATTCTGAATTCTAATCACAATCTGCAACCATTTGTGGGTCAAACAGTGTACTACAGTCGGTTCGTGAGAAATTTTCACTCAATTAAATCGCCATTATACGAACTCCTTCGAAAGCACAAGTAGTTTGAAGTGACCGACGAAACCCAGAGTGCGTTCACGCAAGTGCAACAAAAGATGAACAGGCAACAACTGACGTGGAAACTTCCGATTGCAAAAGGAACGTTGGTCGTAGCTGCAGATGCCAGTGATCGTAGCATTCAGACAGTACTCAAGCAAAGAAAGGAGTAATCGAATACACCAGCAGAGTTCTGACCCCAGCGGAACAGAAGTACTCGACCACTGAAAAGGGATGTTTGATAATCATCCGGGCACTGGACAAGTGAAGACCATACTTGTTGGGTCAACAGTTCCACGTGAAGATGGATCACAACCCCCTACGGTGGATCAGGATTGCCACCGGTAGGCATAGCGTTCGCAGGAATATGATTTCACGGTAAGTTATGTGCCCGATTCTAGCAATTGAGTCGCTGATTTTCTGTCGCGACCGCAGATAGACGACAAAATTCCGAAAGTGACTTTTGAATTCAATGGCTTAGTAATGGAACAAGACCCACAAACACTAGTGCGTCTACGGCCTCAGGATAAGGTCCTCCGGAAGGTGACTGACGCTCTGAAAAGGTGCGTGAAAATCCCAGCAAACCGCCATGAAATGGCACATACCAGGTGTACCAGAACACATGGTGTGCTGCAAAAAAGAGCACACTGACCGACGATGAAAGAGGGTGTGACGGCTTACGTGGTTGCCTACCAATGGTGTCAGTTACTGAAAGGCGACAGTGAGGATCCCAGAAGCTTTTACGGCCAATGCCGGTCTTTGAAATCATTGAAATCTGATCGGTGGATCTCGTGTCATTTCCACTGAGCGCTCTCCGTAATCAATACAGAGATCAAGCATCGAAAAATACGTTGGAGTAATAAATCGATGGAACATGTCTTCCACTACTGACACTGTGAGACTTCTCCACAGCAAGTACTTGTTTACAGTAATGCAGTAGTCACCACACACTCTCGTTTTCCACTGTCGTGTCTTGAAAGCGTTACAATTGGAGTGGCCATGTGGAGGATCTCACGGAAGTTCAAATGTGTGTGTGCGTGCGTGCGTGCGTCAAATGGACTATTCACAGATGCACGGGACGAAAATCAGACGCGAAATGAAGGCGCATATTGTGCAAAATTCACAGCAGGTCTCGTGAAACGCTATACAACAGTGATAGGTAACAATAACTAGGAACGTGGGAAATCTAATGGTCCAGCATGCGAACAAGTCGGATGTGAGTATTACGTCACTGTTGAGAATAAACCAGCCAACATGTAAACAGACAAACGCGATCGCATGTAACAAGCGGACGGTGGGCAAATTCCTTACCATTTCATGTACAATGTGAGGCAGCACTGGAGGGAGTATTTTACACATCGTACAATAGGCAGACCGGGATTATCTTCAGGTCGCTTTAACTGGGCACTCCGTTTGCAGATAGCTCTGACAATATATGACGGACAGGCTGACCGAGACACTACATAAAAATGGATGTGCCTGGGGTTTCAATGCTAACTGGCTTAATTGGCATATCACCGGAAGAGGTTGAACACTACAAAACCAGTCCACAATTTCTGGTCTCAGTAGATTCAACGAACTACGCCACAGAGAGATTCAACACCCTCACACACCTGTGACCAATAATAGCCTGATCGGAATTGTCGACAAAAATCGGCGAGTATGTGTAATGAACTGTGCATTTGTGAGTGAACGGCTGCAGTTACCAAGACTAGGCCAATCGTGCTCGGTGACACCTTTGACAGAAATATTTGTGGACTTCAGTGCAGCAGGAGGTTTAAATCTCTTCGTGCAATCAGCTGAAATGAACGGCTGTGCACTGCCGGTGTCAATACTAAGGGAATACGTGAGACCACTGGTGGTAGTGAATTAGTGTGTTGTGCTGTGTGGAATCGATGGAATTAATGGATTACTGCTGAGTATTTTGGCAGACTTAATGGTTTAGATATTGGCACTCACTCGTTTGTAGCTCATGGACGTACATCACTTACCACCTCTAGTCACTCTGTCGTGTGTCTCACTCCCATGATTTACAGTGAGATATTCTGAGATCATAGAACCAGACGTCGGCGCTCTCTTTTCAGAAATAACCGTAAGCTTAGAAAAAATATATATTCATCCGATTTGAGCCTGTTTGTTTAAGTTGACTCGTCTATCCAGGGTATTTATTTGATTAGCTACACACATCTCTGCCTGGGGGTTAGTGAACTTTTGAGATAAACCTTATTCGTGTGGACAGACCTTTTTCGTGACTCAAGAGACTTGTTGGAGATAGGAGAGGTTTATAAATCCAAAGAATATCCATTAACTAAATGCATTTAAGTGTTCATAGAATGTAAGTTGAATCGTTTAAATTCAGTATTTATTTGCACATTACTGAGTGACAAACCTGCAAGTAATTTGGCAGATCATAGAAGAGCTGGACGGACTGAACACTGTTGCCAACGAAACAGTCGTCATCGTCGAGGAGCTCGAGTGTAATTTTAACAGGAAAGCTGATAATACTGTAGTGAGGAGATACAGTCGCACCATACTACTCACACCACTATTCAGTAGCAGCATGGATCGAGNTGTAGTGAGGAGATACAGTCGCACCATACTACTCACACCACTATTCAGTAGCAGCATGGATCGAGATGATCGCGGATCGAGATAATCGCGTGACAAATACGGCAGAGATACGGGATGGATCGTTGGAGGGCAGAATGACATATAATGGCTTTCGCTACACGACGGAACTGATACATGGTGTCTAAAGCGACTGGAGTATCCTCAGAAGAGTGTGGTGTGCAAATGAGTGTTTCCGTTTCTAGTCGTGCTCAGACGCTTAAGTAGTGTGTGGGTTTCCCCAATAAAGTAACCTCTGTGTCGTCCGCCTTCTGGATTCACAACTCTCAACTCTTATAGAGTTTTTCCTCTACCCAACTCGTCTACGCCTTTTCAGACCTCAGCTGTTTTCAAAGGATTAATCCAGCAAAACAAACGGAGCAGACGGCTCATCCTCAATCAGTCTCAAGAAATTTGCTCAATCTCGATGCCAATCTCTGGAGCAGTTTCCTACCCACCGTTTCAGATAAAACACAGCTGCGAGTTTTTAGAGAGTGATATGCACCACATCAATGTCAGGATAGGGAGCCGTTAACTTTCGCAAAATGCTACGCACATCTACAGATTCTAGTCACTGCCCCACTTTTCTGACGCTTACTCTCCGAATCTCTCAACTGTCTAGTTATTTCTACTCTGTTGTAGCTTCAATGAAACTTAAGGGTAATTCGCCATATGTTTCATAGGATACAGTGGTGCGTTTTGATGCATTTGTAGAGAACGGTGCCACTTGAAGTCTTCGGACTTCAGAATCCAGGATTCAAATAGTGAGCTGTTACACGATTACTTCACAAAACGAAAACAGTGTACTGAATTCGGTGGTCCAGGTCTATCATTTCTTTTCACTGGCTCTGTTATTCGACAGAGCGCAGTTCCCTCCACTTTCTCATATTCAATTTATACTGCATATTTTTCTAGCTGGTAACCACCCATTTGTAGTCATATATATGGATGATGTGATGTTCGGCACCATAAAACCAACTAGACGGCTTCTTTCGCCTTGTTGAGCACTTCAAATGAACTAGCGATTTGGTAAAATTTTCACAAATTATCTTTTATCTTTTTCGGAATGACGGGGGAAAGTTGAACATTATCCACATACGGTTAAGAGACGGTCATTTGCTGTTGCCCGGTTTGAAATTACTGACGTTGTACTTAGCGCGCTAACCTCACAACCTCGAGCGTCAGAGTGTAACGTTCGATCTGGAAGAGGGTGTAGTGGCCTGGAGATTCCAGTGGCCTGCCGGCGGTATGATGTGTAAAATAGTTTCAAAACTCAGTTGCATATTGTGCCTAGGCTATTAAGAAAGCTCGCATGATGTATGCTGTCCGATTGTTTGTCTGCATGTCATGACTATGGCGCGAACCCGAAGGACACACGTGTCACACTCTTACGGTTTACTCGCTCGTCGACGGCCGGTCTCTAGCCTCTTTAGCTAATTCGCGCTATCAGAGACCACTTGTACATTTCGTCGAATAAAGATTTGGTCTCTCTCCTCAACGGCCTTTTGCTTTTCGCGTCTGATAATTGCGTACCTAGGGAAAACGCGACTTAGTGCGACAAGCACTAAAGAGGTATACACCATGAGCCCTAATGGGGGCGAAACTCGAGTCTAGTGCTTCCTTTCGAAGCGGGATAGACAAAATGTTTGTTTGAACGTGAGGACTGCTATCAAGTATGGGTAGGGTGGAATGTGAAATGTTGTGTCCCGTTAAATGTGCAGACACAGACAATCTGCGCGTCTGTGTAGCGGGTCTGTTCACATGATTCGACGTTTACAGTACGCCAGTGTGCCCACAACCTTGCACTTGCCTATGTCTGATTGGATTTATCCGTTGTCGTTCCCGACCGGACAGGTGAATTTAAACCTGCTCTCGCTTGTTTGTGGATGTCATGCCGTCTATTGTCTTATCATACCACCGTACTTTCTTGTTTTTGCCTACATTCTCTGTCGTACACCTTTTCTCCATGCTACTGCACAACACCACTGCATGACCGTATCTGTCTTCTGCAATCAGGATCTACGTGCACAGGATATAGGTGCACAACAGAGTGAAACAAGTTGTTTAAGTGCACCCCACATTAAAACAAATGACCTACAAGCGCAGCTAGGGCGACCGACGGGAGAGGCGAGACGTCGACACCAATTGTAAATCTTCACTTTGCCGACGTATCTTGTACATAACACAACCAATAGAAAGGCAGTAAACTGCTATTTGCTTTATGTCACAAGTTCTGCTTCCGATTTCGTTCCCGAATCTAGCGAATTTTGAACCCCAACTACCACAGTTCCTTAAAGTCTTCAAGAGTTTCATGGGTGCCAGTTGTATTTTGTGACTCACTTACACTCAGTTAATCGCCCTCCACCGGCTGGAAAACTGACTATGCAGGGAGATGAAAATTCACATCGAGGGATGTATAAAGCATATAACTGTCATGATCCGAATTGACGTAATTTCAGGGCAAGCAGAATTGCCAGTTGCGCGAAAAGCGAACGCTCTTACATGAGTTCTTTGATGGGATGTCAGGTTAAGACTTCAAGTTCACGTGGTCTTATCCGGTTTAATAAAGAACCATGGCGGTGAACTGTCCTCACATCACATCATTCAAGAAATTTTTTTCAAAGTTGGAACTGGTGGGTACTGAGTGTATATTCGGAATCACTTATACCCCTCGTCCCAACGAGCATCAGGGCATGTTCCACTAGGTGGAAAAGTGGTTAGGATAATTGAAATACACAAAATGAAATCTTCACCTGTACATCTTGTCCATCAGCATGTGATTCTGTTTCCTGGATGAAAATAATTATAAGCATTACACCATCCCCTGAGGAAAAATTACCAAACAAAGTGAGAAAGAAAAAGGAAAACGTGACTATTATAAACCAGTTTACACCCGCGCGCACAAAGTTATATTGTTTTCTAAAAAACATCCTCATTCTACGTGATAGCACAAAACAATAAGAGCTGCAACATACTGAGCCTGACGCAGCTGGGAGCCAACTTTATGTGAAAACGTGTTACACACTCATTGGCGGTACACGAAAGCAGAAGGTGAGTGTCACAAATATTCAATTCCCGTCACTCTGCTTCATGTCGTATTATAGACTCAGGATATGTAGTGTTCATAGCTTGAGGCAACCGTTTATTTTTTCACTCACCTCCAACGTTGACCTCGGTTTACTTGCTCGGCATCTCCACTCGCGTTCAAGAACTTCATAACACCAACGACGCTTCCGTTTTTGTCCCTCACTACACCCTGTCACCGGATTTATTTCCCAAGGTAGCATAGTTTCAACGCTGGAAAAATATCACATTACAATTAAATCTCACTGACGTTCAGGCATGCCATGGAATGAAGCCTTGGAAGGCGATTCCGTTTCTTCCCTCGGCATAGGTAATCTTCACCGTTGTCTGTGCATCAGTTGCCCTCCTTATGCACCGTCCAAGCAACAGCCTTGCAGATGGAGCATTTATTGGTTGCAGTTGGTCCATATAACTACGCTGAAGGTGTGAACGATACACTTGTTACAACTCTTCTGAATGGTTGTCATTACACGGAAAATGCTTGTGCTATCCACGGGCAGATCATGTGCGCGGATGCCAAACTCAATGTAACTCCGAATCTTCATATCGAGAAAAAAGTTACGTCGCTGTGAACTTTTGTTCAAAATGGCTATCTTTCAACAATCCTGCCCGTTGTGCAGCAACCCCTTGAAGAATGCGCATAATTTTGAAAAATTTTGAGAATAAATTTGATTTTTTTTAATGACAATGTTTCCGGGTGTGTCGTGAACAGACTGGTGGATAGCTGCAATAGCTGTTTATGGGATTAAAATTGAAAAAGAAACAACAGACGGCTTGAAGATGCCTGTCAAAGTGTAGGCGGAATGAGGTGGGGTAAGATGTACGAGGCCGGATTGGGTTAACCGCTGGATTACGCATAGTAGATAGATTTGGAGAGATGACTGTGAGATGTGGGAATACCAGAGGAAGAAGAAACAAGATGGCAAAGTACGCTGACCGTAGTGCATGAACTGGAAGGCGCAACCGCATAACGCTTCCACCGGAGAGATGAGACACCTTTTCTCCACATTGTATACGGCGCAGCAGTGGTACTGGTAGCATCCAAGGGTGAGAAGCAGTCGGGGTCTTCGGAGGAGTACTAGGGTAGAAGCATCTTACGACGTTTACTAATAGGATTTGGGTACACACATCAACGTTGCCAGGCCCTCTGAATGCGTTCCTCGTCTGGCGCAGTTTCATCAGATGAGGCAACACCTGGTGTGACTCTCGCTTATCCAGCATAACGACAGGCTTGTGACTATTCGCCCACAAACAAGATATATCCGGGAAATCTACTCACTGTGTTTAATACCTTGATGGACCTCCCAGCAAAGTCAGATGGGACACCATTGATCCAACCCAACTGTGGTAAAGTGGGGGGAGGGGTAATTGAGAGAGGGTGCAGTGCCGCCGTTCATCCACGTCAAGCTAAGCATTGATCAATAGGGTTGGCCATCCTTGAGAAAAGTAACACAGCGTACTTATGAAGCCGAATTTCACTACCAGTTGCACGTGACGTGCAATAGACAATGGGTTGCACGCAATCAATCTCAAACGGAACTTCATTAACTTCAAGTGACATATTATTTGCAGAGATGCACAAATGGTGTACAAACGGGAGTTGAAGAGAAAAGGCGCAAATTTAGCTCTAGTGAGAGAAGCATGTGTTTTTCAAATACATTCGTCGATAAGTCAGTGATAATAAACATATGCGAGTGATGACGGAAAATCTGTGTGCGAAAAGAGAGCGGAAGATGGTGTACAAATAACAACTCGCTAAACAAACTTTGGGCCTAGAGTTACATACACGTACATTTGTCTAGGAGACAGTATCAGTAACAGCAGTGATGTTGGGATTAGCGATTGAAACCGAAATAGAAAGTTTGAAATAAGAAAATGAGTACCCAGGTAAAGAACAGCAATTGAGAGATTACCAGCAACGGAAGCAGATCTTCTTGATAAACATTTGTGCAGTTGCCCGACGGGTCTCTTTGGCATGCTAGTCATCGATTCGAATCTGTACATGAGCGCTTCAAACGGAAATTCAAGGAAGTTGTGTGTGATGTTTCGTGAATATATATATAACTTAACGTGAGACCAGTAACTGGTATATCCGAATTGAGCAGAACACAACGAATGAACAACAGTCAAACGCCTGTATTAGAATTACGCGCCGTATCACAAGAGTACAACCTGAACCTCAATAATTAACGTGAAAGTATATGTTCAGTGACAATCATCAGATCCATCACACGTTGAATGGGACTGCGGGTTGTTGAAGTCCCTTCTGAGTTTCATTTGCAGTCTTGAAGACCTACGGATGATGCTTGTAATTTCTTGGTTCGAATTCGAATCTAGAGCAGAATCATCATTATCTGAAGTCACAACAGAATTTGGAACGAACTGACCTGTATCCTCAAAACGTATCTGATCCACGTGTCGATTGTGTACAGATAAATCATCAACATCTAGAATTCGGTACAAGCATTTACCAAGATTCTTTAGAATTAAACCGGATGACGGTCTCAAGTCATTACCAAGATAAAAGGTAACTTCAGAGGATTGACTACACATCAAGTTTGACCTCAAAGACCTTCCTTCAAAAAGTTTGGCAGGACTTTCATGTGTAGTTGAATGACATGCATTGCGATATTGTAGCAAGAATTTGTCAACACCTTTTTCAAGGTCTCCGAATGTAGTACACTGAAGAGAGGCTATAGCACTTTTGAGTGTTTCAACAAAGTTTTCAGCCTGACCATTAGAGCAGGGATGTCGAGCAGGAGTAAACAGATGCTTGCATCCAATAC
>QNGE01000841.1:201213-218341 GCA_008508345.1 Paragonimus westermani
GCATTAATACTGGCGATGAGTCGGTCACGAAGTTGGACCTCTAGCCGATCACCAAAACCACACCGTGCTGCCTGAGTTTGGATCTGGAGAATAAAGTCACGGACTGACTGATTCAGTTGGCGCTTCATAATATTGAATTTGGCTCGTTCAGCGACCTCGAAATTTACAGGAGTGACATGACCGAGTAGTGTTTTCTTTATGCGTTCGTATGTGACATCCGTCAGCGAATCTGGATAAGATAAATTCTTCAGAAGACAGTAAGCCTCTCTTCCTAATCTTGAGAAGAAGAAGAAGGCTGATGTTGTCTCCTCATTTAGGCTGGATACGGTCCTACACCATAGTTCAAATCGTTCAAAATAATCCCCAATATCACGAGGGGATGAATGAATGTCCAAAGTTTCGAGAAGCATAGGATTCATTCTTATTGAAGATTGCCGCGACGTCAATGTGATGTTTCGTGAATATATATATAACTTAACGTGAGACCAGTAACTGGTATATCCGAATTGAGCAGAACACAACGAATGAACAACAGTCAAACGCTTGTATTAGAATTACGCGCCGTATCACAAGAGTACAACCTAACCTCAATAATTAACGTGAAAGTATATGTTCAATGACAATCATCACACTGTGTCATGAACCAAAGGAAGACACATCATCCGCAAGATGTTCCGGCGAATGCGTGTTGTGTTCCATCTTTGCCTGACCGTACAACTCACAATAATCTAACAAAAAAGACGTGCTTCTACTGCATTGCGAAGTCGTCAGTTGTGATGCTAAAAGTGGGGTAACAGACTAGGTATAGCAGCGGAGGATTTTACAGGTCACGACGCTTATCGGTCTCTAAAATATTCCACATGGTCACTACTTCAACGTACGATAGACGCTGCCGGTACTCAGTGGCTTTCCAGTTTATAGCCTCCAGCAGTCCGTAGCACTTGCAAGAAGAATCACAAGATAGGAGTTCCCGGCATCTCACAGTGCGTTCTTACATGTGCTGGAGTACGGGTTAGTCTATACAAAAGTTTTTGAAGTTGACCGCAATATCCAACGATCAGTAATGGGACGGACAATGTCCAGACATAACAAATGTGCACAGTCAGAGGAAAGTGGATATTATATCGGCGGGTGGCAATATGAATGGGGACAGGAATGTAGGGTATGTGGTACAAAGCGAGGCGGTGTCTTAAAGGGGATCATCTTGTGATGAAACATCGCTTTCCGTTTGCAGCATGCTCCTCGTTGGTTGCACTTATGATAGCCGTAACATGTGGCGTACCCACGTACCTGTGTGATACACAGACGGGTCGGTGTGTCACAGATTGCCGCCTCAAAGAGACTGTGGCACAACGATATCAGCCAGTAGGCTGAAGAGTAGCAGATCTCAATTCCTGCGACCAGTTGAAAAGTCATTGACATCTCCCGGTTCGCTTCTTCCGCCGTGCACATCAACAAAATGGCATCAACTACAAACGGCTCAACTGAGCGATACAGCACAGACCAAATCATGAACTTCCCTGCATGCGTTAGTAGTAAACCATCCAGGTTGGCCTGGATTCCTAAAAATATCACACGCCGTAGCCGCCTGCTACAAACCACGTTTGAGATGCCCTTGACCGACTACAAGTGAGCAAATTCATTCGGATAAACGTCATCTATCAGCAAACTTATTGGCGCCGACAAAACATTTCGCTCATCACTGAGTAGCTATGATATTCCTTCCTTCCAAACTGCTTAACATTCGTGTGACTTCCACCTTAAAATTATTGATGGAAATGGCCCAGCATCTGAGACGGTCAAAACCGCCATTAGAAGAATGAGCTTCAAGATCCTCCACACCGGATCTTGTCGGATAGACTGGCATATCTGAAACCATTCATTCTATCATCAACAAGAATTAACCTGTCTTCAGATGATTGGTGTGATTTATCATCTGTTGCTCATACAAATGTGGTTGTCGAAAGTTGGCAGCCGTACATATATCCCTAAGTGGATCGTGTGTCGATGAAATTTGGTGGCTGAACGTTTCATGTAATGAAAAATGGTGAAGCGCTTGGCAACCGCTTGAGAAATCAACCACGGCTTTATTGTATGGAATAGAGTCACTTAGTTGTGCGCTGTCTCCAGTCATTACCACACCTTTGGCAAAGCTTCTAGGCAGCAAGTACGAGCAACGGAGTAATAATTCGGAAGTAGAGCTTCAAGTCAATTAATTGGTTGGAGTCGAGCTGAACAAAGAAAAAGATCATACGTACAACGCTTATTTCCTTTAGTTTTAATAACAACTTTATGTTGTGCAACTGAATTATACACATAGGGATTGCATCGGCCCACAAGCGAACATCCATATCACCAACTAACATTCTACCGTTCAAAAAAGCCACTTCCTAAAATTCTTCTGAACTTTCGTAGTTCAACAAGTAATCGGCGCTAGTAGAAGAGTCGATTCCACTCCACACAGAAGTTTCGGAAAATTCAATAGAACGAGAGTTGTCAGGTATGGGTAAAATAGCACCAACGTTTCTATCGAAAAATATAGACAGAACTATACATTGTTGTCTGTCTGGTGAAATGATGGGTTCGTATTTATCCCAGTCGCACGTGGTTTGTAGGTAATCTCAAGAATGGAAAGACGTTTACGTGCTTAACAACTCATGTATGCAAAATATGTAGACGAAAATATAAGGACGGTCGTGAACATATTGCATATGCATATTTGCGAATTGTGTATGATCAGAATAAATACCTATCTACTCATAGGTCTTTGTATACACGCACTAATGAATATATATACACATATAGATAACATTGTACAAATCAGTTCACTAAGATCTGCCCTCTCTTTGGACGCGTATTTATGTTTCTCCACCGGTATATTTGTAGGCATTTTTTGTTGTTGCACGTACATATTTTGCTATCCAGTAATTTGGCAACGGATTTATTCACCAACCAGTCGTAAAATTAGGTTGCCCAAATTACTTTTTCAGTGCTTTTACTGGTTTACTGCGGAGCTGGAAGGGCAATACTTGAATAGTATTTCTGTCTAGAGGTATTCCGGTAAGAATCGGTAGTATGGGATTTTTGGTTTGAAAACAGACTCGATCCAGGTTTGACAGTCCGATTGTTGTCCGTCCGCTCCGACCACGTGAAATTCTGAAATGGTACGAGTAATTGAGGTGTGTTGAGTGTTGGGGTAGCTAGCAGCGGTCCAGAACCTAGGGTGGGTGCACCGTTTCGTTTTATAACGCTGGAAATGAGATGAGAATGGGGGGCGAGAGAAATTGGTGACAACGATGAAGGTACACAGAGCAATGTACACCTCAGGACACTCCAGTCATCTAGCTGGCTATTATGTGCATCGGCTGGCGATGCCAGAACAACCGTCGCCAAAAGTGCATTCCATGTAGAGCAGACTCGGGTAACAGAACTATGTCGTCCACACACGGGGCTACTACGTGTTATGGAAGCCCCCTACATATGGCCCCTGGGGCTCACTGTCTTGGTGCGTGCTAATGGATTTTTCTGGGGTGACTAGGGAAGCATGGGACTTCCTATGTTAGTATATGATCACCCCTCAGGCGTCTGCCAAATAAAGGACAGTTCCAGTTCCCACAGATGGTATACATAAGGCAGGGATTGTCGACCCTCAACCTACTTGATGGCCCGTCTCTGGGTAACCTCTGGACCAGTGACGTCTCTTTTCCAGTATGGTGCACTTGCGGAAGAGTTGACTCTCTAAAGTGGCCTCACCGGTGTGGTATAGGTGCTTGATAAGATCTCGGTTGAAAAAAACTTGAAAACCTTACCAAGCACTGACAGTATGCTACTGACCCTCTTTGCCAGCAACATAATATTAGTACTAGGGAGGTCTGATGTAACAACTGTGCCGTATTGCGCTGTTGGTGGACACTGGCTGAAAAGGCGTCGCCAATAAATGTTCTAGTGCTATGCTGACGAACGTTCACAGTAATAATGGCATATTTTTCAACGCATCTGTGTGAAACACGCTCAAGGGAGCGCGTTTAACACGCATATTGTGAAGCCGTACAAATAAAACCCACAATGATTGATAATTAAACAGTAATTCAATTAAGTGGATGTCGTAACAAAACAGAAATAGTAGGAGAGGAAAATTCCCACTTAAAATATTTGGGATACATGCTTCCGGTGAGACCGTTGTCAAAATCTCCTAAATTCGAGAAAAAACGCTCAGTAGTTGCGTCAAGTTGCACTCCACAAGGTGACCACCAGCCCAATGGCCAAGGTCGTGCCAAAAATAGGTGTTTTTAGGAAGGAAGAACTGAAATGTCGAAGGATTTCCCACTATTCCAAGTGGGAAATTATGCAAAAATATGTAGAAAATCTTGTTGGGATAGGTGGAGATAGGAAGGCACATAGGTTTGAGGAGGAATATACGGACCTCTCGAGTGGACTTCGTTTGCTCAAAATCGAAGGAATTTTGATGATCTTACGAAGTGCTCAACCACTACCGGATTCTGAGTGTTCAGATGGTGTGGAATTCTTTCTCGCGTGAGATGTACTTGTGAACTCAATAATAAAGTCCGAAGGTACGCCATAAACGGGCGAACGCGAAGTGACCATGTGAGCTACGACAATAACATAGTTTTAGTTAATGAAGTATACGACACTCGCAAACAGTTATTATCATGTAACGCGAAAGGAATTGGTTACCAGCTTTTTCTAGTAGGTGATTACTGCCAAACTTAGGGTTAAATTATCTCTATAGGGCCGGCGTATAGAATGAGAAGAATGTTCGACAACAGAGAAAGATTGCCAGGTGGTCTATTAAGAGGGAGAAGAAGTACGAATTGTAACGCGAGGTTTTTATTTAGTCAGTGAGACGAGTATTTTTTTCAAAACTCTAGCGACTATAATAAATAATACTTTGATAGTCGCATTCATTGTACATTTTCGATTGTTTTGGTTTGTACCTACTTTTGTTTTAGTCAAGCTACCCATTTTGCAACAACTCGCCCGGGGCTCAAAAACAATCCGCTCCGTGCCATGCTAGCTTGACGTGTCTCTCTGTACTCTCTATTTTCAGGGTCGGCAGTAATACGCGAAGTCAACGCGCTGAAATTTGGCTTTTCTTTGTCGATCGACCGTCGATAGTGATAACTGACAGCGTTTTATTTTGTTAGATCAGATCCAACAAAACAGCTTTAGCGTGCTCAGCTTTTGTCTAGTGATCTACAACCCCACACGTAGGTTATCATTAAATATGGTGTGATGATTGTCATTGAACATATAATTTCACATTAATTATTGAGGTTCAGGTTGTACACTTTTGATATGGCGCGTAATTCTAATACAAGCGTTTGATTGTTGTTCATTCGTTGTGCTCTGCTCAATTCGGATATACCGGTTACTGGTCTCACGTTAAGTTATATCTACTCACGAAACATCACATATGGAGTAGGAGCGTACCAGTGCGACTTATTTAGCACTAACGGACGTAGGTACAATGACCCCCATGCGTGCTGAATGTGGACACATTTTCTTGTCTACGCACAAGTCTGAAGCATAGCCGTGTACAAGACCTATACTGAAATCGATAGGTTTGATCAGTTTGAAGGGTACCCGTCGTATAACCACGCAACACAGAGGGTTTCCCCTCAGATGTTATTAGGTCCATTTTCAAAAATTTCGTCCTCAAACAGGGAGAGCTTGAAAATAGACATGGCGTTCGTTATTTCAGCGATTTGTACACGGGTTCGAGGCTGGGGGCCCAATCTACCCGGATCCAGTCAGTTTGTTCGTTTCGATATCCGGCGGTTTTCTGTTGACGTGGAAGGCAGTAACTGAAAACGGTGTGTAGCACCGCTCTTGGGGGTTACAGAAAGTACCAAGAACAGAGTAAAATAATAATCTAGCAAAACAGGATAAATTATTAATTCAACGGTTTATTAAGTAGGTGAGAATCCAATAACACTTCGAGACGGTCCTTAGAAGAGCAGCTAACAATCTCTAATGGTAGGTCGTTCCAGTAGTTGATAACCCTATAGGAGAAGAACTGTTGTCTTAGGAAGGTCCGAGGTCGAAGCTTGTAGAGCCTCTTGTCGTGGTCTCTTCGACTGTTATCACTTACTAGGGTGAAGAATTGTTGCACGAGTCCTGTGCTAAAGAGAAAGTGTGTAAGAATTAAGTCGCCGCGGAGTCTACGAAACTCAAGTGGATAAAGATAGAGAATTTCAAGACGAGACTCGTAGGATAGATGCCGTAAGCCAGTGACCATTTTGGTGGCTACTCCCTGGACACGTTCAAGGGCGCGTATGTCCTTCTTCAAACCGATGTAGACGACTTGATTGGCATACTCGAGCAATGGTCTTATGTAGACTCTGTAAAGCGTGTGAAAGGCGCGGTTGTCAATCCGGGGGAAGGTTCGTTTGATCATCCCGAGAGTCATGAGACCCCTTTTGGCGGCCAGCTGATGATGATAAGAGAAGGACAACCCAGACGATAGCCAGATCCCGAGGTCTTTTTTGAGGTCTACTTTCGTGATATCTACTACATTTTGTGCACCATGTATCACGAATAGGTTCCCTGAGTCTCCTCCGAGTGACATGTGCGCACACTTACTGTCGTTTAGAGAGAGACTCCAATCATCTGACCAGCACTTAATACGATCAAGGTCAATCTGCAATGCATCGGGGTCACAGGCGTTCCAGATTTTTAAGTCGTCGGCATAAAGGAGAGCGTTGCTGGAGATCAACTCGGGGTGATCATTGATGTAAATAAGAAACAACAATGGACCAAGTACCGATCTTTGACGGACTCCCACAGAGACTGGGGATGGAGACGAAAGGCCTGAACCGGTTTTTACTCTGAAAGTCCTGTTACCAAGAAAGGAGGTTATCCAGCGGAGAACTTCTCCTTGGATCCCATAGGCTTCTAGTTTATGCAGCAGAGGACCGTGTGGGACACGGTCGAAGGCTTTGGCAAAGTCGAAGAAGATAGCGTCCGAGATATGACCATTGTCTTTGGCCTCTGTTAGGCTATCCATGAAGATTAACATATTAGTTATGCATGACCGCTCAGGAAGAAAGCCATGCTGGGTCGAAGAGAAGAGGTTATTTGAGAAGAAATGCTTAAAGATAGTGCGTTTTAACAGTCGCTCCATTATCTTGCATGGGATGCTGGTAAGGCTGATCGGTCGATAACTAGCAGGAGAATGACGATCGCCTGTTTTAAATATAGGTGAGACATTGGCCTCTTTCCATGCCTCCGGAAGAGTGCCTGTCCGAAGTGTCTGTTTAAACAGATCGAAGAGAGGCATCGCCAAACTGACGGCCGCTTCTTTGAGGATCCGGGGATGGATCTTGTCTGGTCCCATGGCACTATAAGGATTGATCTTAAGCAAGAGGTCCTGAACGTCAGACACAGAAAAGTCAGCTGTCAGGATGGGTTGTTGGAAGTGCCTCTGCGGGAGAATTGGATGCCAGTTTGGCAGATCCACATTGTAGACTGATGAGTAGTATTCCCTGAACATCTCGGCAACCACTTGGGGGTTGGAGGAGGTTTCCCCGTCGGGAAGCCGCAGAGAAAGCGCTGAGGGCTTAGTTTTTCTCTGGCGTCGTATATACTTGAAAAGAAAATTCTTATTCTCGTGAGCTATTTGTAGGATTTTCGACTGTACGTGTTGGGTGTGTTGCCGGATTTCCCGCTTGCACCTGTTTCGTACAGAGCGAAAGGCCTCTAGATCCTCTGGCCTATCCGTTAGCTTCTGTTTAGAGAATAGACGAGAACGTAATTCAAGAAGGCGGCGTATGTTCCGCGGAAGCGGTGCACGAGAGGAGAACTTCAATAGTTTTCGAGGAACAAATGCCTCATCGGCTTCGTGAATGGCAGCTTTAAAGGAAAGGTAGTTCAAGTTCACTGAGTCGGATGTGAGGCTGAGTGTGCTTAAGAACGTCCTTAGTGCGTTAAAGTCTGCGTTTTGGAAGTTTCGGAATGAAGTCTTTGTTACAGCGTTTTGGAGCCAGTAACAGATAAAGTCAAAGTTTAGTAGCATATGGTCACTATGCCCTAGCGGCGGTTTGATGACCACCCTATCTACCAGGTGAGCCTCGTTCGTAATGACCAGATCGAGCAAGGAGGGTGTCTGTCCTGGACGGTGCCTTGTAGGTAGATCGACATGCTGTGTCCAGGCTTTCTCATGGATCAACATTGCCAAGGGTTTCGAGAACCCGCAGCCACAGTCCTCATGAGAAGCCGCTATAGAGTTGAGTTTGGGTGCATTGAAGTCACCCATCATAAGAAGATGGGAGAAAGGCTGGGCAGACGTGAGTCTGTCTAAGGTAGCAAGGATGGCTTCGTCGTCGGATGCACTGCATGACGGCGAGCGGTGCATAACACCGGTAAGATGCGTGTCACGTTTGCGAAGTTGGAGTTTAATCCAGAGTGTGTCGCATTTCTCTGGGAAGGTAAATTCCCCCACGACAGCTGGCACTGGGAGCTTCTGGTTTAGAAAAACGGCGCAGCCCCACGGGAGGAGTCCGTCCGGTATAAAGAGTAACCAGGGACATGCGGTTCATTATCACTGATATTCGCGGAAAGCCAGGTCTCTGTTAATGCAAGAATGTGAGGGCTAGTGTCATGGAGCGGCTGTCTGATTTCTGGTAGTTTGTTCAGAAGGCTCAGACAGTTGGTGTACACGCACTTCGAAACCACTTCTTTGTTTGGCTGGGCGCAAAAGGAGACAGAAGTGCACGAGGGAAAGCTTGGGAAAGTAGCCTCAGTAGTGAGAAGGTTTGTGTAACTGGCGGCGTAGTTCTGTGAGCCCTCTTGGGGGGTGGTGGCCGTTTCATCACAGCCTGGACATAAGTGAGCGTCCCTGCTGGACGCTTCGTCCGCTTCTCTTGGCCCAATGTCGATGACTTTCGGACCGCTCTTGCTTTCAGAGCTTTTGGAGGGTGATTGGCGGTTTTGCACCCTCGAAAATTTGGATAAAGTTGTAGATGGGAAAAGAGTTTAGGACGAAATGGCCCCAATGTAGCCGGGAAGAGGGCCACCGGAATGAGACATGTTTGGACCATTTTTGACGCAGGGGGGTCCCAGCAGACTCACTGGGCTGTAAAGCTTAGGAATAAAATATTTTTAGCGGCCGTTTTTTGTGAGATGATTGAGGGTCTAGAAGATTGATGGTCCTTAGCACCTTTGGGATCTGTTTTACCGGCCCCCTGCATATCTACAGGCGCTTGACCTTCCAGTGAGATAGGGGTAGTGACTTCTGAAGTGTGTGCTTGGGGTGGTTCATCCGAGGACACCGGTGTCCTCTTGACATCAGGGATAAGGACCTTAACGCTAGCCTGGACTTTGGGGTCAGCCTTGATGCATAACCTTGTTCTAGCAAGCTGAGAGCGCTTCTGCCGCTCCTGCAGTGAGCGATCTAGAGAGACTCCCTTGAGGCCTTGCTTACAAAGACTGACATAGCCATTCGAATTATGCGCGCAAAAAATAATACCTCCCGCGAAGGTCAATATTGATGTAGTGCTCAATCTTGGCATCGTTTACTTGTGGAAAGTTGTCATCGGGCAGATTTTTCTTTCCCACTCCGCACTGCCAGTTTCATTTTGTGTTTGATCGCTCCATCACTACTGGACCGTTGCATTTGGTTGTACTTTCGTGAATCATTTACCTTGGAGCTCGCACTAATAGTTTGAATCTCACTACCCTGTCACCGCTTTGTTGCGCTTTACATCATTTCACTTGAAACTACTCTCCTATTGTTTGAACCGATGCACATCCCGCGTCCTTCGCTCTTTGTTTTCACTCGGCCGTTGTTTTCAGGAGTTAGTGGTGATCACGTCCTTAGCAAATCTGGTGAAACCGAATTCTCTGAATTTATTTGTTATCAAAGGGTAACTTTCTCTTAGCACTCAAGAGAATTATTTTGGTGGAATCCGTCGTCGACAGTGCTGTATTTGCCACGTAACATAGTTGATTCATTCTTTTGTTCCATTACAATGGCAAGTGCATAAACAGAATGAACGTTTTCAGCAGTGGTTTTCAGCCGAGACGTATCGCGCTGAGTACGTCTGTCTGGGTACTCCGACGTAGAAAGCTTTCTCCAATGGCTATTCACGTTGAAACTACCGGCCTGGTTCATCTCTCACGAACTCGGTTTTTCGCCCAATAGTTTGTGCGCGTTCTGTTCTCACGGCTTTGCAATCCCGCATCTCGGAAGTCGCGTTGAAGAAACAGCGAGCAACAGGCGGTTTTTTCTACTTAAGTTTAACAACTAAGGGCGCTAAGGAGGGTGACCTACGAGAACTGCCAGTTGATCCACACGTCCGCCGTCAAAGAGGATATGCGTCAATTGAAACTTCAGTGGACCTCCAATACTCAAACAAATATTGGAATGGGGGGCATCCTATGAGGCAGTAACTACAACACTGCTGTGCACTGGGGTGCAGTTTACGCTGCCAATGGTGACGCGGAGCCATTAGACGGTCACCGGTAAAGCTGCGACGTCCACGTCAACACACCAACGTTGATGTTACTAGTCTGTGGTAACCTCACATTCGCATGGTAACGTTAATAGGTATGGTGGTACTAATAAGGCAACCAACGTTCCAGGAAGTTTGGGATTTCGGGGATATCAAAAGCGTTCTTGTTACACGTGTGACAAAGAACGGCAAGGATATGTGTATAGACGTGGGGTTCGAGCGAACGCAGCAGGTTCATTGGGTTGGACGCTTCTCTCTTGTGGTGAATTTTGACACCACACGAGGAACTAGTCGCCACCTTTTCGTCTTTCAACATTTCCCACTTGTGGTTGTCGTTCAAATCTATACCGGTTCATTACTACAGAGAGGATAAGTCATGGGCACCTCGTGCCCTACTTACACATGAGCAGTAAAAATGCGGCCATGCGTGGGTTGTTTAAAGCACTTTGCAACTTAATGAGTGATTAAATTGTTGCAAAAACCTTTGTGATACACCAGACGACGGACAAGGTGTGAGCACCACGATTTTTCCTTTGGCGTGAAGTGATGCCGCTTCATGTGGATGTTACAAGTGCCACCAGGAAGCAAGTAGGTTGACAGTGCCCTCGGTATGGTAAGTTCATTTCTAAATCGGCGTTTGTTTCATTGTAAGACTGTTGCTGATGTTGATTACTGATTGAGATTCAACGGGATGTCGAAGTCGTTCGACAGACAGATCTCAAAGTTGTAACATACTATACAGATGATTTACTGTATACAGGGCGCGAGTCCACCATTTTTGTTACCCCAACCTTGTCCCCCTCGGTGATCTAACGAACGAGCCTTCAGGAATTGTTAATTGGAGAGTCATCAAACGCACACCTTCATGAGATCACGTAGCTGCAACCAACAGTGGAGTTTGGTTTAATGATGAACGGCCTCTACGTCTCTGACGGATTTGAGGGAGTTGGTGTTATCCCGTACTCCAAGAACATACCCACTCGATTGTTGTTTTTTCCAGTCAAGTGGTACTGATGCATCTCATAGGGCATGCTTCCTTGCTGTACCTTTTACGGCCGGACGTACTGACTAACTGAAGTTTGTGTAGCCGCATATAGAAGGTTGGACGGCGGAAACAGAAGCTGGGTGATGGATGGAAGTGACGGCAAGCATAAGTTCTGCTTTTATCAGCCTCCTCGGTTAATACACTTCAGCCATCCTTAGAAACTGTTCTATCGTTCATATCGTAGGTTCCTTTCAATCAAGCCTGCGAGGTTTAGGTTGCCTCTTTGTCATCCATTGATAGTCTCTTGAGAGTGACTTGCACGGAAGCAAGATTCACAGAAGACTCTTGTATGCTGTTGCCTGTCGATTTTGGTTGAGTTGCGGGTTCATTGTCGGTTGGTCAGGCTACAAGACCCGAACCCTATAGGTGGGGGCAACATCCCTAAAGCTGTCATAAGATGTGCGCCTCCAATCATTGCGAAACCTGAGATAGCTTTATCAGTTACAGTTTTCTTTCTTGTTCCGTCCTCCATTCAGAGGCATACGAGGTGGGCGTAGCTCACAAAGTCCGTTTACGTGCAGGTACTGAGGTGACCCTTCACTATATGTACTACATCTTCATCAAAACGCCAGTTCAGCTCTCTCTTGGGTGCATCTGCCTCATCTAGCCTAACGAGCAATGTGTGCACGAACCGACAGCAACTGCCACTCGGTCGCTCACATTCGGTGGTGAGGTGTTTCTACAAACGTCATGTTAGTGATCGTTTCCGAGTTCGTACGATATCACTACAGGTGTGCATATCAGGGTGGACACGTCCTTGAGCCGCTAACTTACCCTGTGTACATATTGGACACAAATAAGCTCGCCGTATACGGAAAGCCATTCTGATTCGTCGAACGGACTGAAGTCGTCGATGACCTCAACTCTCGCTCATTGAACGCACAACAAGATCTAGTATCACCAAGGTTTTGGTATCAAACATGATCAGTGAATTATGTGAACCGAACACCGTACGATCTTCCGCGAAGTCTTGAGCAACACTTATCGATGAACTAATGGTCCCAGATACTTAAAACAAGACTGGATGGTAATGACACGGTATTATTGGACAACTTATCAGAGTGAGTATTTAGACAAAATCAACAGTTTCGATGGACCGACCTCTTTCGGAAAGTGAGTAACAGCCGGGTGTCAAACAGGCTAAAAGTGAACCATAATCGCATAACATGGCGCTCACATGCAAAAGAGCTCTAGCGAACGGTCAACAGGTTCAAAAAGAGGGATGCACGCACTACTCAAACAAAGCTCAATGACCGACAACGGACTGTCCGCGTAACTATCAACTTGATGGAATATAAACAAATCGTCTAGGTCCAGGTTCAACTAACGTGCGGAAACAGGAGATGTTGAATATACAGGGATAAACACTTGAAGGATAGGGCTGGGTCGAATTTTCGCATGATGTTACTTCAAAATTCCTTACAAACACCACACAAAAATGATCACAACTGTCACATTCCCATAGACCTCGCAGCCGGCCTGTTTTGAGAATGTGTACCAGATTCGGTTTCCCTCTCACCGAAACTCTTTAGTAGTGCAGATCTTTGCCAGGGCCGGGACTAGATCTCCGACCACTCTTTCATGAGGTAACCGCGTTGACCACTGCGCCACTGAGTGCTCACTAGACATGACTGAATCTCCATTGACTAGAAAGTCCGCGGGAGTGCCGCAGTAGTAATCAGTTGTGGGTGACCTTGAGTTCAAATGGGAACCAAAGACCTCTACTGCCCATCGGCACCAGAAATACCGCTCGACAAGTTAGTGATTTCCGCCATTACAACAGGCAGCGAAGTCCCACTTCAAGGGTTGTCGACCGAAGTCAACAGGACGGGCACTGTGAATCCACTTGATGTTGTCGGGCAACCTGGTGACTACTCGCGAAAAAGTGGTCGAGCTTTCCAAGATAATTTAGTCGCGCCTACTATAAGGCCAATAGAGCAGTGGTCAACAGAGTTGCTTCAAGAAAGCGTGGCCGGATTTCTAATGTCGGTTGTGGCCACAATCCACACCACTGACGGGCTCTAATGAGGACGAAACTCGAATCTGGTGCTTCATTTCGGATGGGGCCAACTGGAAAATTTGCGGCCTGTGAAATTTGTAGCCACCAAATCCAACATAGCCGCGCGTGGTTTTCACACATCAGAAAGCCACACGAAGCTGAATGGCTGTAATTTACCTAATACTACCTTCCATACGCGATTCGGCTATGTACAGTTAAAATTTTGCCAATCTTTTTAACGTATTTCCTTTCAAGCACCTGAAACAAGATCGACAGCAGACCACATCAAGCGTACATTTACTGCTCTTGCTGTTCACTTGGACCTTTATAAGCTGTGTATATGGCCTCAATTTGAGCAGTACAATTATAAAAGTAGCCATCCACACAATGCCGATGGGCTGGTCTAGGGAAGTCCCTGAGGTGCATTCGAGGAGATCCTACTGGTTCATTCATCTGGTATGCATAGAGGACGTTTCCGAACGTCGGAGGTCGACCCTCTTTGGTCATTGTGAGTCAAACCAAACCTTATACTCGTATAATTTAGGTCGTGGTAGTACGTTCACTGTTACCTCAGATATCTACCTGCAATGTGATACAGTCTCAGAAAAAACGGTTTGATCTACGGGTTTCGAGGGATCGAAAGAGCGCACATACCAACTTTTCTACAGCCAATAATTCCTATGCTTGGAACATGATTCGTTGCTAAATAAGAAACAAGACAGATGCCAGTGATTTCGAAAGGATAATCGAAACCTTTCCGGTCCTATCGAAAGTCATAGTTAGTATACGGTCATGTTCATATCAGATAGACATCTTTGAAAATAGGTCAGTTACCTTCAGAAGGGAATATATCAGCGGTGCTTGCTACTTTGCCACATCCTCTTTACATGCACAGAAGTTATCTTCAAAAGCACTCGGAACTGTTAGGAGGCTTAAAGACTTTGATAAGATGGAGATTCTTAGGTATAAACTCACCTGAAAAAAGAGGATCCATATTCTTTGTATATACACCTTAGCATTTTTGCTAATAGTGATCAGCGGTATGCGGTTAATAATAAGCGTACAAACGTTACGGGTGATTAAAAGTTGAGGGGCGGCAAAAAGTTTGAGTTTATTATTCACACGACCACACTGCAATTTCCCGTTGCCATTTTAGGTTTTACTTTGGTCTCAGACTGCCCTGGTAAACAGATCATCTTGGTTGTCTGCTATAAGACGTATCGAATTCGGGCGGTCCAAGCAGTGCACCTTGTGTATAGAGACAGCATGTGTCGAAAGTAAGTCATGTTGCGATTATGAAAGCAGGACAGTTGTCCAGTTCACCGGTATAGCGTTTCAGGGTCGAAACACTTTGGAGACGACAAGTTCAGCACAAAATGACACTTTCAAGTTTTCGAGAAATAATTAGGTGGATATTTCAAGGCATATGTAGAATCTCATGGGTATAGTAATTGTGTTGTAATAAGGAAAGTCGGTTACACTTAATAACACCTCATAACCTTACTTTCGGTGAATAAATGGTTCTCGCTTTTTATTCAACCAAGGTACCATGTCGAGTTCTTCGGTTGATTTTGGGCTGTGGAAATCCTTTCACTGCAATTTCCATCATGGACTTTGTACCTCAGGGAACGCAAGGAGTGCCAACTTCTGGGTGGTTTTCGGAATATACACAGGTTTTTAATTGCCGAACACATCGAATTTGCACTGTATTTCACACTAATGGATGACACTATAGCCTGTCGGTTAATTATATATCTGAACTATATACTCAATCTTTTGCGCTGTCAATGTCTCAGGTGGACACATGTGGACGAAACATCATTTATAAAAATGACCGCACATGCGGTTAACACGTGGTTGTTCTTATCTGCTGTCCATATAGGAAAACGTTAAATGAGTAATGCATCCCACTCTATTGTTCGAGCTGATCCAACAAATTAAAACCCTCTCAATTATCACTATCGACAATCGATCGACAAAGAAAAGCCAAATCTCAGCGCGTTGACCCCGTGTACTATAACCGACCCTGGAAAATAGATTGTACTGAGTAAAAACGCAAAACTGTAACAGGAAATGTACAACAAATGATCGCCACTTCTAACGCCAGCCAATCAGACTGAAAGGTCAGATGAGTCAGAATCCGTTGAATTGGATGGATCACCACCCGAGAAAAGAACAGCGCTATAAAGCAAGTTCGGACGACGACCGATGGATAATTGCTTACGCGAAGTGAGATGAGAAACGTTCAGCGTCGGCAGATTAACGTATGCGCGGGACAAATATTCCGTCGTGCGATTGCTCCACCCGCCCAAAAATCCACGCAAGTGAAGGAGATAGAGACGGTGCCCGTTAACTCCCATCTATTATTGTTGGAGAGTGAATTCGAAACGTGTTGGCGATGCTTTTAAACTGGTGTACGGATAAAGTTGACGGAGTGGTATACACAAAAATACACGAAAGTGAGTCGCAAAATACAACTGTGGGTTGTAGACACCACATCTTTCATATAAACTGACGCGCACTTGACGCTGAGAAAGGAAAAACAACTTGCTCTGAGAACTTTTGGTCTCTACCTCCGAAAGTGGGCTAGCGACAGTAGACTTTATTAGTCAGTCCGATTAAGCGGATGCCAGCTGACGAGAGAGACCATAATTATGAGTACACAGGCCGAAATGTTAGCTAAAACGCCATAATCATGGTCGCAGAAATATATATCGAACCTCATCGACCTTAATGGAACGTTACGTGAGCATTTCCTAGGGAGATTTTGAACGGAATCTTTAACGTTGATCAAAAACGAAGTTATTTCAGTGAAAGACGAAAGTTATCGTCGTACCTAATTAATTCTGTGCAAAGGAGTGTGACGAGAACGCGATGGCGCAAACTGCAAATGGAGAATTGCTGAGACAGTGTCCTGTAACCAGTCCGTTTTGGTCGTGTGATCGACATGCGAACAGTGGTAGCTCTGGAGAAGGATGAGTTTGCGAGTGTTCTGCCCACTTCCAGTGAGTGCAAACTGAAGGGTCAAGGAAGGTTAAATGTCTTTTCATCCGCCACGAAGCGTCACCTTTATTTGTTTTGTCAAACAGGTGCCACTAATATTTTTAACCAATCAGAAGATCTCTTCAGCGGATAATCACCGGTAGGTAGGCCTCGGCTGTAAAAAAGCACGTGATTGGTCGGAAATTTTGTTGGAGCTCATTTAAAAGTCGGTTGTAAATTGGTGTGTGATGGTTGCCCTCCAAGTTAACATATGTTTTGTATGAACGCTCAGCATGGTATAATGTGGAATATGACTTTTTGTTTGTTCACACACGTGTGGAGCGGAGGCGTGCTGGATGACGTATGCAATATGTGATCTACCAATATTATTTGCGGTTTGTTTGGATTCATATGGTGGTTTGTTTGATCGTGTAAGGCTTGGCCATATGAGTGAATTCGGAGTCAGTTTGTGTTCCGGATGGACGCTGCTTTACATCGTCAATAAAGGTGGTGTGTTTAAATGTAGGGCTTGGAAGTTCTCGTTGCTTAGTCTGGGTGTGCGTTATTTTGCTTTGCAGTGCTGTTTGTGAATGGTACATGGTCATAGTATAAATGGACGTTCTGTTTTGA
>QNGE01000842.1:0-15598 GCA_008508345.1 Paragonimus westermani
GTATGCGTTGAGAAATATATATTATTAAGTGTCTTGCCCTCCTGAGAGTGGGGGTATATTTCGTTTGCCGTACCAGTACCACCTGTCGAATTTAGAATTTCTCCCTCCAACCTACAGACCTTCGAGGGGCGACCTCATAATTCCAGAAAATATCTTGTGCGTCTCAGGGACCATAAGTACAAGCCTTCAGTGCCACGTAGTAGCCTCTTATATGGACGACACACCCTTGATGTCTGAGTCTGCCCGATATGGAGTGCTCAACAAGTGATAAGTTTGTCGGCACCAACGCTCGATGCAATGAAGAAGCGGCTAAACGACTGAAATACCCGAAGTTGGCCAGTGACAGTCGAGCACAAGTAACGCCGTGTACCCTCATTACCCCCATTTTCTTTCTCTACTACTTTCTTCCATTTATCCCTTCTTTTTTCCACAGTCTTCCTTTTTATCAATCCAATACTACACAACAGCAAGTTGCTGGACTGCTGCTGGTTGCTTCAATGTTAACTGCAACTCGTATGTCCTCACCCTCACGTGATCGAAGCGGACAGACAACAATCTGACTGTGAAACTGGGGCCGAATCTGACTTGAAACCACATATCCCATACTATTGATTCACACTGGAATACCTTAAGACAAGGACATTATTGAAGTGTTATGGCTCCTGTTCCGTGGGAAACAGATGAGCCTCCTGGACCTGTGCCGAATTCATTGAATCATCTGAGTAAACAATCTGTAATTTTTGAACACTTTTGAATACGTCCGTCCTTGGTGTTTTTCTCAAACTTCGGGAGCGGAACGAGTTTGGGGAGCCAAATTCATATTTGCCTCTTCATCAAATTCGATGCTGCTGGGTTCTGTGAAGGGGTAATCGCCGTGTCTAGAATGTGGAAGCAGCATCTGGCTTCACAGAGGGACCTTTCCGACGGGTGGCTACATTGTACATGCGCTTCGGCCANCATGCGCTTCTGCCACCACTGAGCTTCAAACTTGCCTTCGGGAATTCGCTCGGGCAGGTTGAAATCCTGCTGAACAGAGTGTTGTCAGCCAAGAGTCGGACTGATTCCTCCTTAAAAATCTTTATTTGAAACTGAAGCGTGTGTTACATGTACTTCATCGCACAAAAAGCTATGTACCGTACCAGCAAAGGTGATTGCGTAGCCCACGCTGTGTGCGGGTGCCCCAGTTCCTATGTACTGACTTTCGCTTTTGTGGTTGCGAAAGTCCAAGAGGACGTGGTCCAGAGAATCCCGGAGCATACGTTTGTGAGCGCCTTGAGGGACCCTGATGTTGTGAGTTAGAAGAAAACGAGAGATAGACACCAACAGAAACAGTGGTCAAAGATGGTCTCATTCACCCATAAACTAGAAGACACTGAGGCTGACTGTGCCTCAGACGGCCATATAGACCCACCGGCATATACTCGGAGAAAGCAGCCTTGGCCAAGATTTGAGAAGGTACATTCATCACGCGATCAACATGTGATGATGCCCGACTTTCATGAGGCCACGACCCAAACGTCTCAGTCGCGGTTGGACCGCGATATTCGTGTTTTCCGTGATTTAGTGGTTAAGGTGCTCACAAACAAAGACGGTGCAATTGCGGCAATCAAAGTACGTGCAGCGTTTTGTCCCGGTCGGGAGGCGGATGATATTGGTGAGTCAAGTAGTCCACTCAAAGTTCTTCTGGGGACCGCATCAAAAGCTCGCCTGGTCCCGCAACAGTCGTCGAAAGCACACTCTGTGGATGCACGCAGAGCGAGAGACCAGACGCTAGAACCTCGTGAGCGTTTGGGGACTACCCTAAGAGAGCTGCGTGATAGAACAGATAAAGGTGAGTCCGACCTGATCATCTTGGATTTTCAGGTCAAGAGGAGGAGACCCCATGTCCGGTAGAAACTTGACTTATTCCTCTCGTATTCGCTTGGCATGCAGGAGCGATGGATTTTCCGGTAACTCCTTCCTCCACCGTTCTTTTCAGATACAACGAAACAGGCTTAAACCGGACGAGAATGGCATACTCAAGCGTTCAGAGCCTACTGAATAGATGGGCGAATTAGGTTAAAGGTAATAATCCCGCAGTCGTGGCCCTCGCTAAGATGCGTTTGTCAGAGAAATCGTTGGACGCTGAGGTATTATTCCCCATGTACGCTCCGTTTCGCTCGGATTGCTCTAGCTTTAATGGTCGGCAAGCAGGGGAAGTTATGCGTCTCATTGTCGGTAACACTCCTGCTACTCTCGTGCCGGCCGAAGCCGAGGCTGACGGTCCTTATGAGGGACTGTGATGCGAGGTGACGTCACTATCACGGAGTTTTGCCATGCTCGGTGTTATGTATTACACTCCTGGATCGTTTTCAACTCGATTGCTAGAAAATCTAAAGATTTTTGGAAAACCCTCACTGGCTGACGTTGTGAGAATTCAACGCACTCATTATTCATTGGAGGATAAACATATGCTAGTGGTTCAGAACGTTTTTCTGAAGCCCCGCTTAGGTTGATCGTTGACGGGCTGTGCCTGTGCCAGCACGTGCAACTCCCACGCGGTTTCAGGCCGGGTGCCACTCCGAGTTGGATCTAGTATTATCAGCACTGGCACACGACATCAATCGCGTAGACATTTTGTCTCTAGTTGGAGGGAGTGTCCATGCACTACTGGACATATGGTGACCGATGGGCGCAGGGTAGGAATCACCCACCCAAGCTCAACGGAATATATGGAGTTATCCATTGGAAGAAAATGAGGAGACTGTGCACACCTACGACCGAGGCGGCAGTACGATCACGGTCGATATGCGCCGGTACGAAAATGGCAGCAAACTGTTGGCTGTCGTGGAACGGTTTTCTCCGATGTCTTGTAGTGGACCCCAGTCTAAAGGACCACTGTGGTCCGATGTTGGTTTTCGTGCAACCCCCGGCTACAGACACTGGCTGTGGTTAAACTACCGGGCTGGTGATGTTGCCTACGAAGCGTGCCGAACAACACGAAATAAATGTAACACCACGGAGCTAAGAAAGCATCAGTGACACGCGGAAAGGCTGGCCGTGATTCGGTAACACTGCCTAAGAGTCTGAGGACGCACATCCTGGCACTAATGAAGCAGCACGAAACGGGCTTTCTGAGGATGCAGATGAGGCTCAGTTGGTGACTCGGCATTACGCTTCGGTCTATACCCATGGTAACGCGCAGTCCTTGCCGGTAGAAGGTGCTGAGCCATGCCTTTTTGAAATACCATTTAGTGTTGATGGAGTGGAACGCAAGATGAGGTCAATCAGTGTCAAGGAGTCCTCCTGCCCGGATAAAATTCACCTCATGTTGCTAGATGAACTGGCCTTGGAATTACCCGCACTGCTGGTAGGCTTGTATCAGCGGTCTCTGAAGAAAGGCAAACTGCCTGAAACATGCGATGATCGCGCCCATGTCCAAGGGGGAGGACGGTCGGAAGCTGTCAAATGACTTGCGTGTTTGACAGAGTGGTGGGGTGGCTGATAACCCCTCGCCTCCAGGAGCATATGGATCGTCTCTAGACCATCAGTGGGAAGGATCACGGATTCCGTGGAGGACTATCCTTATTGAAAAACCTTCTGCCTGCAAGTGATCAATGGGTGAAAGCAGGAGCTGTTGGCAAGACTGTAGAATTCGTGTCTCTCGATTTCAGCGAGGCCTTCAACAGAGTACTGCATAAACACTTGCTCACCAAGCCGAGAGTCTACACTATCGACTCGCCTAGAATAAACTAGATAGCATACTTCTTCCGTGGTAGGTATTTCGCCGTCAGGGTAAGCCGACACTTGTCGGCTGCCTATCACTTCAGAGGGGAAAAGTGAAGCGTTGCTACAGGACTTGGACGCAATATTAAATTGGACAGTTCGGCGGAAATATCCTGCAAATCACAGAGGTGCACCTTCATGCCACTGAGAGGTGCCAGGGATATCGGGGATATCATTTTGGAGGTCACTTTTTAACACAGCATAATACCGCACGAGATTTCGGATTGTTGGTGTCAGGCACTCCCGAACCACAACCCCACACCACGCAGACCTGAGTTGAAGCTGGGAAAATGTTTAGGGCTATCCGCCAATCCCTTGTTAAGTTGTCCCAGGAGGCCTTCTGTTCATTATTATCGTCCCACTTTTGTCCAAGACTGGAGCACGAATATGTCACAGCAGTCCTCTATACACAAAGTGAAGTATTCCAAATTGTGAGAGTGGAGAGTTTTACCGGTTTTGGCGGTGGGAACACGGGTTTGAAGCTGGGCCCAAACTACCAGGTCCAGAATTTCGGAGCGAGACTCGTAAGAGAGATGCCGTAAGCCAGTGATCCTTTGGGCGGCCACTCGCTGAACACGCTCACTGGCGAGTACAAAAGAAAACTAAGCGTTTCTGCGATTCAGCGATTCCCGAATCCAGTCGGTTTTCCTTGCTCGTTGTCAGCGAGTGTTTGTTGATTTGAAGGGCGATCACTGAAAAGAGGATGTCGCACCGCTCTTGGAGATTACAGTGAATACAAAGAACAGAATAAGATTACACGCGTGATGAGCTTTTAGGTAACTGAGAATCGGGCAAAGCTTGAAAACTACCTCTGGGAGCGTCGCTGACGACCTCAGAAGGACGATTGTATCAGTGGTTATTCACCCTATAAGAAAAACTGTTACTTAAGGGCGAAATTTAAAAGGCCTCCTGCTATATTTTCGCCGGCCATCGCCATTTTCTACAGTGAAGAAATGTTCTACGATGTCTACTCTAAAGAAGAGTGTGAGTATTTAATCACTGCGGATTCTTTGAAATTCAGGTGGGCACAGGTGAAGAGTTTCACGACGAGACTAGTATGTGGCATTACTCAGGCTGGTGACTAGCTCCGTAGCCGCGCGATGGAAACGTTCAACAGCTAATGTCTTTCATCAGGCGGGTATACACCACCTGATTCGCATACCCGAGAAGCGGTTTTATATAACCTCCCAACTCGTTTGAAACGCTTCCTTGTCTGTGCAAGGGAAAATGTGCTCAGTCATCTAACAGCGGCGAATACCCTTTTTGCCGCAATCTCATGGTGATACACAAAGGACAAGTTAGACGTCAACCAGAAACCCAGATCCTCCTTCAGATCGTTTTTTATGATGTCTACTGTCCTGAACGCACTATGAACCATGAGGGCATTGTCAGAATCCTAACGAGTGACATGTGAGCACATTTTTTGTCATTTAGTGGGAGACTCCAATTGTCCGACCAGCGCTTGATCGCGTCAAGATCAATCTGTAGTGCACTGGGATCAGTGGCATTCCAAATTTGTAGGTCATCAGCGTATAGAAGGGCGCTGCTGGAACTAATGCTCAGAAGATGTCGATGTAAATAAGGAATAACAAAAGACCTAGCACTCACCCTTGGGGAACTCCTGCTGAAATGAGAGAGGTAAACGAGAGGTCAGATCTGGTCTCAACTCTAAAAGTTATATTATCTTGAAAAGAGGCAATCCAGCGAAGAACCTCATCCTAGATACCGCAAGTTTCCAGTTTGTTTTAGGGGACCATGTGGGAAACGGTCAAAGCCCTGGCAAAATCAAAGAAGGTAGTAGCATTTGAGGGGAGACCATGTTCTTCGGCCAGGGAGAATTCCATTCCGGAGTGTTTGCGTAAACGGTATATAAAGAGGTTCTGCCAGAGTGGCGGCTGCTTCCTTGAGTATTCTGGAATGGATCTTTCAAGACGCATTGCACTGTATGCATTAACCTCGAATAGGAAGTCTTCAGCTTCTAGCACAGAAAACTCAACGGTACCGAGTGGTTGTCTGAAGTCCTTCAACGGTAGGACAAGATGCCTGCTCGGGGATGCGAAGTTGTAGACTGCCGAGGAGTAATCCATGAATAACTCGGCCACAACAAGGGAGCCAGATGTAGTCTCTTTGCCGGGCAGTCATAGAGAAAGAGCTGAAGGATTCTTCTTTCTTGGTCGTCACAGATGCTTAAATGAGACGTTTCTGTTCCCGCGGGCTCTGAGGAGCATCTCCTCTCGTACAAGTTTGGGGTGTTGGCGGACTTCCCGCCTACACCTCTTTCGGGCAACGTGGAACGCTCTTAGGTTCTCTGAGTCTTCTGTAGGTTTTCACTGCGCAAATAAACGGGAACGGTCATCGAGAAAAGGACGTGCCCCACGTGGAAAGGTTGGTCAATGAGGGAACAAGCACAGTTTGTGTGGTACAAACAAGTCGTCCGCCTTCTGGATCAGTCCGAGTAAAGTTTCGAACTGTGGACCTTTCTGCCGGTTGTTGTAACCAGTAACATAAAATCAAAGGTTAGCAGGGAGTGGTTACTGTGCCCAAGTGGCGGCTTGATAATCACTCTGTCTACCAGGTGGCTCTTGTTAGTGATGACCAAGTCGAGCAGAGAGGGAATCTGCCTGAAACGATGCCGCATCGGGTCGCTGACGGGCTGTGTCCACGCCTTCAGTCGTATCAGCCTTGATAAGGAAGTTGAGAATTTGCTGTCACAGTCCCGGTTATAAACTGGGTACATTAGTCACCCATGATAAGAAGACGAGTAAAACGTTGTGGACGTGGAAAGTTGTCTGAACTTACCAGAAGGGTGCCGTCGTCGGGGAGGTCAAATGGGGGAGAACGATAAATGACCCCCACTATGAGTGAGTCTTGTCCATGCAGCGCCAGGCGAAGCCAAAGAGCGTCACATTTATCAGAGGACCGAAAGCCACCGATGAACGTGGTTGCCGAGGGATACTGCTGGAGGAAAATTGCACCACACTCTATTCCCCCTCAGGCGGAGTCAGCCTGATAAACTTAATACCCAAGGACATTCATTTCACTGTCACCGATATCATCCGTAAACTAGGTCTATGTGAGAACGAACATGTAAGGTTGGGTGTCAGGAAGTAACTGTCTGGTTTCCGGCAATTTAGTGAACCGACTCAGACAGTTCGTGAACATACACTTGGAAGCTACCTCCTCAATGGATTTCGCGAGAAAAGAGGTCGGAGAATGCGAAGAAGAGCCTGAGGAAGAGGGTATAAAATTAAGGAGGGTGGTGAGTTTAGATTCCGCCTGTTCTTCCGAGTTGTTCTGACGACCCATTTCCGAGACTGTGGGCGCGACATCACCGCCTGTGCATACGCCAGCGACCCTGCAGGACACTAAACTAGCAATCTTGGTGTCGCAGCTCGCGATCCCTGCGTCCCTGTCATATTCCGCTTCATGGGAGTTGGGAAGTTTTCACTCATAAAAAGTTTGACTACGTCGTCTGCGGGGAGCGAGGTTTGGAAGAGGGCAGGGCGCTCGGTGCTGCGGGGTTAGCGATAGGAATTCCTCTTAAGGTGAGCCAACTGAGTGTTTTTTGATTCACAGGAGCTGGCCACAGCAGGCTACCTCCGTTCCGAACTCTTGGGAGGAAGCAGCTTCTGCTGGGCAGTCTGGATGGATAACTCTGATAACGGCTTTTGTGCTGTTTCAGTGCCCTCAACGCCCGTGTCTGTGATTGTTTTGTCAGTTGCTGTAACGACTATGCGGACGGTGTCTGTGCTTTCTACAACAGGCACAGGGGTCTGGGGGAATACTTTGAGAGCGGAGATTACGGCTTTAGTTTCCAGTCGTAGCCTCAGTTCTGCCGTGATTCGTGATTTAGTCTTAGTCCGCTGATCACGTCTCAATCTATGTTGCAGAGCGCGATCAAAAGATACGCTTTTCAGTTGGGCGTCGGCAAACTTCAGAACCACTGTTTTCCCATCCACGGTCTCGAGGCCGGTCATGGCTAGCATTGTTACCAAGGGGCCGAGTGACATTTTGGTTGTCTTGACTCGCAGCCTGCTTGCGAACACCAGGTTTTTAAAATCCGGGGAGAATTAAGTCGTCAAGACCGATTTAGCTAGCTCGGTTGAAGAATACGCGGGAGAAGTGACCTCACGAAACGACTCTCCTTTCCTTGAAAGCTTTCTCCTTCATCTTTATTGCCGCCTACTCTATGTGCACTAGAGAGATAAATTGCCTTGGAGATTGCAACACCAGGGAGGACAAGCGCTATGTACTCATTCTGAGAATGTAGTGTCCACTTCACTTCGGATAGAGTCCATTGGAACTCCTCTATCTTACTCCTCTTGGAAGAAATGGAAGGAGATACAGTGCTAAGAAGAGTCCCGCATTTGCAGTCGCAGGATTTCTGCGTCACTCCACTTATCGTGGTGCGCGTGTGACCCCCAGCAGTGGAGCGATGCCTTGGTTTCCGTCAAACATGCAGCTCATGAGTGTATTATTGGAAGACAAGGAGGCCAGATGTTTCTGCTGGTGTTTTTTTAGGGCCAGTGCAATTGAAGCCTTACCTTTTCTGACACTGGTAGCACTGCATGCAGCTTTGTACAAACATTTTACACTCATGCCGGATGCAGACGCTTGCTGCCACAGACAGAGTCTGCTGAGTCCCAGCACTGTCAGATCTAACAAAGGTCATTGTCGGTAGGGACGAACAATATGCAATACGAAAGCAGTTAGTTTGAAGTGATTCAGAATAGAACGAAACAGACACGGCAAAACGAAAAAAGTCGGGGACTATGCAGCCCTAATACTTCCGTACGTAACAAATTAGTATGTTATCCAGTAACGGATAACGAATGTCGTGTGTACTGTCTGATGAACAGGGCACCAGAAAGACAGAAATACGAATAGACAGTGACAGCGAGAAAATTTAAACCATATTTCGAGTTACCCGCGCGAGTATGGTTGAAATAACTGAGGTGTTTATGAGAGATGATCTTTGAGCCGCTTCAAATGGGTACTGAAACAAATTTCTGCATGTTTACTTTTGAGCTGCAGTTTTAGTAAGCCACCGGCAACACATTCAACGCCTGTCGTTTGAGCGCGATATGCGCTTTTCCTGTTTGCACCTGGGGTTTCTGAGGGTATTCTCGAGGTTGGTTTGGAGGAGAGCATCTATTTGTTTTGTATTTTAGAAAGTATTGCGCAACTGGTCATCGTACAGTCGCTTTAATACCTGGCGATGGGATAGGTCCCGAAATATCTGCTGCCGTGCAAGAAATATTCAAATTTGCAGATGTGAGCCATTCACTTGCAAACCACAAACTTCACTGGGCGCTTATTTAAATGCTTCCTTGTTGATATGTTAGAGTTTTTCCGAGGTTCATGTCTGAATGATGTATGGACCGCGATGTACTGATAGCTTCTTAAGAAGCATCGCGGTGTATGTGACCCTTCTGCATCGTTGTCCAGTCAGAAGACTAAAGTACTTTTCTTGGCACTCCAGTCACCATTCTCTTAGATCGCGAAACCGAATATCTTGTGTGAGTTTCCGACAGTCCGAAGACAACTGTTTCGGCGCATACTTTTTTGGGCATGCTCTGAAGGCCATACGCAGGCTTAAATCACATCCGTATTAAGGTTCATTGGGCGGCAACTGTGTTTATTTGGTATCCATGTGCATTGCCAACGGCGGTTTTGAATTAATTACTACTTTACCCAGTGTGCTTCTTCCAGCATTCCCATCCAAGTATACAATTGAATATGGCCAACAAATATTTATCAGTCCCTACATTCCAAGAGAATACACAATGACTCGAAATGTAAACATGATTATTGGAAGAAGAACTTCATATTTTGTGAAAGAACACAGTCACATGACTGTACTATGTCAGAATATATTGCGACCCAGTGCATAGTTCAAGCGGTGCAAATGGAATGTCACATCATTAAACTCCATACACAATCATTTTTTGCCTGTATTCGTACAATTAACCTTGTGCGCACCAATTTCATTTTAAAACGCCTATATACCCACTCCATATGACTACAGCCGACTTCGTGTTTCCGAGATTAATTCGCGGGTGCATGAGTGAAGTTTCATTTTCTCGGGGTCTGTTCACTTTACGTCCGATATCATGCTGGTTTTTACCTGGCAACAGCGATCAGAAATATGGGAAAAGCGCAGTCTTTTACGCCCATACTTTATCAAAAGTTATTTCTGTAAGCAAACGATTAAGGGTATTTGTGAGTAGTCCCTAAGGGTTCTAAACACGATCGCAACCGGATTTCTGGTGATGGGTTAAACTAGAGTCGACGAGCGCATTGGAACTCGTTCCCTGACGACGTGGCTCCAAATGTGCAAGAGCATGCGAAATTGGGCGTTGGTAAACAGTCACTTGCTGTTTGCGGTGCGTACTAGTTGTGCCAACTGAGCGAACTCCAACTCCCCACAGTAGTGGAATCGCTGTTTAGCGCTTTTCAGAAGCACATATGCTAGGTGGCTGGTTATGTTTTGTCGAGCGCCTTTGGACACTGTACGGTTTTGAGGTGCAAACGGCTATTCCAAAGCTGGTGTTATCGTTAATCTCGTAAATAACAACGAAGTTCTGGAGATTGCTTACAAGTTGGTGTACTCAAAATATAGCACCGTTCATTACAGATGTATGGAAAGTGAAAATAGTTTTTTTGTTTCCAAGGCTAGGACAAGGTTCACTTAGATCACCATTGGTACCACAAACGGTCAAGTATAACTAACGTATTGTGTCTGGGTTCACGTACATTTGCACACTGCAACGTCACCCGAGTAAGTAGTAATAGGAGGTGAGTTTACATACGAGAGAATCCAAACGGGGGAACTGATCCAAACTAAGGTTGAACCCGTGCATTCAAGGCTCGAAGCCAAGCTTTACCACGCTCTGCCCACTTGACCCTCAGCTTACGTTAAATGCGGGGATTACCCTTCAGTTCCGCAAAGGGAAACGAACCCATTAGGGATTAGTCTTTGAACGGTACTGCCTTTGCCACTCGGAATAGTCTGTAATCGACTCAGTGACGCGTATGTTGTTTGTTTCCTGTTGAGCCCCCTCTGAAGTGGCAAGCGAGGCAAAGCAGTGAGAATCGGTGGGCGGTGTTATGTTATGGCATCTGACTAGTTTGTGTTCGTATGTCTGTATCGGTGTTTATAATGGTGATGATAGTGATGTAGCTTACAGACTACGAGCATTCTAACTTTGTACGTTTATCCACACCTGACCGGGTGGTATGCATTAGTTTCTTCCGTTCTCCCTTATTTCCTGTTACTAGATAGATATGCTGTACACACACTAAGTAACGTAACTTCATTTTTGTGGTGAATGGAGAAGAGGGACATCGACGCGATGTGACGGCTCACCCGTCTCAATTACATGTTAAACCATACTGCGTATTGTGTTGGTCACAAATGGTAGACCGGTCAGTAGGGGTCTGACGGGCTACAATGTTCTTATCTGTTCAGTCGGGGGTTGGAAGGCGGTCCATCTGACATTTGGGGAAATCGGTACTCGTTCTGGCACATCACCATCATATACAGCTTGACTGCCACGCAATCATGAAAAAGAAAAAAAGGCAAACCTTGTCTAGGGAAAGAGAAGAAAACAAGAAGGGGACGGGAATGGACCTAGCTGCTAACAATAGCTACGTCTATATTCAACCATACATCAAAGTATTACACCTTGTGAACAAGCAGCCGAGTTGTAAGTAAAAGTAATGCGTTCTGGCTCATTCACTGTTTTGTAGCGAAAGGCTTCGAGCTAAAGGCTTTCGCATTGCGACTCATCCCTTACTTCATTGGTCATTTCTTAGTGTAAAATCAGTCATCGTACCTTTTATATATAGCAGGGCATTATTTAGCCCTTAAATTCTACTCTATCCCTTCGAATAGTTTTTCTACGTACCCTGGTATAATTTGACATAGTGGCACTTTCCTAGTAAGTCCCATCCTCTACAGTTCTGTTTCTAGTTTCTTTTTGTTCATTACTTAATCCTTGAGTGCGGATTACTGTAAGCGCATTCAGAGCTCGTACCCTGGGACAGATGGTGTGAGTGATGCCCGAAAGTCGACGCACAGTATTTTATTGGGAGGAAAGTGCTGAACTTACAAGTCGACCGATTGGGTGATATCGAGTTACGTTTAGATAATTAGTTTTGACCAATCTCATGGTGCAAGAAGACTGTTTGGTTGCCAGCACATTTCTGCAATAATTGGACTTTTTCGTCAGCACCTGCTTTAAAATCTCGCGTCACAATTTAACATGGAGCCCCCTTACTTTTCTGCAAATCAGATGTGGTCTCAGGTTAACCACAAAGTCATTTGTCATAGGTGGCTTGGTGTCATCCGTAACTGTCGATCCTGTCGGAGCACGTGTCTGTTGTCATTCCATGTGCTGGAATGGCTACCACAACAGGTGACTGTCAAAGAACTGGCTAAGCTTGTAACAAAGTTCGTGTTTCAAACCACTTGTGTATACGCCCAATACTGTAAACATATCTCAGCTACTGCTTGGTCAGAATCTCGAAAGCATTGTGCCGTGTAACACCGTGGACCATCGGCATGACAACTACTAGTTTTCTGAAAATTCTTGAGCTATTAAGTGCCAGGCAGAGCATCCCATAGGTTGGCCCACGTGATTTGGGGAGGAATATCCGTAAGAGCTTGAGGCTTGGGTTTAGGATTAAGCAGTGGAAATTCCCAGTGAGTTAACCACTTTAGGTCAGGATCGTTTTCCGCAATCGGGCTATTGTGACTCAGAGTGGGTGACTGAGGACATGAGGGCAGATAACGACCACCGGCATTCACTGGCGTGATGACCGTCGTTGTTTATCTCATTTTCCCGGTTCCAATGCAATTAATGGGACGAGACGGTGAGGGCAGCCAGCTGCTATCCTGTTGGTACGGTTGTTTGTTTACGAAGTGTTGACACCTTGATGCGGAATGCTTGAGTTTGACAGGGTCCTTATATTTCAGGTTCTACGCCTTCCTGTGTCATTGCCTTTCAGCTGGTGTTGCTTTATTCACGTTTTTTCATGACCATGTGACAGTTAATCATTAGCGTCAACCATTAGTAAATTGATGTAAACAATGATACTATTTTAACACAAATAGTGAAAAATTCCAGTCTGCCATTCTCACTTTCAAACGAACGTGCGTCGCAGCCATAAGGTAAAATTATCACCGCGGTTTTACTACTGCCATTCTTCTATTTGGGTTGGATGACTTTTGGACGCGAAGCGTTCCTCGTTCTAGAACACTGTTCTTGTCGTCAAAACGAGAGCTTTGATTATCTAGCTTAGGACCGATGCCATTATCACAATCTTACATTTAAGCTCCATGGCTTATCTCGAGTGCACTTTCAAGGCGGGCATCATTGTTTAACAACAATTATTCGTCGTAGAATTCGTCAAACAACGTTATGGTCGTTATTCGCCAGGTCATTCATTCTTCCACCAGAAGTGACAACAACGCCTGAATAATATGGGCGCTACAGACAGTCCTGAATTTCTTCTTCGACAAAAGCTAATATGAATGGGAAAACAAGCCGGTGCTGGTGGGCATCAGGTTTCGTAGAGAACGGTTCTCTATACATACCGACAAGCTCATTAATTGGACCAGAGTGCCAACATTGTCTACATTATTCGTAGGCGTAACCGCGCGTCTACGAGGTTCACACTGTGAACGAAGTGCAACCGAATCGCGCGCATCAGCAAAGTGTAAAAGTCTAAACTCATTTGGTAGTGACGATGCCCGTCTGCTAATCACGGGTTCGCGTCTGCGAATGTCTGCCCGGGCGGCCCCGTGTTAGCCTTATGTTACATGACAGCAAGCACCACACGGTGTAACAGCTTTTAAATTTAAAAAGCTGATCTGTCAGCCTTAGAGCTGGACAGATACCACCTACTCCCCCTGAATCTCTGCTCTCTGGGCTGTTTTCAGCTTACAATGTCACGGACATCAAAGTTGTAGTTATAACAAGAATGGAATTTCTGACCTAGCGAATGGGGACATTCTCAGTGGTCGGGACAAGTAGGTTGGAGTCATTATCATTGAACTACCGCCAGCCGTTTAAGATAGACTATGAAATGGACACAGGGGACTGCTTGGACCGCTCCTCGAAGTGCTCACTTCAACGGGCTGTCATTAAGCGCGTATTCCATTCGTTTACTCATCTCACCAGCAGGTATCCTCGTCAGGTCCGTCGAACGGTTAACGGGAAGCCGGCCTCTAATATCTGGGAGTTCCAGTAAATTTGACATTGAATTTCCCCGTGACACTAGGTTGACTGAAATGGAGTGTGCGGATGACATTTTCTTGCTCAAACCCTTTGACAAAGACATGCAAATCATGCCAAACAAGGTGAGCAGCCAAGCTGGTCTCCATAAAGTGCGGTTCGCATCTTCAAAGCCCAGTGCTGCTTCGAGACTGGAACATTCCCTTTCCCACACTCCCTGTTGCAAGCAGTCCGCTCTAGGGTGCAGACCGCTTCACATACTCGATTAGCAGTACTTAGTCAGCTTGTAATATTGCTGACGAAATACCAGCAAGGCTAGCAAGGACACACATGCGTCATCCGTGGCGTCCAAGAGACAGTCGGTTGTCCCTGAAAGGAAGAGTATGTGGCGACGATGTGCGTTTTGTTTTGCTGTATGGTTTGGAAACGTGGCTTCTACACGATGAAGATATAAACAGACTTGTGTTTGACCATTGTTATTCTCGCCACTTCACACACGCCTAACAGAATGATCGCGCGATCACCACCACCGCTCGTCATCGCGTATTTCAGAACGCTCAATTATTTAAGTAATCAGGTTGCACAGTATTCGACGCTTGAGTCACTTACTGACTATGTCATCTGAGCGTTTGCCGCACCGAACATCATACACTGAGACCATCAAACCGTTGAGTAGAATCACGTGGTGATCAAGCAACGACGTAGTCACAAAATATGACGATCCTGACTGTTTCGCTGAGTAGAAGTCGCCTGCCCGGTTGTGGTCTTCGTGATCACTCGAATCATTAGCTAGACGTGTTGTCTGAAATGGCAATTTCTTGCATCCAGTGGCATGCCTGCATTATTGACACTCTAAGTACTTCCACTTGGCCTAGTTTAATTTTTAATCCTTCTAGCTTGTTTCGCGCCATTTTTGTGGTGAGCGGCGACTCAAGGCACAGTGCCTCTTAGTCACACTGATGGCTATTTTAATCGAGTGGATGAAATATATCTCAGGATTGCAGTGCCATTTTCATTTTTTTGTTTCTTTGTCAGCCAGGCTTCCCTGTCAACGACCAGTCTGCCCCAAGTACCTTTTTCATTTTTTAAACCGACTGTGTGAACTGTCTGAAGGGCTTTTACGCATTTCATCTGGCATTTGAAAGCATAGGCCTGTCTTTCATGCCCACCGGTTTCTGTACCGTATGTAATTGTGCCTGTTCCCTGCAGGGTCTGTGATATGTGAATTTAAACGGATGTTAAATAAATAGACATATTGTTAACTTGTTTATCTGGCTCACTTCACATTGGGCTTGCCAGTCTCTAAAGTACAGCCGCGGTAGTGAACAGCAACATTATGCTGTATACTCTATACTAGACGAGAGCATGGTCTAAGTTTACGTGTGCTAATAAAAAATGGCAGTCGTGGACGACGTCCACGGTTAAGTTGCCTATCGGCAATTAAGGTTGATCAGAAGGGAACCGCATCAAGCCATGTATTGTCAGCGCCTTAAATTATTGTCAAAATATTGTTCGGCACAGAGTTGTAGCAGCCGCTCACCATCATCTTATCACCGGGATTTATTTCGAATTGACCGCTTAAGTGCGACTGC
>QNGE01000842.1:16761-47815 GCA_008508345.1 Paragonimus westermani
GACATTATCTGTAATCATCTAGCACTACTATATTCAGCCTTATGAGTTATCTGATATATATCATGTGATTCGAAACCGTGGTGCATTCGCAAAGATATCAACCAACTTGTCATGTTTGGTCATCGTTGTCTCTGCCACTTAGCCCATTGCAAGTGGGATAATAACGCGAGCTACGTGGCTGTTTGCTAGCGCGTATTTCGAAAAACTGAAGGTACGTGATCATCTGACTAAATAACGCTACCACAACCTGTGCTCACTCCGCATGCCAGCTGTGCGCTTTCCTCATCGTTGCTTACTAAAGCCATGAACAGCCAGTTAAATCCGCGGGCGCCCACACCAAGGTGTGGTCACGATATATGAACCCCATGATCATTCTGTCGGTTAAAGTTGCAGGTGTTGCCTAATCGATTTCGAACTTTGTGGCCACTCAATCCACAGGCAGGAAACGGTATCTGAGATGGCAGTGCATCGTGGTCAGTGTTGTGCCTACAACTGCACCGTTTGTAGTTTTGTTTTTCATCGTGATTAGCTTCCCCCCTAATTTTCAGTTCCACTGGTGCGGCAAGTGACTTCTTGAGTCACAGTTTCGTTCAGTCAGGCTCGTGACCGCTATGTGTGGATGAGTGGAGTGGGGTGTTGTATATTCACATCTACTTTTTGCTTGAGACCTCACCGTAGTCGTATATTTCCTGAAGATCTTGTTTGGTTATCGTTTAAAGCCTGAAAATGTTCCAAAATACAATCCTTTGATGATTTTCATACCATTTTAAAGTACTCCATTGTAGCCACTATGTATACCCGTCGTACGTGTGATTCTCAGACGACGTTTGTACTCATGAACCTGTAATCTCTTCTGTTGTATGTTTGCGTTTTTTACCAACTGCGCTGTATACTATCTTCACTTCTATTTCTGATGATCGATCCTACCCTTGCGTTTGCGTTCCCGTCCAATACCAATTTTATTCCCACTGGACTTGATTATTTTTGTGGATAACATTCGGCCATTTTATATTCCGTTGCGTTTTTGCCTTTTATTGCACAAACTAACTCCACTTTATCAGGTACCTATAACGTGGGAAACAGTGGATGTTACTCCTCAGCCGACACCCGATGGCCGTTTTCGCATGCCGCAATCTTCATTAGATATAATCAGAAAACACGGTATCGGTTTAAAAGGTCCCCTGGCTACTCCTATTGGAAAAGGACACCAGTCACTGAATCTTGCGTTGCGAAAGTATGTTATTTTATCGTGACCAAGTCCACCATAGTCATTGATGTAAACTGCTAGTCGTGGTACCTGTGTACGGTTTCCTAGATTTGTTACGTTGCTCACTTTTATTGTTGAAGCTTCTGTTTTGTCTGATTGCTCCATTCAGCTTTAGTATTTCACAATGAACACGCCGTAATATGTGCTGCGTGACATTGTTTGACCAAACGCATTAATACTGACACCTTCCACACAGTAGAGTGTTGGTGATTCATTGGCTTTTCATTCTTACAATTTATTTTATAAGCGTTAGTCTTCATGATTGCTAAACAATGGTTGCAATATCTATCATTGCTGCTGAGTATTTGTCTCCTGTTACATCAACTCTTATGTTGAACGTTCGGGAACCCTTGGCAGCCCTTCTGCTTTTGACTATTTTCAACCGTATCCTCGAATTCTGAAATGTTCTTTAGTCTTGCTTAACACTACTTCCTACATTTCAGTTGATATACTGCAGTGTATTCTACTGCTGTAATGGTAATCGTCATCGTTTAGAATGGGGATTTCATCGTTTAGCATGGCATGAAAATCCGATTTGAACCCTTCGTCGATGGTTGTCCGCCACCATGTAATACACAAGGTCACAGTGTTGGCTATCAGGCTGTCCAAATCTCTGTCGGAGCAATCATAGCAGTCGGGGAAAAGCCTGATTGTGCGATGGTTAATTGAGCACCGTTACCACTGAATTTTCAAGACGCAAGTGAAGCATACTAATAAGTAGTGGGGGATTTGGTTTATTTTCTAGTTGAACGTCACTCACGTTTGATCACAGCCTTCGCATTTCGATAGACTTTCCAGTCATCCTCTTTCGAAAAGAAGCACTAGTGTCGAGTTTCGCTCTCATTAAAGCTCTCCAGTAGTGCATATCCTTGCCACAGCCGCGATTTGAACTCCGGCCACGNCGAAAAGAAGCACTAGTGTCGAGTTTCGCTCTCATTAAAGCTCTCCAGTAGTGCATATCCTTGCCACAGCCGCGATTTGAACTCCGGCCACGCTTTCATGAGACAGCTGTGTCGACCACTGCGGCATTGACCTCATTGGGCACGACCGAATTACCTAATCTGAACGCTCAACCACTTTCGGTTGTGAGCAATGCTCAGGTTGCCCGATCGTCTCAAGTGGGGGCACAGTAACTGTCCTGTTAACTCCAATCGATAACCCCGTGATTAGGACGCTCAGATTCTGGCCGTAGAAAGGATATGCGCTACTGACGAGCTTTAATGAGAGTGAAACTCGAGTCTAGTGCTTCTCTTCGAAAGAGGCTGGCTGGAAAATCTGTCTGAATGCGAAGGCTGTGATCAAATGTGAGTGCTGTTCAACTTGAAAACAAGTAAAGCAACTAAGAGAGGGACACGAGGTCTGGTACACATAGCGCGCCATAGAGATGGAACAGGCTGTTGCTACCGGGAACCCTCTAAAATCTTCCCAACTAATCTGGGCGACGTTTTGTCGAAGACCACATGTAAATGAGTTAATCTGCCAAGTCAATGACAAATCTATTCATAACCTGCACCGACGCTTAGACCGCTGGACTGAGCACTTCCAGCAGCATTTCAACTAGCTGTTGAGGAAGCCTTCAGGTTCTACCTGTGTTCGTTGTTCTATTGACGTTTCTCCGTCCTCGAAAACAAGTCTTTCTTGAGATTAAGTTTTCGGAATGTCACAAGACACGACCCAAACGAACTCCGTCCTGATCTTTTTGTAGACAGTGATCCAGCCTTAGTTAAAACAACGACGGCTCTAATTCAGAATCTCCAGATCAACAAAGTTCAGAGTGACTGGGGTTTGGATAACATCATCCTCGTTTTCAAAATGGCCCACGTTCATGAAGGATTAACCTGATTTTTATCGAGTGGAAGTTGCTTGCAACCATTGTACTTCGGAGATTAAGCAGAACGCATGGACAGCATACCCTTGAGTATCAAGCTGGGTTTCGCCATGACCGTGGGTGTACTGGCCACTCCGTCACACTCCACTTCGTGTAGACGGTCGACAAATGTCTTTCTAGACATCAGAATGACCTTTGGTTTGGTTGACAGAGCTGCACTCTGGGACTCTGTCACGAAAGAATGTGCCTGAGAAGCATATCGATATACTGAGGAAAATTTACTGTCAAACGTTGGGTTAGGCTCGATGGCAGTGCATCGCCGACGTTTAGCAACTCAAGTGAAGTGTAAGAAGATTGTCCACCCTCACTCTTTCTATTCAACTTTGCAGTAGACGAGATCTTAGAGTACGCCCGGATACACTGCAAATTTGATGGCATGGATTTGCTCCTAGGCACTGGACTTCTAGGCGTAGAATATGCAAAAAGCATCGCCCTAATCCATGGAGGCTCACAGAAAGCCCAGAACAACTTAGACAGATGAGAAGCCTCAGTTCATCAGTTTTGTAGGGTATTTACACCTACTAAGTGCGAGGTGCTGTTGTAAGATCAAGATTGGCGGACTATGTGCCTGCTATCGCCTTTGTCGGTGATCCGTTAAAGAGTTTTGTGCCCTGGGAGCTGTATCAACGCTGGTGGAATGTCCGATGAGATCACAAATCGGATAGCAGAGGTTTGGATGGCGTTTGCCAAATCACGCTATCTGTGGCGTCGATATGATCTGTGAAGGAGCGAGTATGTAATGTAAGGGTGGTCCTATTATGCGACTGCAGAGTCTGGTCCATCTGCTCAGAGGATTTTCACAGAGTATCCGTTTTTGACCATATATCTCTATGAGGGATTATCGGCATGCTGTGAGAACACTGTGTTAACAGTGACAAAGGTCGCCGACATGTTCTCGGGATGGAAATGCTGTCGGTTCCTGAGCCTGATTTTCGCATCTTATAGGCCGCGTTTGTTTGGTCATATTTTATAGATGCCAGAACACCGCTTGCCAAATTTTGCTTTGCTTGCCACTAGTAGATTAGTCTGAAAGCGGCAGTCTGGTGACGAGCGTACGACTTGGGTTTGGGGTATGAAGGCATTGACAGTGAATCTCACTTCAGCAGAACATTTCCGGTTTGGTGGCTGGGATTCTACGAACAGTAAACATCTTTGATTGAAGACGCTATCTGATGCAGCATAGAGTAGAAGTTAACTGCGCTCGTGCTGCGGATCCACGTGTGATTCCCAAAGGAAATAGGCAAAAGTGGCAATAGATCGTTTTTAAGAACCCGCTCATTAATCGTTTTCTAGGTCAGGAAACGTGAAGCGTATGAGGCATTGCAATTTCTTTTCCTCTCAGTATTTTTTCTGCATTGCTGTAGCGATGGTTGTCTTCAACCATAACATCCTGTGACATTGTGATTGGAATCCGTCCGTAAGAATTTCGAATTTGTTAGTAATCCGCATCCACGGCCCGCCTGGACGGGTTTCGGCCTGCCCGCTGTGTTCGCCTAATAAGCGTTCGAGACCGTCAAATGGAACCGTCGCCAGTTTACAAATTGTCCTTCTGCTGTACAACTGGTTGCTTGCGTGTTGTAGTCAAAGTATTGAATTGTTTCTTATTACAACACAAATTTCGTTAACTTCTTCCGCTGATTAACGTATATTGGCTCCTGTTTTCAACCACGGACACCCACTGGAAGGCAACTGTCCATGAGACCTGTTTCTCACTGTTTTTTCCCATCCACACACTNATCCACTCGATTAAAATAGCCATCAGTGTGACTAAGAGGCACTGTGCCTTGAGTCGCCGCTCACCACAAAAATGGCGCGAAACAAGCTAGAAGGATTAAAAATTAAACTAGGCCAAGTGGAAGTACTTAGAGTGTCAATAATGCAGGCATGCCACTGGATGCAAGAAATTGCCATTTCAGACAACACGTCTAGCTAATGATTCGAGTGATCACGAAGACCACAACCGGGCAGGCGACTTCTACTCAGCGAAACAGTCAGGATCGTCATATTTTGTGACTACGTCGTTGCTTGATCACCACGTGATTCTACTCAACGGTTTGATGGTCTCAGTGTATGATGTCCGGTGCGGCAAACGCTCAGATGACATAGTCAGTAAGTGACTCAAGCGTCGAATACTGTGCAACCTGATTACTTAAATAATTGAGCGTTCTGAAATACGCGATGACGAGCGGTGGTGGTGATCGCGCGATCATTCTGTTAGGCGTGTGTGAAGTGGCGAGAATAACAATGGTCAAACACAAGTCTGTTTATATCTTCATCGTGTAGAAGCCACGTTTCCAAACCATACAGCAAAACAAAACGCACATCGTCGCCACATACTCTTCCTTTCAGGGACAACCGACTGTCTCTTGGACGCCACGGATGACGCATGTGTGTCCTTGCTAGCCTTGCTGGTATTTCGTCAGCAATATTACAAGCTGACTAAGTACTGCTAATCGAGTATGTGAAGCGGTCTGCACCCTAGAGCGGACTGCTTGCAACAGGGAGTGTGGGAAAGGGAATGTTCCAGTCTCGAAGCAGCACTGGGCTTTGAAGATGCGAACCGCACTTTATGGAGACCAGCTTGGCTGCTCACCTTGTTTGGCATGATTTGCATGTCTTTGTCAAAGGGTTTGAGCAAGAAAATGTCATCCGCACACTCCATTTCAGTCAACCTAGTGTCACGGGGAAATTCAATGTCAAATTTACTGGAACTCCCAGATATTAGAGGCCGGCTTCCCGTTAACCGTTCGACGGACCTGACGAGGATACCTGCTGGTGAGATGAGTAAACGAATGGAATACGCGCTTAATGACAGCCCGTTGAAGTGAGCACTTCGAGGAGCGGTCCAAGCAGTCCCCTGTGTCCATTTCATAGTCTATCTTAAACGGCTGGCGGTAGTTCAATGATAATGACTCCAACCTACTTGTCCCGACCACTGAGAATGTCCCCATTCGCTAGGTCAGAAATTCCATTCTTGTTATAACTACAACTTTGATGTCCGTGACATTGTAAGCTGAAAACAGCCCAGAGAGCAAAGATTCAGGGGGAGTAGGTGGTATCTGTCCAGCTCTAAGGCTGACAGATCAGCTTTTTAAATTTAAAAGCTGTTACACCGTGTGGTGCTTGCTGTCATGTAACATAAGGCTAACACGGGGCCGCCCGGGCAGACATTCGCAGACGCGAACCCGTGATTAGCAGACGGGCATCGTCACCACCAAATGAGTTTAGACTTTTACACTTTGCTGATGCGCGCGATTCGNAATTAAAAACAGCGATAATATTTGTGTTGTGGGACGTCAGCGTTTCGTTTGATGTCATAAGCCGTTTAAAATAATCAGATCAAGCAAGAATATGGTCAGAAGGGCGTTTATTTAAACGAATGGAAGGTTATGGGTTAAGAGGACTACAACGTATCTCTTGTTCTTGACCTTTTGACCCATAGTCTCATCCATTCAATTGTACGCACTTCTATAATTAATTGACTGGCATCCGAGCGATGACAGTGTAAAAAACGCTTACCAGGAGGCGTTGGTGAACAAATTGCTCAATGCGACTCGGTTACGGGAATATAAAAAACAGTGGGAACACATCATATCAGTTGTGTAAACTTGTGAAGAGTTATGTTCCGAAGGAACAGTTGTGACATAATCAGATTTCTTTCACGTTAACAAAATTTATGAACAAGCATCGCTCAATCCAACCTGGCTGTGATTACAGTGATGACCGCCGGTAACTTGAACGTAAACTGACCAGGAGGTTGCGCAAAGACGGTGAACCACTTGGTCGAACAGTCAAAAAATGTGAAGCAGGCCTTTTATATCTGCACAGGGGAAAAGCGGTTTTCCATGGTTCTTTCAGTTGGTGCAGTTGAAACCGAAGATGAAAACGATGGTTCACCTGTTACCGGCTGATCCCACGGATTTCACGGGCAGACTGAATATTCTGATGAAAAGTTCAAGTGCGCATCAACCGGACCGGGTTGACGACGGGACACGAATCTTCAGTCACTGCTTTCTAGATGCCTCCCCCGTTGAATGCGGAAGTGGCACTGAAGCCTAATTTATTGAAGTATAACAAAGTTCGTGGACTGGATCTGCTTTATCCTCCTCTTTTCAAAAATAGTGAGCAAATGTTGGTATTAGAACTGTCACAACTCTTTCAGACAGTTTTGAAAACTAGAGCGGTTCCTCATGATTGGTGCTCACCAACAGTAATTCTCGTTTTTAGAATGGGGATCTGAAGTCTGTAGAACAATCACAGAGATATCAGCGTAGTATCTGTTGCGTCTAAGTTCCTCACTGGCCTTATGTTACATCGGTTCACTAAGCCTAGAGGAAGTCAGATACGTGAAGAACGGTGAGGATTCCGATCCAGTCGAGGGTACATCGGCTACACAGATATTGGGGTGTTGTCACTTTCACAAGTAGCCGACCATCGTAATCACGTCNTCTTGTTGAATCTAAAGACTGCCCACAGAAGTCGTTTACGGGAATTCGTGAAGTTTTCGAAGTTATTGTACGGTCATACTGCAAGCCAAAGGAGGGCTTATGGACAAGTCTCTCGGTGGTCATTACTTGTAATGGTGTTGGTTAGTCGTGCCCAACACTTTCCTTCTGTTGAATTTTCTCATGGCCGAAATCCTGGAAAATTACTCTGAGGAATCCAAAGTCCAAAATGCTACTTCAAAACTGAGGTATTCCTGCTCCCCAATTCCTTATTACAGACAATCCGCTTGGTGCTGGAAAGCTTTACATATTTGGGTAACGCTCTCTCGTCAGCTTGTCATATCGCTGCTGAGGTGTCATCAAATCTTGCCAAGGCATGTCCTCTCTGTGCCAACGCACATCTTCTGTGGCATTAAAAATTGTCTGGATTGCTTATGTGCTTCCCTTTTTTCTGCTACCCTTGGCGTGATGGTCAGGCTTGTGTGCTGTTTTGATCCGGCTTGCTGTGCTGACTGGGACTTCGGTCCTTGCTGGTTCAACCTTGCCAGATTAGCCAAAGGGGAGCAGCCAGACAAAAACCAGGTGCGTTCGTTGTGCTTGATGACCGTGTGTTTTGTTTTGATTCCGCTTGATGTTTATTTTTGTCCGGTCTGATTTTGTGTGTCAGGTTTGTCTGTGCAGTATTGCTGTTCCTCCGTGAGTGTGCTGAATCTCTTGGGACTCACTTGTGTGCTGTCACGTATGTTCATCCGAAGTTATACCATTGTGTTTGTTGATGGTGGTGATATTTTTGTTTCAGTTTTGTGCACTTTGAAGGTTCTGTGCAGGATTGTTTGGGGTTCGTGTGCTGTACGCGTTTCCTTGCTGAAACCCTCCTAATTTGATTATTTGTTATAACGTTACGACTGTTTTCTTCCTGTCTTATTCGCTCAGCGCATCTACTGTCGTGTATGGTAACTGTATGGTAACCCTCGAGCAGATAATGCTCAGTCAGGTTTCAGTGCCCCGAAGACCAACTTGAGACAGTCCCGGGGAAGCAAGACGCTTACGATTGGGACATGGAACGTGCACACACTGCTGAGTCGATGCGGCGCGACAGAACGGCTAGCACGGCGCACCGCCCTGATCGCGGTGGAACTGTATCGCTATGGAATCGACGTAGCAACCTCGAGTGAGACAATGCTTACAGATCAAGGTAAGTTGCGGGAATCAGGTGCTGGGTACACGTTCTACTGGATAGGCTACCCGGCAGACGGTGTTCGGAAGCATGGTGTCTGTTTTACAGTCGCTGATCGCATCAATGCTTTGATGATAGGCGAACCGCACAGCATCAGCCCTCGAATGCTGTCGATGCGCCTGCGACTCGGTCGAGGTAAGTGTGCTACATGCGTTAATGTTCATGGTCCAACTATGTGTCACACTTATGATACAAAGGACCAGTTCTATGATCAGCTATCCGACACAAGCCGCTTGACACCGGTAAGTGATCGAGTGTTTGTTCTGAGCGACTTGGACGCTCGAGTTGGGCGCGACCCGGTAGGTTGACCGAGAGTCCTCGGACCCTGCGGCATCGGTTCACTCAAGGAGAACGGTGATCGTCTGCTGAACTTGTGCGCTACTCACGAGCTGGCTGTCACGAACACCCGATTCCAGCTGGATGCGAGCGACATCACGACGTGGACTCATCCACGAAGCGGTCATCACCATTCACTTGACTACGTGATTGTGCAGCAGTGCGACATTCGTGAGGTGCGCGTCACTGAACGTAGCGCAGATCATAGGCTGGTCAGGACCAAGTTGTTTATTTCATGTCCGTAAGCTTACTTACTGTAGATCTTCCGGACAATAGCTGAAGTTGTATATCCGACGGCTGGAGAACTCCGAGACGAAGGCTGTCTTTCAACTCACAGTAGCCGCTCGTCTGCACAACGCTCCTGTATGCACTACCCCCGAGGTTATGTGGCAACGACTCAAGAAACAGATCGCAGCAGCACCCTCCGAGATGATCGGTGTGGAGCGCAAGAAACGTTCGGACTTGTTCGATGACAACAACGTGACTGTTTCCAGCTTGGTACATGAGAAGAATGCCGCGTTCGCCACATCCACTATGGAACCGACCAATGGAGCGAAGAAAGCTATGTTCCAGAGTATCCGCCGTCAACTGGTTGAGTGTGTTCGCGGAATTAAGTCAACTGGTGGAGGTAGCAGGGCGAGCGGATATAGGGCTTCGCAGATCATCGGCAACACAAAGAGCTCTATGATTCGCCTGAGGCGATCTTCGGTCCACCTATCCAATCTACTAAAGCACTGGTAGATATGGACACCGGCTATTCTTGCACTCAGCCGGAGGACATGAAGTATGGCGCAAACACTTCGGTATCTTGCTAAACCGTTCTGCTACAATTGATTGGGTGACTGTGAACAGTCTGCCGCAACAGGACATCAAATCTTTTCTTGCTTTCGTCCCAGAATGCTAAAGTTCCCAGGGCAACTGGTCAACTGCACAAGGGGAAGGCTGCAGGCGAGGATGAGCTGCTAGGTGAGATCCTGAAGAATGGCGGACCGGCGTTGGAACGCGCTTTGCTCCAGCTGACTCACTCAATCTGGAAGCACGAGGCGATGCCGCAAGACTTCAAGGATGCCCTTATCGTAACCTTGTTCAAAGGCAAGGGTAGCAAGCAATGCACCGACAGCTATCGCGGCATCAGTCTTCTGAGCTGCGCAGGCAAGATTGTTGCCAGAATCCTCTTGAACCGATTGAATGCAAACGTTTTGGAGGTCAATGTTTCCGAGCAGTAGTGTGGATTCCGGTCGAGTCGGAGTACGATCGACCTGGTGTTTGCTGCTCGACAGCTTCAGAAGTGCCGGGGACGGAACCAATCCCTGTATGTTATGTTCGTGGACTTCACCAAGGCCTCCGTGAGCCTCGAGGCGCTATGGACGGTACCCGATAAATTTGGATTTCCAGGTAAGTTCGTCAATATGGTTAGATTGTTGCATGCGGGCATGAAGGCGAAGGTGCAATCGTGTGGATCGACCTCTGATGATTTCGACATCGTCACTGGCGTGAAGCAGGGTTGTGTTCTAGCCCCAGCCCTATTTAGTTTATATTTGACTGCGATGGTAACAGTTGCTTTTCAGAACTCTGGAGAGGATGGCGTCGAGGTGGAGTACCGGACGGACGGGCGTCTGTTGAATATCCGACGATTTGGCGCCTCAACCCGGCTGCAGACCTCAAGGATGCGGATGCTTCTGTTCGCCGATGACAGCGCCTTGCTAGCGCACAGCGAAGAAGAGCTGCAACGTCTAGCTACAGCATTCGCTTCGGCAGCATCGAAGTTCGGGTTGGACATCAACACAGGTAAGACGTATTCGTTTTTTCAGCCTTCTCCTGGTGGAGGTGCTGCTTGTGTACCTCCACCCGAAATTCGCATCGCTGGAGACACTGTGAATGGCTGCGGGGATTTTTGCTACTTGGGTAGCAACTTGTCGACAGATCTGTCCGTGGACCGCGAGTTGAGAGCGCGTGTGGCAAAGGCTAGCGCTGCTTTCGGACGTCTTGAAAGGCGTGTCTGGAAGAATCACAGCCTGAAGATGGCCACGAAGTTGTGTGTCTACCGCTCAATGGTGCTGTCTATCCTGCTGTACGGCAGTGAGACGTGGACACTGTATCAGCGGAACGTGAGCTATTTGAGCCGTTTCCATGTTCAGTGTCTGAGGCGCATCTTGGGTATTCGGTGGTCGGACATGATTCCGAACACTGAGGTAATGCGGCGAGCGGACATGGACGGGATGGAAGCCATGTTGATGCTGAACCAGCTCCGTTGGCTCGGTCACGTCCGTCGGATGGGCGATGACCGTATCCCGAAGCAGTTACTGTACGGACAAGTGAAGTCAGGTAAGCGAAATCCCGGTGGCCAGAAGCGGAGGTACCAGGATGTTGTGCAGGTAAGTCTTTCACGTTGTAACATTGATTTTAGATGTTGGGAAGATTTGGCGTTGAACCGGACGGCCTGGAGGAATACGGTTCGGGCGGGCGTGCGAAAGTTCAACGAGCAACTATTGCGTGGTCGCGAGCGGAAGCGTGCGGTACGCAAAGGAACCATCGGTGCCATAAGTCGCAGTGACATGACTATATGGTGTTGCGATGTGTGCGGCCGCGAATGTTCTGGCCGTTTGGGGCTAGTAGGTCACCAACGTATCCATGGTACACCGTCAGTGAAGAGACGACGAGTACGTTAGGGTCAGGTCAGGTACATCATATCAGTATATCCACCCTGCCTCTTTTATCGACTGCATCGGCCAAGAGCCTGGTCGTTGGCAGTTAGTCCGCTCCTCTGTTCGGAAACTTGGGTATCTGCAACCTTCTGCCCATTCATTCCTTCAGCTTTGTTGGTGTAATTTATGGTGAATGGTCTCTCTGGCTTTTCGTAGTTCAATATGATTTTTTTTTCATCCGTATGTTCTCTGGGATGCACAAACATGCGCTCCTATACTTTAATGCTTTTTGTATTACACTTCACAAATCTTTCTTAGTTTATATCTGTTCATTGCAATCTCTGTCTGCTTATTCTCTGAGAGATAAGGGTTTCCTTTGCCTGTTAGTCAATCAACCGGCTAACCAACGTTGGCCGGCTGGACACAAAGACCCCACTGCCACACCTCATGGTCTTATTCCTTCGGGTTTACACAGGATATGTGGTGTGTGAGTGGAACCGCAAGTGGTGCGGCGCAGGCCAATTGCGGCGGTGGTTTATCACAGGCGTCCTCCAGCTTCGGTCACTGTGACAGGCTAATCCGAATCGGCTTCCGCCAACCATCATTAATGACTTGATCTACGTCTACGATAAAATGCCGCCATCACAGCACTTAATACTGTTGATTTTTCACGAATCCCTTGCCCATTTTCTGAATGTCGCGACTGTGTACACCTGTTATGCAGCACTGGTTTTGTATACTAAAGATGCCTATGCGCAGTACGAAAATAGTGACGCACCACTGAACTTCACGAGCACACGAAAAACACTAAATTGCATTGAGAAGCGATGAACAGTTTGCAGTAGAACTTTTGGGCAGTTGAAGCAGTGCTGTATAGCTGGTGGTTTATGCTGCTGTTTCTAGCCGGTTATACATGTGTGGACATTTGCAGTCGCTCATTTTTCCACGTTTTGCGACTCGTTTCTGACAGTAAGCCGCCAATGGTCTCGTTGGTACATGGCAGTAATAAGTCTAGGTTTTTGTTGTATTGAACTCTGACTAAGTTGCGTGCATGCGTAACAATTTCCCATGCTCAAGGCTGGATCATCTACCTGATTTATGATCGATTGCCCTTGAACTACTGGTGCAATGAGAACATTTCACCGCCGAATGGTGCCAGATAGTTTCATTTTTCTATTCACATTGGAATGAGCACGGGTCTACATCGTTCTGATATGGCTTTATGGCCAACCCTGCTACTGATCTGTTGTTGTTTGGCCAAGTTGTCTCTGGTGTAAATCCTATTAGTGGCGTAAGTCAATGGAAGCCATAAGAAGCGGCATTACGTATGGCGCATTTTTTGCCAGTTTTATATACCGCTCGTCCTTTTGTGAGGTGTACACACCTTGCTTTTGAATGTTTGATTATGGACGTATTTGTTCGTGGTAGCTAGGTCCCTTCCTTTCACCTTTTTTCTCCGTAGTTCTTGACCAGGCCCCGCTTTTTTCTGTCCTACGATATAGGTCCTATGACATCAGCGCAAGCCACTGATGTACTGCTGACTGATGAGGATGCTGACTCTCGACACAAAACGTTGCATACTTGCAGTAGGTCAGTGTCATCGGCACGCACCGTTCGGTTCAGCCTACTAGTTTTCCGTTTCTTATATTCCTTTCGATTCCGGACAGTTAAACATCTTTGTACATATGTGTATCATTATCTTTGTGATTGGTAGTGGGGCGTTGACAGGCAGAAACACCAGTTCAAGTTGTACCACCTCCATGCCCATAACTGAATGAGCACTGCTGTGACGGTCAGCCAACAGTTTTATTCCCTCTCGTTAATCGTTAGTGTTCTTTGTTAAGTTTCTGAGTGCGTGCGACACTTGTTTGTGTGCTATCGTGATACTGGTCATATTTGAATAGAGTACTGTCACCTTGCTGTGCTCTGTACAAAAGGTTTTAGGCGATTCGCACTTGGGAAATGCAATATCACTGTGTTTCATGTTTTCCCGGTTGTGCCACAGGGAGTTCAACCTGTATGCCAATGTAAGGCCGTGCAAATCTATCGAAGGATACAAGACGCCCTATGAGAAAGTTGACTTGGTAACTATCCGAGAGAACACAGAGGGCGAGTATTCAGGTATAGAACATGTGGTAAGTGTTTCTTTTCATGACTTTAACTTGCTATTATTTTTAATTTATCTTCCATCATAAAGTCATTCTAGAATGACTGTAAAAGACACCATTCGGCCATCTGGTTACTGGGCTGCCAGTGATGTCGGCTAGTCCCACACAGCTTTAGTGCTCATGGGCACTCCGTCAAGCTTACTTCGGTGTCGAAATAATTTTCTGGAGAGCGAGTTGTGATTGAAGAGCAAGGCCACTGACTCTTTATCGCCGGATTTTGTGTCGCTTATTTCACGCACTGTACGTTTTTTCTCCTACGCTAGCCGCGGGCATCAGACACTCCCGTCAATGAAACCTGGGGATCACAGTTTTTGCTTTCAAACTAGACAGTTTGTTTCGTGAATAAGACGGTCATCCTTGTTTGCTGTCTTTTAGTTAGACAGCTTGCTTGAAAACCGGAAACTGTCATATCAAGTGTGGGTCTAACTTTATTATTCAGGAAGTTGGGGCGAATTTTTATTTAACGAACTCCCCATCAGGAGAAACGCTTTGCATTGTTCACTTGCCCCGAGGCTAACTTGAAACACTAGTAGAAAAGACTTTCTAAGATAAGTGTTTGAATGCTAACCAACTGTGATGCACTATTGAACAAAAGGTAGAATGAACCGGTGGCAGCACGGTACAAGATAACGTCACTGCGACGAACACTTCTTTCCATGCGCTGTTTCTCCTGGTCACTATCCTGTTGGATAATGTCTGGTTGGCCCGTTGTTCTGGCTCTAAGCATTCATTTATGTATTTCCCTGTAGAAAGTAGGTAGCGATTTCGTGTCTGCTGTGCGCGAGTCAGTGTAGTAACCATTATCAACTACCTCAAAACTGCACACTACTCGTCAGTTTTAAGAGTGATCGAAGGACTGCTTTGGTATGCCACACAACTGCACGTCGTATGTGAAAGACAGCTAGATGCTAACTGACCGATCATGGATATCCGCCCACTCGACAATCCCGTCAGACAGAATTCAACGCTCTGACTGATGGACAGAAACGCGTTTGGGTGGAAATCGTTTGTAAAGATCAAACTCCATTTGTGCTGCAACGATTATGTTTCGTTATTTTATTCGCTCTGCTCAAAATAGTTAATCTCAAAGCGTGATTGAAAGTAATTTTCTTCTGAAGTGTTTCATAAGTCACAACGAGACTGGTCCTTGGCGCGGTGTGACGGCTTGCACATCTCGTTGGCCTGTTGGGTCTCACCCACAGGGTCGCTCATACCAGACAGGCCAATAGAAAGGTCCCAATAGCTACTGGACTGGGATCTCACAGTCCATTTAGGAAGAAAGTACTGTTAGCATACGGCCTAGGGTCCGTGAGTCGAACAAACATTAGACCTCGGGGAGATGCCTGGAGTTGTTAGAAGCCAGACGGAACATTCCTTCTGGCAGTTCACGCAACAGGTTTAGGGGAGATATCCGTAGGAGAGTGAAGCGTAACCTGATGGCTGATCGTGAGCCTTGGTTAGTGGGGAATATTAAGGGAATGAAGACCGCCTCTGCTTCAAGGAACGTCGGTGGTCTGTTCAAGCCTATCTATGCTACTGACCCAAAGCGACCGTCTGTCAGTGAAGCTATCAGCGAGGCTGATAACACACTCTTCATTAATAAGTCCAGTAGGTTAGAGCGGTGGGCAAACACAGATTCAGTTTGGCTAGCCTCCTGTTTCTACCGTGTTGCCGCCACAAACTTGTGGTGTAACACCCTGGGTAGTAGCTTTAGCACCACCTGCTGAGACAGGTCCACAATTGCATTTCAGTTCTCAAACAATAGCGCTGCTGGTCCAGATGATCTCTTACCGGCACTTTCCAAAGAAGGTGGGGGATGTGTTATTAGTGGCCTTGACTCGGTTTCCTTAACTTGCGTGGGCGACGGAGACCATCCTTCCGTGCTGGGAGCACTCGACAGTAGTTCCCATATTAAATAACGGAGTCCGGGACTCTTGCGAAAACCATGCGGGAATTAGTTTGATCCCAGTCACTATTAGGGGTCTGGCATCCATCACACTTCCTCGACTCCACTGCAGCTTGAGGGACAGGTACTAGGGGAGATCAGACGAGACTTCGTCCTGTAAAAGAATATACTGATCAAATTTTTACTCTCCGTCAAATTCTGGAGCAGCGTCATGTGTATCACCGGCCAACTGTTGTCACGTTTCTCGACTGTGAAGGTGCGTTCGATTCGGTGGATCGATGTACAGTTTTGGAGTCGCTTAGACGCAGGGCTGTACCGATAAAGTATGTGGATATACTGTCGATGCCTTATCCTTATACTTCAGCTCAGCTTAAGGTTTACGGTGAGCTGCCTGACAGCTTCAACACCATGAGCGGCGTACGTCAAGACTGTCCCCTTTCATCATTTTTGTTTAATTTTGTGGTAGACGAAATAATAGAGGACTGCCTGCGACACTCAAGTTGCTAGCATGGACCCACCTGATGGAAGACTGACTAACCTTGATTTTGCCGACGACAGGGTGTTGCTGTTTAACAAGTTTCCAACAGCACACAGTGTTAGACGCTATTTTGCACTCTGCTAAATCTTTCGGAACGCGCTTCGCAGCCTCAAGCTGCAGAGTGCTTCTGCAAAATTTTTGTGATTACGTAAATTTGATTTTAGGTAATAGTTACAGTTGCCCCTTAACAGAATGCTAATAGAATGATAAAACAGTCTATTGCAGCAACAACAAGCAGTTGCAGAGCAATCGCTGTAACGTGACGCATTACGCAGTGTGTGAACAAAGGACGTGTGTACGATTAGTTCTCACGGTCGATAAGATAGATGGTCACTCCAGAAGGTTATTGATCGATCGATAGACATGCACACAATGCATGTGGAAAGGCCGATCGCGCATCACGCGGATGCGTCACCTCTTCGTCCGTTCGTTGAGGCTATCCAGCCTGAACACGGTCTACCCGATGGCGCTCACGCTGGGATCAGCGCAGGCGTAATTTGCCATGGGTCGTTGACTAGGCCGTGAATGCGTCGTGTGATTCGAAGAATGGAAATATCGAAGATTCGGCGTTTCCTGAGCTTGATGTTTTCGGGAGCACATGATCTAGGTGGTTTCGCACCATGCACCAGTAGCCAGTTGCCCATGTATTTTGGGGGCTGCATTTGGTATTCTTGGCATGGTTCACGTGACAACCACTGGCAAAATGTCACCATCCAGCATTGATCACCACACGTAAAATATGGATAACGATTCCATTTTTACGATACCTGGGTGAGCATCATGGAGTTCATCAGGGATGGTTGATCGCAGTCTCTTCGGAATCGCCACAAGTGCTCTCCAAACTAGACACTCATTTTAAGGGCTCAATTCGGTCGTTCTCGATCGGAAAGGTACAAGTTCGTCAGCTGTCTGTTCTGGCCATACTACGTGCACGTACCGCTGGACTAAGGCTAGTACACTGTCTTTGTCTGTTTCTTATCGTGTGTCCGTCGACGTAATAAAAGAGTGATTGAAGTGTTGAGTAGGATGCACAAGTTCCAGGATGGATTCTGTGGGCGATGTATTCGTTAATGGAAACCTACTTAGGGTATGTGCGGGACACTACGCGGACGCATCAGGATTGAAGTCAGAGGTTATTGACCGGTTTGTATACTTGAGAAGCTACATCAGCGGCGGTGGAGATGTGGGAAATGAAATAGGAGAGCGTATCTCCAAGGCTAGAGCAGTGTTCGCAGGTCTGGAGCATATGTGGTAACAGAGAGGTAATTATCTTTTTGATGCTCAAAGGTCGCGTATATAAGGCGACAGTGGGGGCTGTATTGCTTTATGGCAACGAAACCTGGCCGTGCAGGGTAGATGTGAACCATCTTGGATCACCGATCTCTGCGTTCGATCGCTCGTATCGTATGCGACTAACGAGTAAACAACAAAGAGGTAAGAAGGTGGGTGCTTGATAGTGATTGTCGAAAGAACTCTCAGTCCTCATATTTGCACCGACTTAGATGGTTAGGTCGTGTACTAAAGGTGCCGGTTAGTCGTCTGACACACCGAGCACTCTTCGCCAACGCTACGGCCGTCTGGCTTAAGGTGCGAGGTGGACAGACGGTGACTTGGCATAGACAAATGAAATCGTTCAGGAAGGGGTTAGCCACTGTAGGTCGGGTTCGTCTCCTAGGCTTGGGACCTGGCGACCCTCAGAATCAGTGGCTGGAAACTTCACTTAAGATGGTGGCTAATCGGGTTCAGTGATTTGAAGGTCATTGTTTGGCCGAGTTGTCTGTGAGGTGGGTGCAACTAATGACGTGGGACAGTGAAAGCTGTAAGGATGACGCCCTACTTTCACTTACAGCTCGGCTGTTTGTTTGCAAGATGTAGGCACCTTGATGCTGAATGTTTGAATATGGACGAGGCTGTTTTTATCAATTAGGTCTTTTTCTTCCCTTTTCGTACAGGGTTTGCTCTTTTTCATGGTTGTGTGACACTTAAACGTCAGTATGAACCACTGATGTATTGCTGTATGTGATGGTGGTAATGATGACGGTCACCGCTTGTTGCAGACAGTTAAACTTAGTCGTGTAAAACGATTTCGCGTCAGAAGCAGAGTGGTAGGCTTCATTCATCCAACAACTGCGGTACGGTAACTGAACTTGCAAACGTCAATGAATCAAAAACTCAGAGGTAAAACAAGCACAATAGAATTTTAGCACTCTCCTCAGCCAAAAAATGACTAGACAACAAAGAAAATGGTTGAGCGCGCGTGCACTTTTTAAAGGCACACTTTTTAGTAGTGTGAGTGCTAACATGCAATAGGTTTGTGCTTCTCTGTTTATCGGACTTTATAGGTGAACACCGTTGCTGTTTGACCGATGTATCTAGATTACATGAGTGATCATCAATAGGGGGACTGGACTGGCTTGGTCTCTGTCAGATGGGATAACACCCTTATGCTATTCCGTGATAGAGACGTAATTAGGGTCGAAAATGTCGGTTATTTCTGTAGGAGCGTCTCGGATATGAATTCTACTTATGGGGTCAGGTGCTGGATAGAAGCGGTTTCCTCCTTGCCATTAAGAAAGTGGATGTATACCTACTCTGGGTTGTATAGAAATAATTCATCTTCGGCAACATCAGAAAAGTTGTCTAGAGCGTAGATCTCCGATTATAAAGGAACGGTCTTTCACGTGGAGTAGCATCAACTGCAGTATACAAGAGTAGTCTGACGGAATGTAGTACGTCAGGAAGAACGAATTCCTATTGATTGAGATGAACACCACGATTTTTCAAAGCATTTCATTTGGACGCTCTACTTGACCGTTATCCTGGGGATTGCCCGATGTCGTTCTGCTTGTCGCCACTCCCCTTTAGTGAATAACTGCTAGATACTAGTCGAAATGAATGATGATCTGCGGTCAGAGTGAATGTATGTTGGAGTGTCTGTTCGGAACTTTCAAAAGCTAACTAAAAGCGAGAATATTCGTCGGTAATTATTAATAAGCAACGGTTAAGGGTTGCTGGCGGGGCAGGTCCCTTAGTCAGTTGGAAAGTTTCGGACGGTTAAGTGGCTTTTAGGAGCTCACCTCGAGCTTCGGAGGAAAAACGAGGTTCGACTCCATGGCACACTGAACATTCAGCAACTTCCATGGAAATATCTGGCGCGCACGAAACGCATTATAGCAAGCGCTGCCAGCGACCTAATATCTTGAGTCTTTTCGATTCACTGACTACCCATGACTGTTGACTGGTGTGTGGCTGAATTATAGAATGAGGACATTGGATGATGAGCCAAGACTAACCTTGTGACCATTCTTAAAAAGGTATATCTCTTATCTGATTGAGTTACTGCATCAGGAGTGAAACGTCACCACTAAACAAAAGTAGCGGCTTCACACGGGTTTGTTGGCGCAATTGCATTTGCAGGTCATCTTTTACTCCTAGTCTGCTTTAGAGGTCATGTTGGACTTTGTCAGTTACAATTTGGGCGTTGGTGCTAGTCTCACTCATGACGCTCCAGCGTTGAGGCCGTAATGATACCACTGACTTGCATCCTGGTAATAACGTCTGCCAATTTACATGCCGGACTATAAACGTCATCTTGTCAAACTAACAGCTTCAATACTAAGAGCGCGGAGTAGTCAGTATTGATTACTGGCTCATAAGCTACTGTAAAACGTTCCCCTTATTTTCTACCTCCAGATTTTCCCGATTTTCCCCAGTGTAATGACTGCAACAAAATTCGGCTTTCTTTTGGCCCAATTAAAACGTTTGGACTGTTAAACGGGAAACATTTATGAACGTAGCAAAATGCTCCATCATAAGTCGTCTTACATAGTTTATGCAGGTACCATCATGATATTTTTCCGTCGGATTTTGCAATACGCGTAACTGATGTTTTCGTATCCAAAGGTGCGTGATACAATCAGGTACATTCAGTTCATTCATTTTACCGATTGAGATTAATCGCTCAACAGCATTACGCGAGATAGTTCGTAAGAAAAGCTATCTTGTGACTTGAACGAGACAATCATGCTAGAAAATACGCAGAACTACTTATAAGCCTGAACAAGACCTACCGGTTTGCTGAATGCCACAGTAATTAAAAACAGCGATAATATTTGTGTTGTGGGACGTCAGCGTTTCGTTTGATGTCATAAGCCGTTTAAAATAATCAGATCAAGCAAGAATATGGTCAGAAGGGCGTTTATTTAAACGAATGGAAGGTTATGGGTTAAGAGGACTACAACGTATCTCTTGTTCTTGACCTTTTGACCCATAGTCTCATCCATTCAATTGTACGCACTTCTATAATTAATTGACTGGCATCCGAGCGATGACAGTGTAAAAAACGCTTACCAGGAGGCGTTGGTGAACAAATTGCTCAATGCGACTCGGTTACGGGAATATAAAAAACAGTGGGAACACATCATATCAGTTATGTAAACTTGTGAAGAGTTATGTTCCGAAGGAACAGTTGTGACATAATCAGATTTCTTTCACGTTAACAAAATTTATGAACAAGCATCGCTCAATCCAACTTGGCTGTGATTACAGTGATGACCGCCGGTAACTTGAACGTAAACTGACCAGGAGGTTGCGCAAAGACGGTGAACCACTTGGTCGAACAGTCAAAAAATGTGAAGCAGGCCTTTTATATCTGCACAGGGGAAAAGCGGTTTTCCATGGTTCTTTCAGTTGGTGCAGTTGAAACCGAAGATGAAAACGATGGTTCACCTGTTACCGGCTGATCCCACGGATTTCACGGGCAGACTGAATATTCTGATGAAAAGTTCAAGTGCGCATCAACCAGACCGGGTTGACGACGGGACACGAATCTTCAGTCACTGCTTTCTAGATGCCTCCCCCGTTGAAAGCGGAAGTGGCACTGAAGCCTAATTTATTGAAGTATAACAAAGTTCGTGGACTGGATCTGCTTTATCCTCCTCTTTTCAAAAATATTGAGCAAATGTTGGTATTAGAACTGTCACAACTCTTTCAGACAGTTTTGAAAACTAGAGCGGTTCCTCATGATTGGTGCTCACCAACAGTAATTCTCGTTTTTAGAATGGGGATCTGAAGTCTGTAGAACAATCACAGAGATATCAGCGTAGTATCTGTTGCGTCTAAGTTCCTCACTGGCCTTATGTTACATCGGTTCACTAAGCCTAGAGGAAGTCAGATACGTGAAGAACGGTGAGGATTCCGATCCAGTCGAGGGTACATCGGCTACACAGATATTGGGGTGTTGTCACTTTCACAAGTAGCCGACCATCGTAATCACGTCGGACCTAAAAGCCGATTTCAGTTCGGTTGCTCATAAACTCTTCTGGGATTCTCTTGGGAAATTTCCATGGAAATACGTGCATTTGTTAAGATCGCTGTGTGCTCAATAACAAACAGGGTGAGGCTTTGTGGACAACCACCTTGGACCAGTATCACATACGGTGGTATTGGTCACGGTTGTCCAACCTCTTGCTTCCTATTCACTTTTGTTATGGACGAAATTCCGGAAGGTGCACTTGAGAGATTCAGTGAGCTTGGTGTTGAGCTTCTCCTGGGCGCTAGACTGACCGACATGGAGCACGTGGATGACTTCGTCAGCCTCTTTGCTCAAGAAATGTAGACAATACCAGACTGGTTTGTATAGAATGCATTTCGCAGTTCCATGTGCAGTGCGCTGCTTGAAGACTGACGTATTCCTACTCAGGCGTACTTGAAGCTGTGGACTGTTTCATGTACTTCAGTAACACTGTCTCGTCAGCCTATAGTATTGCTGTGAGAAGTCAGTGGGGCTACCAAAGGTGCGTGTTGTCTTCGTCAACGTTCGTCAACTGTGGCCTCAAACGAACAAATTTATTGCGGTTGCTGTGTTGCTCTTTAGTATCAGTCTATTACGTAACCAGTTCTTCATGCTGTCACCATTTCTTTTCGGTCCTACTTGTAACTTTCATATGGTGGCATAATTCTAATATTTATGTGTATATGAGTAAAGGAAGAAATGGGGTTTCTGATGGTCCGGAACGGTGGTGGTGTTGTTCGTAGCTCGGGTTGATGGTTTTGGTATTGATATGTCACCTCGCTTGGTGATGAAACATTTGCAACCTAAATGCCAAGCTCGGAGAACATATCAATACCAAAAGAAATGGGGCGGCGAGTGATACGTACTCATTGTGTCATTTCCTAGTCCACAGTCGTCAAGGCCTAATTCTGTTCATCAGGCTTTCGGGTACTTAGAATTAACAGTATGAATTCTGGATATTCGAACTCTGCATTGGATTCTGTGACTAGGCTATCGTATAACGCGAGATTCTTCAACTGTTTCCAACTCTTCATATGCCACACTGTCTTCGGACAGCATACGTATCATGTTTAGTGTTTTCGTGGACGTAACAGCTAAACCACACTCTTCGCGTCCGCTCAAATACAGCTTTGACAAGCGCGGTTTTTTTCAGCTGTTGTTTTCTTTTATTGTTTAGCTTAGCCGCTAATATGTGCTATCCGCTTCTGTGGATTACTATATGTTTCTGTGTCCACTCTTATTTACAATGTTTGCCGCGTATTTTTCCGTGGAGATCGTGGACGGCGTCGTACAGAGCATCAAACTGATTACGGAACAAGCTAGTCGTCGAGTGGCCGACTTCGCCTTTCAATATGCGAAGCAGAATGGTAGACATACAGTGACTGCAGTTCACAAAGCGAATATAATGTAAGTCTTTGTTTTGGCTTGTTTTCATTCCATTTGCTAGAGAGAGTCAGTTCACCTCATGACTTTTTTTGCAGTGGTTCGTACTGCCGATTTGGCCGGATTTATCTGTTTCCACTTGATGGCGGTTCATCTGATTTTGATTTGAACAGGTAGTTTGCTTGTAGAGAACCTGTTTCCATCCATGGGACATAAATACTGTACTGTTGACCGTTTTTTGACTACTTACTACCACACCATGTGAAGTCATCCTGTCCTCTGCCAACTACGAAGAATGAAGAACGTATCCTCATATCCTCATGTACTTAGGCTTGGCTATTTCTGTGCCTCAGGTCATGGAGGCTGGTTGATTGGTAGACGTCTTTTTTATTCAGAGAACACTATTGATAACCGATCTTGCAGCTGCGCCTCTCTTTAGTGACACCGCTCTCAAATCACAGTGGTCATTGACAACATCTGTACACCATCAGTTGATAGTTTCAGCTGTCATGCATCGTGGAAGGTTAGGACTGATCTTTATTTCAGACTGAAAAGTGTAGACGTGATAGAACCTAGTTCGCGAAAAGGTCCATGCTTGAGGTGAAACGATCAGCACCACAGCACTATTGATAAACGACTTGCACGTAGGAATAAGACACTCTCCGGGTAGTCGCTTATTTGTAATCTACACTGTCAACTTTGGAAACTTACAGCTTCGAAATCAACACGAATATTGTTTTCGGGAGGTTTCAGTTCAGTTTGCTTACAGCATCTGTCAGCCTTGGGTGGATTAACTGATATCACCGTTCGGGTGCGGTTAGGGAAGCAGATTCAAAAAAGGACAAATATTACTGTTTTAGCTTCTGGAACACTTTGTAGAAAATTATTATACAATTTTACTTGTTTGGTAAACCGTTGCAGTTGATCGAATCTTAATTTCATCCTTATCTTACTAGGTACCATCGTGGATATTCATATTTAATGTTATAAATTTAATTTTATAAGTGGAACACTTTGAAACCATCTCGGGTTTACATAATACCAGTCAGTCCACCATAGGTTTGTTGCCGACTCTGTTCACTGTTGGGATACTTAATGCTCAACTCTCCTCGAAGGTACTGAGTCTCTGTTTTCCTTCAACTTTTGCGCGACCTGTAGATATTAAGCATAAAGAATTACATTTTTGTGATCTTTCCCAGTGTTTTTCCGTTCATTTACCTTTACTTCCAGGAAGATGTCTGACGGGCTTTTTCTGCGTGTCTGCCGTGCTGAGGCTGAAAAACATAAAGATATTAACTTTCGTGAAATGTTTCTTGACACTGTTTGTTTAAATGTAAGTGGTCTATTTTTAACTATTTCCTGATCCTGTAGTTTTTCTAGACACGACTAATCTGCATCTCGGAATTTTCCGTAATTCAAATTTCGTTGTATACTCAACTCGATAGTGGCAGTCGACCTTCTGGGTTAACATGTCTCAGTTGTATTCGTGGGTTCTTTGGTTACTTCCTAGCAACCCCGCTCGTCCCAGTGCTCCAAATTTTTAGAAACCGGCCACGGTGATGCATATGTGTCTTTCTATTCGGTTTTCCTCGTCCCAGTTTAAGATCTGCTACGTTGGATATTTGCAAGATTCTTAAATAAACATACTTGCTTTTGGTTTCGACGGTTCTGATAACATACTTATTAGTTGAGAGGAGATCCAGTTGCGAAACAAGTGGACTCACTGGATGCGAACCGGCAACAGGTAGATCGTGCCCAGACGCAGTAAATGTTCTATCAGTTATTTTATGGATCCACTCCGGATTTTTCGTAGTCATGCCTTCTTTCAATTATAAAATTGACCATGCTACTTAACATCGTATAGTAACGCCATTTGGGAATTCATAATTTTGACCAAATTCTCCATGCTGGTAGCCTCTTGCGCTCTTAGATGATTAGGTCATGCATTAAGAATGCCAGCTCGTCGTTTACTTTGCCGTAAACGTTTTGCGAAGCCATCCGTTAGTTCACTTGCGTTAAGACGGGCTGACCAATAAGTGACTTAGCAAAAGAAATGAAAGTAATCAATGGTAAATTATCTGCACCAAATTTAGTACGAATGAAGTTGAGCAGCTTGGGCGTCGTGTTTAACATGCTGTTGATAAACAGATTGAGAATAACACAACGTTACGAGCAAGTTGTAATACTCTACGTTTCAACCACCTCGGGTGACCTTCCTCAGGAGTGTTTTGATTACAACACTCCTGAGGAAGGCCACCCGAGGAGGTTGAAACGTAGAGTATTACAACTTGCTCGTAACGTTGTGTTATTCTTAATCTGTTTATTAATCACTGGTAAGTTAAGAACGGTGGGTCGCATCCCCTACCCCCGGGTTGCGGTTCCGTTTACCGCATGGTACGGTTGTGGTTTGGTATAAAAGCTGAAGACCTACTTACATTGCCCTGTATAGTTTAGTATGAGTGTTCGCATGTAATTAGAGTACGTTTAACGAGAATTTCTTCCCCATCTTCGGAGGACGCACACACGCGTCATGCATTATTAGCCCTCGAGGAATTCGTATCTTTTTTTGTGTGTGTACCCCTCGCCACGCGTCTCAAAGCTTGCACTTTGGTAAGCCGACACGTTCGTTTTGAGATTACGGCCTCGCTGACTACGTCATTAGGCCTGTCAGGCCAGTCAGGACGAATACACTTATCCAATTTCACTGTCTATGAGGCAGTCATGCTGGTGTTTGACGAGACATTTCGGTGACAGACAAAATTAGCACAACCAAATCCGACTCGCCATTCATTCGGAGGTTGTTGTACGCGTGCACCAAACTCTGTGTAGCCATGACGAGTATCTGAAACGACCGATATGCATGTTCCTCTGCATTACCTTGATATATCTGTCTCTGTTCGTCTAAACTGTAGATTAGCGTGTTCATTTTTAGGTCAACTTTAATATGGTAACCAGGGCGGAGTCTTTTTGCCTATGCGTTGAGTAACAACAACGTTCAATATAACTTAAACATATTTTGAAGGATGTTCAACTACCGCCTATCAAATCAAGATGGATTTGTACATACTATGGTTTTTCAACTGGATTAGATTTTTTCACGTTGAGTATCACACCAGTATGCATCGTAAACCCCCTCCAGAGGCATGATTGTAGTGTTTACACTTGCTTGTCGAAAGTTTGTTTTACTTGATATGTTACGGATTACACTCTGGAAGCCATGTCTTCGAAGAGACTGCAACACGAACACTCTAGATTGTTTATAGTGATCACGTTGACTTCGTACCCTAACTGTGTTGAGATTGTACGGTACGCAGTCATGTGCACACTCAATGTGAATGACGGTTTACACTCATCACACATGCGAGTACAGTTTCTGTTCTCCTCGAAAAGACTATCGTGTTTCTTCCATCTCATCACATTTTTAAGGGCGAACACTGTTCGTTTTCTAATTCGCCAACGGTACTTCATAGTCTACATTATTCCACGTTTCAGCTTAACCGAGTGAATGATATTCGTAAAGTACTGATATACGATTTAGTTCACCACAGTCTTGGTTACAGATGAGGCCAAAAAAGCAAAAGCTCTGAGTGGATATGCCCGTTCATGCAACTTGCGCAATTTCTACATAATACACGGAGTACTGCTTTCGTTGACCAGTTTCTTTCCAGATCACTTTTAAAATGCATCAACTGTGAGGGTACCATCAATCGATTAGCGTTTGGCTGGTGGTCTATTCTGATCTTCTTCGGGTGACCGTTTTACATTGGGGTAAGTCGAACGTGACGTTCACCATTTCGTTGACCCCAACTGCTGAATAGCTGACAAAAAGTATTCATCTCAACTTCCGTTTTTTTGAGACAACAACCGTAATCGAGTTTGGACTGCCAGAGTTCGGAACCCGGTCGAATCGGACTTCACGTAAATTTGGTCATTTTGTGAACACTGATTCAGTACAGTGCTTTCCCAGAATGAAGCACCCGCTGAAGCAAAGTATCCAAAAGGTATTAAGTATTTTTGCGTTGGGCACATACTTGAACACAACAAACCTTCCAGAACCATGCGTGGGACTTTTTTTGAGGTTTTAGTAGACTCCGTTCTTCCGACGAAAGAACGGCACGATGGTCTTATTATACCAAATTCAGAGGGTTTGCACGTTGATGAGAGAGTGCATCAAGAGATCACAATACTTTTCGTGGAATTCTTCACACTCCGCCCTGACAAGCTTAAATTCGATTTGCACCCTGTGCGAGAACGTAGTGTAAGGCTTGTCCAGTTGCCATAGTCGAAAGCTTCTAAGTTCGTTTTAACTCCTAATCAGCTTCTTTCTAGGTCTGAACGCTTCAGAGTACCCTAGTACGAGTTCCGTTGTGCTGTTACATAGCTACAAATGTTTAGCGGTATAACGCCGATCAGTTGCTTCTTTCGTGCCTTGTACTATCATTCAATCATATACCTTATTGCTGTTGGCTCTTACACGCCATCATTCTTAATCGTTTGACAGTACCGTAATCTTCGCAACAATTTATGCCTGAGGCTCACTTGCTAATCTACTTCCATTTTATACTGTTTTGAAATACTGATTGCAGTCCCGATGGGATTCCGGCGTCAGTTAGGATAGCGTCGTAACGTTGATTATTATTGTAAAACTGTGTTGCGTTATCCAGTGTGCTTCGCTCGATTTGCATCTTGCCCTCAAAAGAAAAAGTTCCAATGAAAAAGACAGTTTTGTTATCCCCTGAAGGTTTCTTTTCTAAGGGATTTCTGTGCTCCAACTACCTTCCAGTAACAACCGTGTGCATTCTTGGTATCATTTTATAATAAAAAGAATATACGTTTTTGCCCAGTGATTCATTTGAAATAATGGTAAAAATGAAAGGCTTCACTCATCTTACTACTTTCCAGTCCTCAGTCGTATCACTATCTAGATGTTCGTTTGACCTGTTATCCGAAATGGATGTCTTCTTTTTGACATAACTTGCATCCAATCTTCTTATATCTTTGCTTTTGCAGATGGTGCAAGATCCCACTCAGTTTGACGTTCTTGTCATGCCCAATCTGTATGGTGATATTCTAAGTGACTTGGCTGCTGGACTGATTGGTGGTCTCGGCGTCACTCCCAGCGGAAATATCGGTGAAACGGGGGCCATTTTTGAGTCTGTGAGTCTCTCGAATATGCTCAGTTCGTAATCCAATTGACCTTTTCGCTACTGCTCCGGTTTCCTCCGTTAACTGTTCATAAGTCCGTGGCACTTCCATCTACAAGACAACTCTGTAAAAAGGCCATCCGGTTAATCCAAGCTGACTACGATAATCGTCGCTCGCTGCTCTTACCCCTGATTACTCGAGTTGTTCTACCATTGCAAGGTGGTTACCGAAGTGACACGGACAACGTAAGCAAAACTTCCTATGTCATTGCCAAAGAGGGAGGGAAAGTGATATTTGACTAACTGCAGATGGTTACACGCATGTGTCAGTGAAATGGTACCCAAGGCTGACTGAATATTGTTGATCTCTGCAGCTCCTTAACCGCGGTCTCACCGATATCCGTGCTAATGTTCTCTGATATGCCTTAGATTCAATCTGCAGCCGTTTAGTCCAAGTGACGCTCGCTGTCCCAACCTGCCCTCTGCACGCCCACACATTCACCGGCCTGAAGGCTCTCTTCCACACCCGAGCGCACGCATGCGGGCAGTCATCATCGGCACACAGCCAATTAAAACGCTCCAACTGGGTTTGATTAGGTGCGGTCGATACGCGGGCACGTATAGCGCGTTTGGGCTCGGATCGGAACGAAGACCGGCACAGTTGATCAGGACAGGTCACGGTCCAGACGAGTGCCACTATATTAGGCGTGTACATTAATCCCAACAGTAAAGATCCAAAACAACTGACAACCTTTTCGTTGACTATCACTGAGATATCGTTATTTGTTAGTGGATACTCAAGCATCACGGTTAAGAGTTCCACTACAAGCAGAGTAAAAGCTATGTCGCCAGCATCCCATTAACCGAGTCAGCACCGATTCCACCTATTTGTTCTTCTGTTGACGAAGATCATCTCATCAGTGGGTCTGGGTTCCCTCGGGTTATTCCACACGGTTGGCGGCATCCGATTCGGATTAGCCTGCCACAGTGACCGAAGCCAAAGGACGCTTGCGCTTATCCATCACTGCAATTGGCTTGCGCTGCACCAATTGCAGTTCCACCAACACACCACGTATCCGGTGTAAACCCGAATGGATAAGACCGGGAGGTGTGCCAGTGGGGCCTTTGTGTCCAGCCGGCCAATGCTGGTTAGCCACTTGATTGGCTAATAAGGAAAGGAAACTCTTATCTCTCGGAAACTAAACAGAGAGGCTGCAATGACGAGATCTACACTGAGAAGAAAGATTTTTGAAGTGTAATACAAGAAGCGTTGCAGTATAGGGGTGCAGGTTAGTGCATCCCAGAGAAGATAAGGATGAAAAGCAAAGTTCTCATTGGACTATGAAAAGCCAGGCAGACCATTCATCATACATTACATCAACAAAGCCGGAGAAAAGAATGGGTAGAAGACCACAGACACTCAGGTTTCTGAAAAGAAGAGCGGATTAATTGTCAATGACCACGATGTTGGCCGATGCAGTCATTAACAGAAGTAGAATAGGTATACCGATTTGACCTACCTGAGCCTAGCGTACTCGCCGCCTCTTCGCCGACGGGGTACTATGAGTACGTTGGTGACCTACCAGCCCCAAACGGCCAGCGCATTCGCGGCCGCACACATCACAACGCCATATAGTCACGTCACCGCGACCTATGGCACCGATGGTTCCTTTGCGTACCGCACGCTTCCGCTCGCGACCACGCAATAGTTGCTCGTTGAACGCTCGGACGCCCGCCCGAACCGTATTCCTCCAGGCCGTCCGGTTCAACGCCAAATCTTCCCAACATCTAAAATCAATGTTACAACGTGAAAGACTTACCTGCACAACATCCTGGTACCTCCGCTTCTGGCCACCGGGATTTCGCTTACCTGACTTCACTTGTCCGTACAGTAACTGCTTCGGGATACGGTCATCGCCCATCCGACGGACGTGACCGAGCCAACGGAGCTGGTTCAGCATCAACATGGCTTCCATCCCGTCCATGTCCGCTCGCCGCATTACCTCAGTGTTCGGAATCATGTCCGACCACCGAATACCCAAGATGCGCCTCAGACACTGAACATGGAAACGGCTCAAATAGCTCACGTTCCGCTGATACAGTGTCCACGTCTCACTGCCGTACAGCAGGATAGACAGCACCATTGAGCGGTAGACACACAACTTCGTGGCCATCTTCAGGCTGTGATTCTTCCAGACACGCCTTTCAAGACGTCCGAAAGCAGCGCTAGCCTTTGCCACACGCGCTCTCAACTCGCGGTCCACGGACAAATCTGTCGACAAGTTGCTACCCAAGTAGCAAAAATCCCCGCAGCCATTCACAGTGTCTCCAGCGATGCGAATTTCGGGTGGAGGTACACAAGCAGCACCTCCACCAGGAGAAGGTTGAAAGAACGAAAACGTCTTACCTGTGTTTATGTCCAATCCAAACTTCGATGCTGCTGAAGCGAACGCTGTAGCTAGATGTTGCAGCTCTTCTTCACTGTGCGCTAGCAAGGCGCTGTCATCTGCAAACAGAAGCATGCGCATCCTTGAGGTCTGTAGCCGGGTTGGGGCGCCACAACGTTGGATATTCAACAGCCGCCCGTTCGTCCGGTACACCACCTCGACACCATCCTCTCCAGAGTTTTAAAAAGCAACTGTTGCCATGGCAATCAAATATAAGCTAAATAGGGCTAGGTTAGAACACAACCCTGCTTCACGTCAGTGACGAAGTCAAAATCATCGGAGGTCGATCCACACGATTGCACCTTCGCCTTCATGCCCGCATGCAACAATCTAACCATATTGACGAACTTACCTGGA
>QNGE01000842.1:50440-66423 GCA_008508345.1 Paragonimus westermani
CATATCTGACCTCTCACACAGATGTTCACTTTAATCATATTAAACCACTTTTTTCCACTGTGTGTAACTTGTCATTTCTGGTCTACAGGTGCCAGAATCGTACAAATGTTCAAGATAAGGTATGGAAAATATTCTCTGAGCGTGTGTAATACATTGAGCCATCGGAAGTAGCCTGTAAACAACCCTATATTTGGGTAACTGTTCCGTCTGTTTTTTACTAGAATCGCGGATGCCAGCTGTTGAGTCAGAAATTCATGGCTGCACCTACAAAGCACCTTCTTCGCAGTGTGTCCTCACAGGCGTGATCTACCTTATCTGGGAACACCATAGTGACTGATGCTGATGTAGGTTAGCTGTTGAAGCGTTTGGACCGGGTACTTAGCCGGATCAAATACCACCCATTCCACGTCCGTTAGAAGAAATTGCAATTCTTTATTTTCTTTTAAATAATTGGGGTTGATAATCGATTACAGCGGCCGTCATCCTGATCCTGACGATATCCAGACATTTATCAAGATACCTCCACCATCCGGTATATCTGCTCTGTTTTTTGGGTCTTGTCAACCATCACATCGCGCTTCTTCTTTTCACGTGTCGCGTCCGAACACCCATAAACCGGTTTTTTTGTCAGGGATCAGCCCTAGGACGGGAACATCGTGTCAGCATGTTTTTGGTGAGGTGAAGATGATGCTCAACTCCGAAAGACAGCTAATAAATTATAATTCTAAATTCTTATGCATCCAACTACGAAATGGAAGCTATGATCCCACAACTTTCCTGGTGACTCGAAAGGTGGTCGTTCATGTCACCCTCTACCTCACACCAGCAGATCGGAACTACGGCCAAATTGAGAAAGAAGCTCCTACAGCCCGTACCATGAAGAAATTCGACGTGATGCTCTTGAACCGTCATTTGACTTTCCTCACCGACTACAACCCATTGCTTGCGGTCTATAGATCAAGGGACTTGGTTCCTGTCTACTCAGCGAACCGGTTTCAGCGGTGGACCACGAAGTTATTGAACTGATTCGAGTCAAATGTACGTCCAATACAACAGTTGGATAAGCGGATGCACTCTCCCGCCTGACTGGATCATAGATGCTAGGACCAAAGGAATCAGTAGTTGCAGCAGCATTCATCGAATCAGGACTGAATCGAATATTCTCAGAGGCCATCCGCCCACCCTCAATTACTTTGGAAATGGTGCTTGAGGTAACACAGCGTGACGCAAAACTCCAGTCCGTACTTTAACGTCTCTGCATGCGATGACCGCTGTCTGCTGTCAAAGATTGTCTTCTGGAAGCTGAAAATTCACTTCTCACGATGCATAAAGCACTTTATGGAATTGGCTGTTTGGAAAGAGTTGTAATACCGATGGAACTGCAGGCTAGGCAACTTGTCAGGTTTGTACCGAACATCCGAATGAAGGCATTAGAACGTAGCTCTTTGCTTGCTGGGGATGAACGACGATGTAGAACAACCGACGCGCCTTTGTTGCAACTGTACTTTGGCGTCTAAAGCACCTCGAATACCCCGTTACCGTCGTAGACCACCAGTCCGGCAGCTCTGTTCCCGGATACAGTTGGATCTCGCCGGACAATTTCAGGGACAAAACCTCCTCATCGCTGTGAATACCTTCAGTAAATGGTCGAAGATCACTTTGATTCAGCCGACCACCACAGGTGCTACCGTCTTTCAGCTTCAAATATCCGATAGATGGGGATACCCAGAGAAGCTCGTGAGTCATAATGGAAGCCAGTTTACCTCGTCGACGTTGGCAGATTTCTGCCATCAGAACGGTGTCAGTCACATCCGTTCGCCATCCTTTCATCCACAGTTTAACGGCTGAAGTGAGTGTTTTTGATACATCTAAACACGCTGTTCACAAAGCTCAAGTGAAGTGAACCACCGCAGAGAAGCTAGAGATATTCCTAATGTACTACCGAGCGACAGCGAATCCACAAACGCCAGGTGAAATATCTCCGGCCTAAGCCACCATCGGAGGATTCGATTACCACTGAACTCTTCGGCCACTTACGGTACAGAATCAGTCAGGATTCACCGCTGTACGCGATCTCTCAGGGCTGCTGTAAACCTCTTAATTCGAACAGAACAAGTCGGAATATTAAAGGTTTACTCGGATAAAACTGGTTCTGTACGTAAATAAGTTGTAGTTAACAAATTGTACAACCTACATTCAAGTGGACTCTGAACACGAAATTTAACCGCCAGCAAGTATCATCCAATAATGCGGTGGCGTAAACAATTCACTGGGTCATTACAAACTGAACGGAAAGTGTCAATTCAGAGTATGTTACGTGTAACAATGTGGGAAATGTTTGGCCAATATTTAATATAATCAATAAGTGGGGATATGTATGAAGGACCTACAGTACTATAGTTCAACCAATGTGGTATAGGTATAGGGGCAGTTGGGATTGAAATTGTGCAGATTGTCGGTCGTCGTCGGGTAGCAGGACGGTGAAGCCGTGGGACCGAGTGTGATGGCTCGGCGATTCGAGCCTCTTGGCGGACGTTCTGCTGTCGCGTTCTCAATCTCGCTTGTACTAATCCGAACATCGATTCGTGATTCATTGATTAGGGCCAGAACCACATCGGGGATCAGAAACAGAACCGCGGAAGTATAGCTTAGTAGAATTCACGAGTCGAAACTTCAAGATTTCCAAACCGGTCAGACGATATTGGCACGCAACTACCGGAACCATTCGATCAACTGGACCACTGATCAGATTCAGAAACAGCCTGCTGTTGTCGTTTGTGACATGCAGATGGAAGAAGACGTCTGGGTGTCGTGCTAGTCAGCTGTAACTCATGAATGTCGCCGACGGTACGCAAAGAGGTACTGTCTTACCACTGGATGTCCTTCTGGATACCTTTGGTCTATAACAGGCGGAACCTCCCATATCTTGCAGCATTATCGGGAATTCCCTTCTACACTGCCTGCAGCTTAGACGCTGGATAATTAACGATATTATGAAGTGAAAGCTACAAAGAGCTTACTCGTGGTTACGTTCGGTTTTGTAAGTTTCTTGTAAGGCGTAGGCGCGTTTGTGTTGAATGTATGAGTTTAGGGCTAGGTGTTTTCTAGCCAGGGCTTTCTTATCTTCACAGCTTTGCGGCACTCATACATCCGCATGGGCCAACGGTATATTGTTACCCATTGTGATGGTGGTCTCTTGCTATGAATGTCTCGACTGTTTTGTCGAACAGGTCGGTAAGTTCCGTCTGTCGGGCTAGGGACCTTCTACATTGATTATTGTGAACTCACTGAAGAATTGTGCTGAATCGTGATGAATTACATGCCACCATCGGTGGCTTTTTAAAATTTTCCGCCACGGTTTATCTGACTTAAAAATTTCATATGTTCATCGGAGTCGAAGGCAGCCTGAGTTTCCATACCCGTTGGGTTTACTCAAAGTGGTACATTTCATTAACGTTTCATGAGATGGCAGTAGTTGTACAGAAGCGAGTAGTGAATGTCTCCTTTCATTATCCGCAGGTTCATGGTACTGCACCTGATATCGCTGGCATGGATAAAGCCAACCCGACAGCGTTGCTTTTGTCTGCTGTGATGATGCTCCATTACTTGGATTTGCATAAATTTGCCGACCTTATTGAAAAAGCCATCTTCACTGTTATCCGGGAAGGTCATGTAAGTGTATTTGGTTTAACATCTTTTGACTTACACTGTGTTGGTCTTTAACGCACATTTAGGGATCGGCTTGTTTGCGTTGATTAGTCCTTGTTTCAGGCGAGTCATGGTGTAAACGTAGACTCAACTTGAAGTGCCGCTAACTTTGAATCGTCACATGTGGTCTCAAGGTATCAAATTCTTCTTGAGAATTGTGAAATCCACCGATTCATTCGAAGGAATGGTCGTGGAAGTTAGAGTACTCTGGTAGTCGTGCCAATATGTTCTAACGCAACCGTTAAGAACACTGTAATTTAGTCCTTGATGTCAAAATACGCATCAACGCTGGAACGCTTTTTTCATTGTGCTACCATGTTGTTAGTCAAACGCTTCCGGGTGTCGCTGATCCATTGTATACTTCCGGTTTATCTTCGTTTAAAGAGGTGACCTTGAGTCCTAAATGTTACTTCTGCTCGGTCAATATGAGATCGCCCGTGTATCCGCGCTGGCAGTTCAGTGTACCAAATCGCTGTAGAAGAGTGGACCAGCTTTCATTCAGAGGCTGTGTACATTTGTCAGTTTTGCTTGAATCCGTTAATCAAGAAAAGATAATTCCGAAAGACCGAATGTCTTTGGTCTCCTCTTCCTCCAGACTGAAAGTCGGTCTACGACGATTCCTCTCTCTCTCTCTTCGCCACTCACAAATTATCACTAATTCCTGAAGGTCGAGTTTCACTCACCGTGTAACAGGATGGTTGGAATATAAAACCGTTGGTAGTTGCTCTTACCTACATTATTTTGTCTGCCATTTTGCAGATGCGCGTCGATATCTCCCCGAGAGAGATATTCAGCCCCAACCGAGATGTGCCGAACTTTCATTTTTTTTAGTCATCCGTTCACAACGGTCATGAGTCTGGTCAGAACGTATGTGGTTCGAGCCGCTCTTCACTCTGATCGTGGCATGAAATAATCTAGAGGCAAATTGTGCTAAAGTTGGATGAAAAAACTAGGACTGACCTGAACGCACGTGCACCATTGACTGCAAAATAGTACCATCATCGATAAAATTTTTGTCCAACGATTTGAGTGGTCTCATCAATCCCATCTGGGCAAGTCTGCTTGCTTTTCTCAGCGAAACACACTGACAATGGTGCAAGATTGTTGCAACTGTGCGTATCTGGAGACCTCCTGATTCCGGGCTCCGTATTTCAAAATAGGAGGCAGTGTGTCACTTGATGACCATCCCATACATTTGAACCATGGACACAACTCCGTCAGTTACAGTTGGTGCTAATATAGATTGTCGTGCACTTTGGAGCAGCCATGTAGACTCGGATCATGTTGTGCCTACTCTTTTGCCAAAAGGCCATGCTCTCATGAATACAAGAGTATTACCTGGCGTTCCAAATTGGAGTGTATAAAAACGCTTTCCAAGAAGTGTTGGTGGACAAGTGGCCCGGTTTGAATCGATTGGGAGAGCCTAACGGGCACCGGGAATTAATTGAAACAATTATTAAAAATTGAACTGAGGGACTACGTTCTGAAAGGACGGTACTGTTGCGATGGACTTTGTCACGTCAATAAACTTTATTAGCAAGCTTCACTTGGTTCCACGTGATTCTGGATACGGCGACCTCCGAGGACTTAAACGCAGACTGACTAAAAGCTTGCGCAACGATCGTGAGCACCATTTGATAAGCCGAACTGATAAGATTGAAAGCGTCTCATGCAGAGTCTTCAATTTGCCCTTTCCCAAGTTTATTGCTTATCAGCTATGCATCTGATACCACCACCTCAGTGTTACAGGCTCCGCTGGTATTTTCCAGGAAATGTTATTTTTGTCTCTGAGAAAGCCCAACACATCCATGGTACACACTTTCCAGGGGCATCACTGTCGTCCGTCCTCTTTTCTCACGCAACCTGCTTTAACCGCCAAGCTATGATAGTTAACGGACAGTCTGACTACTACCCAGATTCTCATTTTACCCGAGGATCCTATGTATTAGACCACTGGCACATGCTCAGGTAGCTTGTCCTTTGCTCTAATTAACTTGTTGATTTATTGATGGCAATCCACTCCTCTTTTTAGAGACCTCATTTGTCTACATCACTTCCAACTTTTCGTTAGCATGGCGTTTATTGCCGTACATCATATAAGGTCGCAGGTGGTTTAGGCGCTTTCCCGCAGCCCTAGGCTAAAATGATGAAGCACTCACATAACCGACACGATTAAGCATTACTTGTGATGTAGCTTACCATAATCATTCCAGCACGTGTTAAAGCTAAATTTGCTACCTTTAAGTGCAGAGAGTAACAATCCTTTTTCAAATTTTTAGTTTTCTTAATGTAAGTCCGCTTCTTAAAAGTAACCACTCGCTTCATATTTGATCATTTAGTGGCGCACAGATTGCTGTATTCTAGTCTTCTCAATTCATGTAGACGTCTTTGTTCTGCTGCTTTTTACACTTTGTTGACTTGTCTGGTTGATTGACGGGTCAGTGACACCACTTCTGTTGTGATCCTTTACATAAATGTGTACTGCGCCTTCAAGACTCGCCTTATCGTGTTCCCTTTCCTCTCATGTCGTTCAAGATTTCTCTTGTTTGCTGCCTCTACGACCACCGCCCATGCCCCATCCGGAGCTAACCTGCAATATGGCGGAACTGACACTGCTAAATTGGGTTGCTGTATACTGTCTCTTCGGTTTTATCCAATAGAACTGGAGGGGGGGCAAGATTACTGACCCACTGAAATAAAGCCGCCTTTCTTTCACAGTTTTATTTCTGTGTTAGCTTTCGTCCGAGTGGGCTCACAGTCAGATTCTACCGTAAATTTGCGGGACGCGACCAAGTTTCACAATACATTGACGCGGTCTAACAACACTGACACTTCATCAGCTTGTTTCGTTGATGCTGCTGAACGCGTTTCTGTTCTTTTCTGGGTTCGAACGGTGAGAATCACCCTTGTCATCTTTCCGCGAACTTATTTTTTGCATGCAAGAACACTGAACTCAATGTCACACAGTGTGGATTTCGGTTCTGGTACACTCCCATTGTCCTTACATTTTACGAAACAAAGACGATTGGACGAAGTATGTTTAACTCCTGTAGCATCATTTCAAATCGAACACCATTCATACTTGATCACATCTTACATATTGAAGTAGACCCTTCGGCTAGCTCTCTTCAGACAGATGCGCTAGACTTGAGTTTTGTTTTACAACACCTTGCTAGTGCATATGCTCGTCTGGAGTGCAATTTTCACTTTAGTCCAGCGTTTGTGTTAACCAAAACGCCAGTAGCTTTACTATAGTCATAGCCGAATAAATAAATCCACACGCTCAAACATTACTTGGTGTGAATAATGCCAGCTTTTCCGATCATTGCGAGTGCAAAACAAGCAGAATCGCTACCTTCAATCCTTTTAAAATTTCTCTCTCATTGACGAGTTTGTAGCAGTTCTATTATGAGTGTGTGCTACTCATCTCAGTAACCTTGGGCAGGAATGATTTTCAAGTTACGTCATCGTGACAGCCATTTGCATACGACAATACGATTCAAGGAAACGTTTGCGTACATCGCATTACTTTCTACACATCTTCCCTCTTTCATGCTCATTCTTCCTGACCTGTTGGTTTGCAGTCCTAAACAGAGCTACTTATGATCTTTCTGTTTCCTCGGGAGACTCTAGTTTGTTGTTTAGACAAATTAAAGTTTCGTACCGTATTCGAGACGTCAGTACTTAAAACAGTCTTTTAGTGTAGCTGTTGAGTAACTTCGTCATTCCACTGTTGAGCTGAGCTGGCCAAATAACCATCTGTTCGTGTGATCAGCATAGCTAGTTTCACTGCACCAAATGTAGTGCAGTATAGTAAGAACGACCGAAGATGAAAGCCTGCACTCCATCCTTCAGGCCGAGATACCAATCTGGATTAACAACGAAGTATATGTGCATGGCCCGATGAATCGCTTCCATCTCATAAGCAACTCATTGTTGGTTGAATTCCGCTTATCGTGTTAACGTGCGTGTATGTCAGAATCCCGTCGTTTCATGTCGACGCCAGCGCATTCCAGAATTGTCCCTCCGGTTTCATTTTTTTTTACTAAACGTAGAGCATCATGCTGTTGACGTAATCGTTTGTTATTTTACCGAATGACGTGTTGTCAATTTTTTACTTTTGCAGCATTTGACAGCCGATCTCGGAGGCCGTTCCACATGCTCCCAATATACCAAAGAGATTTGCCGACAAATCGAGCAACTGGGTACTCGTCATTGAACAACCAAAAGTCGTTTTACTTGACTTCGCTAGTCCTGAAACTTCTAGAGACATTTACTCGTTTTTCTGTGCACCTCACCTCAGGGCCCCTGGAACATGGCAGTCGAATAAAGGATCATGTTTTCTTTCACTTCTGAATTGGTCTTCTAGTTTTCAACCACCTTTTCCCGTGCTTCTCATTTCTTTTCACTCAACCGATTGTCGTATTCAAGTTTATCTTGTATGAGCGCATTTGTCAAAACAGGTGATATAACGCGCCTTTCCCTTGCCAAACGTTCTAATACTGCTTGACTGCTAGACCTGGGTTCCTGCTATGCGGCTTCCCCTAGTCTAACTTGTGCGGAAACAAGAAATACACGGTTGCGGTAAACACGCTGTATTGCCGAAAACCAGTTTGGCCAAATGAATGGAATGCCTGTAAATATATACCATGAAATAGTGATGAGTCGCTGTCTACTTGTCTAGGACACTTCGCTTCCAAGTGGCCAAGTAAGGCCAAATCCATAGGGGTTAGTTTCTCGGGATGGCGTGACACCCCCACTCACTTGCACGTATCCTACTTTTCAGTCCGACGTGCCCCCCAGCGCTTTGTAGCTGTCTGATTTCGTCAGCCGTCACCGCGGCCCTGGATAGTTTGAAATGATGACTGAATTCATCAGCCGTTACCGATGTCCTGACTAGATTGTTTTGGTGATTCTGCCTCCTAACAACAAGTCAGTGTGTTCTACTGGTTTTGTAAGGCTAACCTGTGTGCTTGACTATGTTGACCATAGCACGTCGACCAGTAAGCCCGTAGTATGCCTCCAGCAATACAGACTTTTCCGTCGTTTGTTCGTCGAGCCATTAACACACCGTTTGCCAAAAACTGCATCCCCACTAGAACATGACTGACCGTTGACACCGATGTTGCTCGCCTTTTTCCTGTTTAGGCAAACACTGGGCACTGTTTTATTCACAAAGGCGTATTTTCGGTACGCATGGTTCAGTATTGGATAAGGCTGCTTAAAATCTCATTTCGTCTGTTCACCGTTATGTTGGATCGTAGTCTAACGAGTGTGACGTGGTTTTCAAGGATAGACTCACCCTGGCACGGCTTAGTTGAACGAGCTTGTCCGTTCAAATTGTGGAAATGCTTGCAACCAGCAATCCTGAAGTTTTCATACATTCGCGATCCGCATTAAGGCGATGATTGTTACGCTTTCTGGTCACCGATTATAAAGAAAATATAAGGGAGATAGGTGAGAAGTCACCGGTGAAACAAATGATAAACATTAATTGTTTTACCGCGTGCCACCAAATCACCTTGTAACGTTCCTTCTCACGTTCCGCGACTCCCTTGCTGTTAGACAGTGAGAGTATTGTCTTGATATAGAACTTCCGTAAGCCACCACTTCATCTGCCTCGGACGTTAACAGAGCCGTCTCAGGTTAGCACTCGACATTATATAAACTGAACATTGAAACAGCCTGTCGTGAACATAGTTGCACGCGAATAAGTTTGAACACAAGTGCCTGATTGTTTGGTGTGCAGCTGCACACCTAACTGACGTGCGAACACCCGTTACGTTATGCAGTCGTGCTAATCGCTGTGTAGTCACTGTGAACGAATTACGCTGTATCTCGCGATGACAGTCAGGGTTTCCTATTCACGCAGTATTCTCATCTCGAATGCCTTTGTTTCAGCTCTTCACTATTTGCAATTTACATGTGTTAGCGCACTGTATTGCCCTCGTACCACATTAATGAACATTGCGTACAGGGCTAAAATACTCCATTGGCCGTGTGCGAAAGCGGATCAGTCGGAATTCATACTAGTGCTGAATAGTGAGCCAGCCAGCCGGAGGTTCTCATTAGCTTTCAATGCATTGGCGTTTGCGACATGATTTCATAGTCGAAGTTGGAGACTCAACACTTTTCTGTTTTCGGTCTCAGCGGACTCACAAGCACTTCATAACTGGTTTTGAATCGTTTACTCTATTTCGTGTTAGCTGCCCTACTTTTATGACCATTTGTGTCGTACAATCGTATGCAAGGTCACCGACCGTGACTTATCTCTGCGTAGTACTGCTTGAAGTGCGTTTCTGTTACACGTTTCCGCAGATTGGTTCGGTCCGAGTGAGTCTATATTGTTTCTTGGTTTCCGTCATATAATGGCTTCTGCAGTAACAACGTAGCCGTACAGAACTCCATTGACACCCTCATCCGCAGTTCGCTCTTTGATCAGGTGTATCTACGTGGCGTTACATTTTTGACCGAGGGTGGCGTTATGCAGAATTAATGTAATTGATGTGATGCGAAGTTCAGTACGTGTTAGAAGTGGACGAAAGTGGACTACACGATACTGCTACAGACCAAGATATTTGAGAACGCAGTCTAAGTGTGAAGTAGCGTTGAAGTTTGTCACTAATTTCATTCAGATGCCTTCCGACCGATTTGAATGCGTCACCGAACACTCCCCGATTCTCGGCGAACTCGGCAGTGTGGACATTTGTATGCATTGCTGTTAAAGTCACGTCAACTATAGAATTTCAGCTGCCAATATCGCCTTGTGTTCGACAGTAATAATTAAAAAGAAACGAGCTCATCCTCTTCCAGCCATGAATCTGAATAAAGAACTCCTTAGACTGGTTTCGCACGAATTATATTCGGACCAATTCCACTGCGCTTGTGTGAGTACACAAAACAACGTTCACATACCTACATTGGAAGCGACAAAGTAGGCAAACGTCATTTTGCAACCATTTTCATTCCCGTTAATTTCTGAACGTATTGTTCCGGACAGAAATAACGTCAGCAAAACACCGTGATGATGTGTAAAGCTGAACACGTGGAACCTGAGATGAGTTGAACGACGTAGTCTTGGCTGTTAACATTTTGTGTTCGCGTGGCATAGACAGAATAAAGCCGATCGCCCACCCAGGTCACGAAGCCTACATGGATACACATTGAATCACAACCAGGTATAGAACGATTACACGTCATGCTCCAATGGTGGGATACCATTGTGACCCGAAAACTCAACGTCACGTGGGAGAACAGTGTGCTTTATCGAAACCATTTCCATCCGAAGGTTTAGACTCGTGTTATATGCTCACTGACAACTGTTTGCAGCAACGTTAGTTTTTGTAAGCTTCAGCATTTCCCGTTTCCTTCTGTCGCATCTGTTTCTTCATGTTGATGCGTTGACAATGTTTCATGCATTCGTGAAAATGAGGTGAAGTTTGTCCGGACGTCGATCATGCAATATCATCTTGACGCTTTTTTCATATCTGAGCTTAAATGATCCATCTGAAGATGGAACCACTCGGCTATTGTTGGGAAAAGCACCTTTTCCCCAAAAATCTCGCCATATTTCCCAAGGAAAATAGATGCTTCTATTTAGAGAAATCGATCGCCCGCCATCATTCTGGAAGATTCGAGTTCGCGCGCTTGCTCCTGATTGGTCCGTTCAGTGCCCTAGGACCAAGGCCACGGAAAACCTATAAATACAGCCGTTTTGAGCCACTGTTTTGCCTTCAGGCTGAGCAGCAAATAAAGCTCGTTTGAAGGCCGTCTTTTTCCTTTCTTGTTGGGGGGTTCTAAGTGGCGAGAGTTGGGTCCGAGTACTTGCGTTCTGATTACTCGTATCGTTTGCGATATTGTTGCGTTTCATTCGTGATCGGGGTACTGAACGCGGTCGTCCTGTCCGTTCTTGCCTTCCTCTTTCAGTGGGTCGTGACAGTTATGCACACATTTTGTAACAAAAAGGCTTTCAATAATGCACAATATTCATTGTGAAACTCGCTGACTGTCATGCTACGCGCGCGCTCGCGTTTGAGTCAGAATTCAGTTCGGCCCAGTTTGTGTGTGGCCAACGCCTTCCGTCAGAGTGTGACTTAGCCCGCTGCTCCTCTCTCTTCGGGTGATGGTTCATCCGGTCGTTCTTGCTGTCAGCAATCTATCTACTGTGAGCTTCGATCGTATTCTGTGACCGTGTCGAGATATTCCGCCGAGTGTTGAAATGATCGCACCCTCGACCTGCCCATCAATTCTATCATGTCCACCATGCCTCGTCTGTTGGTCCGATCTATTCGGACGATGGTTCATCCGGTGGTCCATACCGTCCCCTATCCGCTCGCTGTGGGTTTGCGGACGTAACTTTTCGTCACATTGAGGTATTCCGCCGAGAGTTCGAGTACTCCCACCTCCGGTTATAAGGTCCACAACAATTTGGGTGACAAAAGAGTTCGTATAATTGCACGACCGATCAGTAAGTGTTGGAAACGTCGGTTCAGCATTAACTAAAATCTTCGCTAGATGGGGAAACATGGGGACTGGTTTTTGGGCAGGTAGTCATCAGGGTAAATCTGAAAACAGAAGACGACTAATCACGAAAGATTTTACCAATAAACTTCTTCTCAGCTGCGATTCAACTACAGCGTTGAGAATGTATGTGATGCCGCTACCTCCGTCCCGATACTTTGTGGTCCTGTATTACACCTGGAAATCGCTCTTCAAATGATTGGGTAGTTTGGCAGACAGTATGTAGTATCCTATAAATCTTCCCTTGGGGTAATTGTGAGTGGTGGATGATTTCGAACGAAACACAGAAGTAGAATTCTTGATTTATGCAGACATTCACGCAGGCAGACTAGTGCATATTGTGACATGAAGTACTTGAGTACTGACTCTCTGGAAAGGGACGTTTCGAACATGCAACTGCACTTTCTAGGTGAGATCAAGGCTACGAAATCGCTCACTTCAATCTTGTCTCCCTCAGCGCAATGTGAACAGATTTCACTTGCTGCCGCAGTTGTGCCCTAATATCGCGACACGAGAAAGTTACGAGCGAGAGATTTCGTATATTCGATTATTGGATACCCATATTGAAAATGTCAAAGGCATGATTGTCTGGACTTACTTGGAGTGGTGATTCGATCTGCAAAGAATGAACAGCGGCTCACGATCGGTGATATATCAGCGCCGCTAAGACTCATAAAGCACTAATCAGCGTATATATTAGCCAAATTCCACGAAACTAAGAAGCTACATCAAATAGTGCTGTCACTTCAGATGCTACTTTGAATTCGCCAGAGGTAACAAGTAGAACAGATGGCTTCTTCGGAGCTCCGGTTAGGGTCATCCTTAACCGCGGTGATTAACCGGTCTTCCTTAGAGGAATCGTCGGATTGAATTCTTCAGTATTGCGATAGTGGATGTCGAAACCGTAACTGAAGAGGGTAGCGAACCACTGTTGCAGTAGACTGGTATATCCTTAGAACATTTCAGGCGGACCTGGCCTGCGAATAGTCAGCAGAGGAAATTGCAGGCTGCAGAGCATTTTGGAAAATTTGCTGGGAAGGTAATTACTGAGTATTTTTTTGTCATAGTTATCCCCCGTTGCCATCAACCTACCGGCCGTGTGCATAACACTCTTCAGGAGCACCCCGGAAAGCGTGAAAGGAGACATCGCCTACACCTTAATTTGATGACTTAATGTGCGAAGTCCTTGAGGATTAGTTCAGGATTGAACCGGGATATGATTCTGGCCCTTTTTTAACACGTTGGAAACCAGTGTCATCACATATCTTCGTTATAACTGACGAGATTCAGAGATAAGCAATGCTTAAATCACTCGGTTGGTTTGGGCATCCATTCTGTCTCAGTGAGATTTGTCTTATATGGATGTCTCCCGTTTCCATCGGTTATGAAACTGACTACACACTTTTACGGGCGCAAGTGAATTTATTAATTCATGATTTTAACCGGTAATTCAAGCCAGTTGTGTACAATTTTCCAATTTAGCTCTATTTTCTCTAAGTAAACCGGTTCATCGGAATTATGCGATAACATTTCATTTATGATAATTTATAACTTTATGGGTATCACCTTAACACTGAAGAACGGATGGTTGCTCAGAACTTAGACATATTGCGCATTTAGCGTAGGTAGATGTTTCTATGGTCTGATGACAGACGTCAGACACTGCTTTGCGCATAATTTGCTATCATTCAACACCTGGAATAAGCCTCCAAGCGACATTAACTATTACTGATGTGTCCAGAGCAACCGTAGCACTTACGTTAATCAGCGCTCATGCAGACAGAACTGTTGGTACCGTATACCGAAGTTACGGGGATCGTCCAAGATGAGTAATTCTGCCCTGTGGTTATATTGGCATCTTGTAACGTTTGCAGCTCTTGGTCACCGTTAGATAAACTACAGTGCACTGGCTTCTTTGGACGAAACATTTATTTAGCTCCTCGTTTAGAATACAGGTGGACCTTAGCTTAATGGTCATTCAAAGTCCGCGGTGATTGATCCTACGAAAAGTTGCAACAATCGCTTTTCTAGATCATTTCGTCTGTAACGCACTGCTATGTGCAGTGACCCTAGTTGTTTACTGCTAACCATGTTAGAGTTCCGATTTACATTCGTGCTTCTGTCGTTGAAAACTTTTCTGTTTTAACGGGTGGGGATACCGACAGGCACCCTGCACATTCGCCTACCCTTTCGCTTCATTATCGTTTCGTCGTATTACTCGCTGGTTGGCACGTCCACAATAAACTGCCAGTTTACTCACTGCGTCATTCCCAGCCGGTAGTTTTCGGTTTGCATGGTCCTTAAACTGGTGAGCCTGCTATTCCATAGTATATATTCGAGTTTGGTAAACCTTTTTTCTCGCCATAGTATGCTTCGAATGCGTATAGTGTATATCCGTTACATAACATACCGTTTAAACTTGCTCAGTCGTTATGGATGTTGAAGAGATAAAGTCGCTGTCCTCGTCGTCCTTATCAGTGCTCACGTTAACGTCTCCCGCTTTTTGAGATCTTGATCTAGGCTCGCTGTGTTGGAAATAGAGTTAAACAAACGAAGTGTGACATGCTTTCGATAGGTTTTGTCGGTGTGAAGCACATATTACCCACGATGTCTTACTAGGCTCAGCAGTCGGTCGTCATGTGGCCATTAACTAAGCAACTCCTGAGGAAACACCTCTCCGAGAAAATGCGTCTCAAGCAACTGTTTCACCNCTGAGGAAACACCTCTCCGAGAAAATGCGTCTCAAGCAACTGGTTCACAGGTTACAGTTGAGCAACAAGAAGCCATCAGTACTTTGAGATGTGCTGCAAGCAGTGTGTGAATCGCAGTCTCTTGCGAGAGTTGTGGATGCAACCACTGGAGGACTGTTTAAGCTTGTCCGTGCCACCGGTCCCAGGCGACTGTCTGTCAGTGAAGCTATTAGCGAGACAGATGGCACACATTTATAATAAGTCCGGAAGGTCAAAGCGGTGAGCGGAACATTTTGAGGGTCAACTTAACTGGCCTCCTGCTTCTACCGCGTTGCCGCCACAAACTTATAATGTAGTGCCTTGGTCGATAGACTTGGAACCACCCACTGAGACTGGGGTCCGCAATTGCATTGCGGCTCTCAAGTGTAATAAGGCTGCTGGTTCAGATGAACTCATGCGAGCAATTTTAAAAGAAGGGGGAGAGGCGTTAGCAGAGGCTTTGTATCATTTGTTTCAACTCGTGCGGACGGGGGAAACTATCCCCTCGAGTTGGGGTCACTCGATAATAGTTCCTATATTCAAGAAAGGTGTCTGGGGCTCTTGTGAAAACCACAGAGGAATTAGTTTGACCCTATTCATTTTTAGGGTTCTAGTATCCATTATACTTCGCCGAATAACTCCAGCTCGGGAGGTAAACATCAGAGATAAACGGGTAGGATTTCGCCCAGGGCGGGAATGTATAGATCACATTTCCACTGTTCGTCAAATTTTGGAGCAGCGTTCGATTTAGTGGATCGATCTACACTTTTAGAGTCGCTCAAACACAGAGGTGTACTGACTAAGTACGTGAGCATACTGTGCTCACTTTATTACCATACCTCAGCTCAGGTTAGGGTTTAGGGTGAGCTGTCTGACAGTTTCAGCACCATGAGCGGCGTACGTCAAGGCTGTCCGCTATCACCATTTTTGTTTAATTTCGTCATAGACGAAATAATGGAGGACTGCTTCCGGCACTCAAAAGATGCCGGCGTGGACCTCTTACCTGGTGAAAGACTGACTGATCTT
>QNGE01000842.1:67004-111016 GCA_008508345.1 Paragonimus westermani
GTCGGTGGTTGGAGACACTAGGTGAGATGGCGGCTAATCGAGCTCAGTGGCGTGAATGTTTTCGTTGTTTGGCCGAGTTGTCTGTGGAGTGAGTGCATTTACTGACGCGGGGCAGTGAAAGCCGTAAGGAAGCTGTCTCGCTTATGCCGCCTTACTCTCACTTGCAGCTCGGTTGTTTGTTTGCAAGGTGTAGGCACCTTGATGCTGAATGTTTGAATATAGACGTAATTATCTTCAGTAGTTGAGTCCCTTCCCGTTCCATTTTTCCCTTCTCTCTTCCTCTTTAGGGTTTGCTTTTACTTCATGGTTGTTTGTGGCAGTTAAGCATTAGTATGAACCACTGATTTATAGCTGTCCACGATGATGATTAAATCCTGAGTATGAAAGCGGAATGTTATCCATGTTACCATTGCGCCCGTTGGTTGATCTAGCGACTTCGGGTGATGTAGTACACGAATGTTCTTAAGGCAAGACACCTTCGCCATTAGTTAGGCAAATAGTTACACATATCAAATCTGCGGATTGCCTTTTGGCTACAATTAATGTTGAAACATTTGTCGTGCGCACGACACCTGATGAACCTGGTAAACACAGCCCATTCGAATTAAGAGCCGAGGTGGCTCATTTGCGAAGTGAACTGACCGACCCTTATGTCAGCCTTCAGAATAGCGCACCACCTACTAAAATTCCTCCGACGATTGCCATATGGATGCCGGGACCAGATACTAGCAGTCTGCGTTGGTATCATGATACGTACGATGAAAACACTAAAAGATGCAGATCACAGTGTAACCATCGGGGCAACAAACGTTCAAACTTGAGGATTGGCCCGTTACAGTGATGACAACCAGTCGCCTTTATCCTGACAAATTCGACCTCTAGGATGGAATTATTTAACATAAAAAGCTTAGTGTCATCTTGCAATAAAATCTAGCACTACTCTCCGAGCTGTGAACAGTACATGTGTTTGAACTCTCGAGTTTCTACTGCTGAGTCCAAACCCTGACCTTACCCGTGATTTCCGCCGGGTTTCCCCTGTAGCTGACTGTAACGATACACGTCTGATCGTTGAGTTATGCGTAGCCCAAAAAACGGATCCTCAAAATGAGAACAAGATTGGATCTAACAATTTCTACGGTACTACCGACGAAATTCATCACTAATTACAAAAGGCAAACCTCAATCGTTCGTGACAATAGTCTCGTCCAGCAAAATCAATAGCTTCTCAGCAGGGCCAACAAGGTCAAAGGTGAACCGACACACCAGCAGACCAGGACAAGTATGCCCGCTCGCGCCGCGGACATTCGACGACACGTTAATTCAATAAAACAAAATGGTGTGGGAGAGGTGGTGGGAACAATTTTCAGGTTAGCGGGGAGAATAGGGAGTGCAAACAATGGGAACGAAGTTTCTAAGTTCGCGGATCAATAAATTTACAGCGCCCGCCAAAATTCGTCAGCATCTGACAGACCGCTAGTAGTGCTATACATTTCTGGTTACCTCTCTATCTATACTCATTATAACTATCCACACGACATACGTTGGTTACCTCGCGAACCGCAGTGTCTAACAGTCATGCCCCTCTAACAAACAGAGGCGCCTCACATCTCTACTCATTAGACCGGTCTTCGTACGAACCTCTACAGTACGGACTAGTTCGTCCGCGTCTACTTCACATTTCGTAACTAGCCCCAGGGGCCACTGGTCCCTAGTCGGTCCATCGGACACGACAACAAGAAGAACGTCACCGACCTGGAAATTGCGTTGCCTTGTCAACCACCTCTGGCGCACTTGCAACGATGACACATACTCTCGAGACCAACTTTTCCAAAAAGGTAGTTACCATGTTATTCGCTTGTCTCCAACACCTAGTGTACCTGTCCACCATATTGCATTCTGGGGCCAACCCTGTATTGCTCCTCAAGAAAAGTAAGTCATTTGCGGTCAGAGCGATGTTGTCAGGACCGTCTGCGACAACAAGAACCAATGGTATATCGTTTAAAACACGCTGTACTTCAGCCAAGGAAGTTAGAAGGGTTTCGTCATCGGTTCGTTGCTCTCGGCAGATTGTGCTCAAAATACATCTGACAGATCAACTCAATCGTTCCGAAGCTCCGCCTGATGGCTAGCATACGGTGGGTTGGAGTGCCACTGAATTCCCTTATGTAAGAACTTGTCATTGACGGACCCGCTACCTAAGTTGCGGACCCAGCCCCTAAGCTTTTTTCAGCGGCTACAAAATTGGTACCGTTATCAGAAAAAATTGCCTCAGGCCTACCTCTACGTCCTATGAATCGTGACAGGGCCATAATTAACGAATCGGTATTCAACGTGTGAGCCACTTCAATATGCACTGCTCGCAACTGTAGACACGTGAATAGACATCCGTAACTTTTTCGGAAGTCCTGCCTCTCTTCACACAAAAGAGTCCAAAATAATCTAACTCAAAGTTCGTGAACGGATGCCACGCCGGGCTTACCATAACAGATGGTACAGGGGCCATTAGCTGCTTAACGACTGAAACACAAAGACGACGGCAGGCTAGGCAGGATCCAATGATTCGCTTATCCGCCGCGCCACCCTGTGTAATCCAGAAGTGCCTCCTTAACGAACACAACACGAGTGACCTTCCGGAATGACCTTAGGCTTCGTGATGATATCTTATAATAAGATCGATGATGTGATGACGCTTAGGTAAAATTATGGAATGCATGGTCTCGAAACTGTAATTTGATAGCGACAGTCGACCTCCTATTCGTATAACTCTTTCAATCATGACGGCGAACAATTTCTTCAAGGAGCTCTTTCGAGAGAGAACAGGGAGGCTATCACAGTCAGATAGCCTGGACAGCAGGGCTACTTCCTCGGGGAGGCACTCTGATTGTACTGATCTAATCAAATCTACTTCTGCCGTTTTGATCTCCTTTACACTGAGTGAGCCATCTTTTGAAGTCAATTTCGAGCGCCCGCCATGGAGTTTCATAATGTAACACTTGAACCGGGTAAGCTATTCCACGGCTCTAGGCAATCGAGTCCAAATTGAATATCGAATAATAAGGTTATGCAGACCGTTTGATTGAACGACAAATTTAACATGAGCCGGCGTCTTCTTTGGTTCATTGACGTTGGGCTTAACGAGAGAGTTGGGTTTCGGGGACCATGACCTGCAAGGCCGACTCAAGACCCCAGGTCCTTTCAACCACGTGTCTCCTATTAGGCCGCCCGTCAAACCGCGCGAAGCTAAGTCAGCCGAGTTTTCTTCGGATCTCACGTGTCTCCACTGTTTGAGTGTCGACGACTGATGGACCACAGAAAGACGGTTAGCCACAAACGTGCAGAACCGAGTTGACACATTGTGTATATAATGGAGGACGATCATGGAATCAGTCCAAAAATAACAATATCGAAACTTCTGACCCAAGTTGTTAATGAGGATTCCATGCAACCTCATGGCCAGGACTGCTGCGAATAATTCGTGTCGCGGGTGAGTAATCGCTTTGGATGGTGCAACTCTAGCCCTGCTGAACAGTAGTGCACTATTCTTGGTACCTTCATTTGAGGTGAAGCATCCGTATGTCACTGCCCCATAACCCCTTCCGAGGAATCACAAAATATATGCAGCTCGGATAGCTCCGTAACAATAACCTGCGAAAACAGCATGCACCGTGGAACTCGTGGGTCATCAAGAGCCTTTAAGCCTGACAACCAAGCTTGTCACTCTTTGCGATCTTTTAGACGCAACGGTTCGTCTCATCCCAGACCACTCTTGCACATCTTCTGAAGCAAACGTTTGCATGAAATTAGCCACGGCGAGACGAAGCCCGAAGGGTCGTATAGCGAAGAGACACAGGATAGCATCCCTCTCCTAGTCTCCGCCCTGTCTGGGAGCTGAAGGCTCAAGCGAAATTCATCTGTTTCAGCGTCCCATTGGATACCGAGAGTTCGTTGTGATGGTGGGGATTTGGCTGCAATATACACTAAAGAGGGTGGGAGCTCTGAGGTCGGTATTGATGCTAGCACGTCACGGTCGTTCGAAACCCAGTTTCGCGGTCTGAAGCCTCCTCCTGCCAATATGTCGCAAACGTCTCTCACATAGTGTTTTGCTGTCTCCGCGTTGGGGACCGAAACTAGACAACTGTCAACATAACAATTCGTCCGAACTGATTCGCGAATGTAATTTTCATGCATCGACTCACAGTCCTCAGAGGTACGTCGTAATGCATAAATGGCGCAGACGGGGAAGGAAGTAGCGCCGAAAGGATGGGAGGCCATTTGGCACTCTACTGGATCTCTTGCAAGGTCATGTTCGGGCCATTACAGAAATCGGAACATACACCGATCACGAACGGGGATGCGTACTTGTAGGAACATTTCTCCGATATACGCTGACACTGCCACTTTCTCAGTGCGGAATCGTAGCGATACGCCTACCAGATTTGTAGTCAAGTCAGGGTCTTGATACAGCTTGTCATTCAGGGACAATCCCTGGCATTCAGCCGCGTAATCAAAGACTACTCTGAGCTTCACTGGTTTCTTAGAGTTTAGTACAGGGTGGTGTGACAGGTACCACTGATGGGGTAGGCTGGATCGAGATGAGCTTGGGGGACCCTTTTAACATATCCACGTTCAATGTGATGTATCACCTTCGCGTACTTCGAGAACGTATCTTCATCACGGTTAAATCTCTTCAAGTAAGACAAACGTCTCTGAACCATTTTGTAGTTGTTAGGGAAGGGGAAGTGCTCATCCTTCCAAGGAAGAGACACTTTATAATGCCCATTTGCGTCCAGCGCGGATGACTGTACTAGTGGTAAGGTCATCGAATCCTCTCTAGAGAGTGTGGGACCATTCGGGGACACATAAGTGAACTCAATATCATATAAGGCACGAATCTGATCTCCTAACCTAGGAACGTCTTGCAAAAGCTAGTTGACAGACTTCTTAGCCTGGCATTTACTAGTCAAAGGTTCGCACAACATCCAACCGAACAGGGCCCTAACTGCGTATGGCTGTCCACGTCCCCCTAACCGTTGGTCTGGGACCCAGTGCACATCGGGCAGGTCACAACCGAGAAGAATATTAACCTCACCGTCCTCAATTTCACTGAATGTAACGTCCAGCAAGTGCGTCCACTTACTGGCTTCTCCCTGGATGGAATAGATAGGTCTCATCGGCAAGTCCTCAACGGAGTAAGCGTTATCGATGGTGACGGTCGCATCTCCATCTTACGATCTCATATTTAACTTGGCGCTCATTCAGTATGTTGCTTCGGTTCCATCGATCGTCGTAACAGATAGAGCCAAAGCGGTACCCGAGATACCTAGAAGATCTAGAAAGTTCTCATTCACTAGGATGGTGTCTGACACGTTGTCCACAAACGCGTAGGTATCAAAGGTTCCAGAGGTAACCACAACTTTCACCGTGATGACAACTAAGCGGGCCTGCCTGCCTAAACAACTGGCTGCACTGCAAGAGCCTTGATGCACTGAAGTAGCCGCCCCAGAGCCATTGGGCTTCAAGTGTAGCAAGCCATCATGCCAAACAATACATCCATCCATGGTGCACCTCAACATACGCTTGCAGTTGATGGCTACGTAGGAGGGCTTGAGGCAGATAGAACATTCGCCTTTTTGTCGAACGGTGTCCCATCTCTGCTCGACATTCATTTAACGGAATTCAGGGCAGCATTATAGCTCATGAATCTGCTTACAAAGAGACAGCTATCTGCAGATGGCGATAAACACTGCTCAGTTACTACTTAAGTTGAGGCTCACGCCTCTCTGCCGGTATATCTCGGTGTGTCTAACTTGTTTGAGCCATACGTCGCAGTGGATTCGGCGATTTTGTGGTCACTATCATAGGAAACCTGGCCAAACCCACTACTAGCAATTTGAGCATTTCGCTAAATAAACTCGCGAAGTAGTTCAAAATTGGGCTCTCGACCGAACGCCAGTTCACTGTCCACGATCCCTGCCCATTTGTATTGCGTGTTAACCGGCAGCGAATTAACATTTCTCTCCTAGTTGGTTACAGAGTTCGGATCAGAGACATAGTTCATTTGGGTAAAGGCCATCTCACAGCTTTGCATCTTTATTGATAACCTGGGAAGGGCATCTGCTGTATTGTGTACAGACCTTCCCACAGCAACAACCCATCAATGAGGGAACTAGCAACATGTTACGGCTGCCCGTACAAATCACTCAGTATGTCGTGCGCTCGGCGATAGGAAGAGGTTGGCGGAAGCATGACGCACTCCTCAATGGCTTCTCTGGCACGACCTCTACAATATTGTAACAAGTACAACAGCCGTTTGCCGTCATCTGATACCTTCCCTTTGACATAACACTCAAATTGTCGAACGAACTTCCAGTAATGTATGGGGTCACCATCAAACGAGCATAACTTAACCTTAGGAAGGTCAAGACTAGCGGCTGTTGATAGGAAATAATAGGACGGCTGGACAGGGATGAGACACTCATCAAGCTGTACTGGCCCCATTTCTGGGGCTAGCCGTACGTTCTTGTTCTCTAACTACTGCCTCGCTTTAGCATCACGAACAACTGAATGCTTTTGCTCGAGGTCAACTTCAGCATGAGTATCCTCGTCTTCAGCTAGGTCAAGCAACAACTTAGCCTTCTAAACTTCTATTCTCGCCTGGACCAGCTTACGCTCTAATGTGAGTTCCGCTGACTTCTCGTTCCTTAAGCTCAGCCAGCAACAACGTAGATTTGGCACGCAAACTCTTAGGATTCCGTGTGTATCAACAACTATGACTTGAGCCAAAAAGTGAAACAGCATCTACAGAACAGCGGACTTGCTTGTCACATCCGGAGTCTTCCTTGGGTTCCATGGGGTAGGAATTCCTTGGCATCAACAGAAATCCTTACTCAAGCAAATACTAAACATGCAAGAGAATTCCTCGAAGCCTGGTATTCATCAATTGGTTCAATGAACAGACACATCGAACTAAACGAAATCTATGAACCAATGCGAATCAAGGGTTTGAAGAGACCTAAACGTCATCAAGCCCAAATACAGGTAAGCCCAAACGACAGACAGCAGCCAATCAGACCCCAGCCCAAGAGCTCCGGGAAGCAACCAATCGGACATCAGGTTGAAGCTCAATTGCGACAAAATCAACCAATAGTGGGCCAGGCAAAACACTACGAAAAGTGACCATCTAGGATTCAGACCAGTAGGTTAACCCACTCTGCTATAAAAGAGCAGGTATCGATCGAACTTCACCAAACGCCACATTCAAAATTATACGCTGAAACACTCACGCACTTATGCTGTCAATTCGCTTGGTGATTAAACGTTTGCAACCTAAATACCAAGTTCGAAGTACATATCAACACAAATTTCGTCATATTGAATACTGTAACGATTGAGGTCCGATCGTTGAGTTATGCGTAGACGAAAAACGGATCCTCAAAATGAGAACAAGATTGGATCCAACAATTTCTACGGTACTACCGACGAAATGCATCACTAATTACAAAAGGCAAACCTCAATCGTTCGTGACAATAGTCTCGTCCAGCAAAATCAATAGCTTTTCAGCAGGGCCAACAAGATCAAAGGTGAACCAACACTCCAGCAAACCAGGATTTAAGATGCAGGCCGGCCGACTCTAAGTTGAATGCCCGTGAGTTCGCGGACCAACCTTCGGGCAACGTGGACGCACCACAGGACTGCGTTCTTCCGAAGTAGGTGTTCGAACGACAGTTCTGAAAAGAGAAACAATATGAACAAGCATGAGCCGAAGGTCCAGCGGGCCATGCACACGACTTACACAAACGCAAACCAACTCGGCACGCCCCGTCATAAAACTCAAATTCAATTCGTGCGCGCTCGCTGGTTTCGGTTGCGCGTTACACCAAACAAGAATGGCCACTCGTGTGGCTGACATCTGATAACACGTCAGTTTAATTAAACAAAATGGGGTGGGAGAGGTAGTGGGAACAAGTGTCAAGTTAATGGGAAAAATTGGAAATGCAAACGATGAGAACCAAGTTTCTCAGTTCACGGATCAACAAATTTACACTCATGTGTATTCCCTATTATGGGCATCCATTCTCCCCGATGTTTCAATTTGCTAGTAGACCCACATTGATCGCGTTTAACTCTTACGTCGACAAAACTCGGATTTCAGGGATAACTCGGCGCACGCGGCTGTGATCAGTTCAGTGCCATCCGACCCCGTAGTTTGCGAGCCTTATGTGAAGCTCCTATCCGAACTCCCTCAGCTGATCCGACCCGCTAACGTACCGCTGGCAGCGACAACCGATATCGCCCATCAGACTGCCATGCGATATTCGGCAGTACGAAATTTTTCACGGCGCCAAGCCCCCGATAAGCTGGAAGTTGCCCGAGCCGAGCTTGAGCACATGTTTTAGCTCGGGATTAAACGTCCATCCAGTAGTCCCTGGGCGTCGCCTTGCATGTGCTGCCCAAAAAGACGGATAACGGTTGGCATGCATATGGCGACTGCCGTGCATACAACAGTTCAACCGCTCCCGATAAGTATGCAGTTCGTCAAATTCAATACGTGAAGTCAAACCTGTCGTGGAAGCAATTGTCCTTCAAAATCGATCTAGTGCGTAGTTATGATCAGATTTCTGTAGCCCCGGAAGATATCTCGAAGAGAGCAGTTGTAGTATCTTCCAGAATTTACGAATTTTTATGCATGCTGCCTTAGCGACGCTGCTCAGACTTCACAGTGTTTCATTCATGACGTGCTTCCTGGACTGGACGGTGTTTCCCGTGCTTAGTTGTTGACTCATCACAGGAAGAATACTATGCAATCACGCTCACTGTTGGCACGTTTTTCGTGTCATGAGAGGACACCACACATGGCTGAGTGTAGCGAGAAGGCGTCCAATAAAGCACAATCTTTATTGTCCAAATCACCAGTCACATGCAACACGCGCTCTCTCGTTTATGAGTCATAATTTCAACCCGCAACACCCCTGGTTTCCGTTCTTACGTCGTGTGCACTTCTGACTGGTTTACGTGTGTGATCGGCGCCTACTATCGAGGGGCTTTTCGCTTGCCATTCCTCGTATGTTTGTCCGATTTCTTTGCGCAATGGCTCGTCCGGCTGCTCGTGCTGTCCGCCACCCACCCAATGTTGGCCTTGACCGTATTCCAACATCGTGTCTAGATGTTCCTCTAAATGTTGGAAAAACCACGCCTCCGATCTGGCTGTCTATCGTATTTTGCCTGCCCTGCCTCGCTCGTTGGTCTGATCCAGTCGAGCGATGACTCATCCGGCCGCGCACGTTGTTCTTGATCCGATCGCGGCAGGCTTTTGAACGTACCTCCCCGGAGTTGAGGTATTCGGCTGAGCGCTCGAAAACTCGCACCTCCGGCCTGAAAATCCACCACAAGTTTTCGGTTGACATGCTTCGCATAACGTTCTTCGGTTAAAGTATATCTGCGAACGGGATTGCACCTCTCCCCGACAATGTTCACCGGCGGACTATCCAGAGCCCATGTCATTCAAACAACCATCGTTTTGATTGCTTGTTAAATTTTCATCGCTGTTTCATTCCTAACTGCTTCCATCTCATGCGATCGCCAATTGATGAGCTCAGACGTGAAGCACGTTCGTTTTCGTCTACAGCTGCCACAAGATGCATTCATTGAATTGTGAACAGCTATCGCAAATACAACACCGCCATCACATAATCATCCGTTTGCTCTTTTAGTGCTAAACGCGGGGACGTCGGACGTAACCATATGAGCGTTTCTGCAGCAGCAACTCAAGAACGACTGGTGCCTAACGTCCTCTCCCACTAAACGCTCGCCACTGGCCTAGTCGGGGTATAGTGGTTTTTGTAGGGGACTGTTGGCGGCATATACCTCTGTCCATCATTTTGGACGTTCTTTTGAAGGAAAGGTTTGAGGTCTCCGCAGCCTACAAGCCGCTAACATACACATTAATTTTGATGCCCGGGCTACATCTCTCAATCCACAACCCAAAACTGTCATATTTCAGGTGTTTTAAATTCAGTAGCTGATGCACTCTCAAGCATCGAGTGACAGCTTAGTCGATCTTTCAGCGATCAAAAAACAGAACAACTCCACCATTCAGGTCCCATTAGACCAGAGCGCGCCCCTATGAGCTCATCCGAAGGTAGGTTTATTTGCAACACCATGCAAAGTATTCCCCGCTCGGTTACTCAGTTAGCCTTCCGTCACCAAATATTTCATACGTTGCACAGCACGTAGTGAGGACGAGCGATCTTAGCACAGTACTCACATCATTACTATTCACTAGTAAGGCAGCAGCATGGGTTTTGACATCGGATTAGCCGCGAGAGAAATTCGAGAAGAAGTACTGGAGTGTAGCATGGCGTGAAATGTTTTTCCGTACATAAAGGAACTGAACATTGGCGCTCATAGCAACCGTGATGTTCTGAGACCAATGTTGTGTGCATGTGAGTGTTTCTGTTTGTAGGCACATTGGAGCGCATAACCCATGTCTCGGTGTTCCGAATAAGGAACCCTTGCGCCATCCGCGTTCTTGGCTCAATAAAATGTCTCACCAAGGCATACGCTCAACAGTTTTCATGGTCACCGAGCGTTCTGACTGGTGCAGTGTCAAACGCGACAACCGCAAACGGACCATATCTTGCATTCACTGTCATCGGTCTAGAATCTGTCGTCGTATGCACGCCCCATCGAGAATTTTTGCAGTTTCTAACAGTGGCTTCCATCATGCTCATGTCAACCCAGTCGGTCCCTTTACACCCTCCAGTGGATATACGTACATCTCAACATGAGTAGACACGATAACACGATGGGCATTAGCCGTACCAATTCCTAATGACCCGTCACAAATCGTCGGTCGAGTATTTTTGAACCGCTGGCTTGCCCAGCTTGTTTGTCCAACTGCATTGCGCATAGATTGCCAGTCACATTTCGACCTAACCTTCGCATCACTGCTCAACGCGCTTGGAGGTGGTGTAATTCGCATCACAGCTTATTTCCCGGCAACTAACGGGAAGGTCGAACGTTTCCATCGGCAGCTGCAAAGTTCTCGAGCAAAAACCTTTCGTGGCACGAGGTTCTGTCATTGGTCTCATTAGTTGTCCGAAACACGTTGAAGGCAGACCTACATGCCAACCCTGCCTAGTTAGTCTTCGGTTGTTTGTTATATTCAATAGGAGAGCTGGTTGCCCCATGCACAACGGGATCCATCAACGTCGCAGGTCACTGTGAGCGGTTGATCCAACACATGAGACGACTCCGGCTGATCTCGCCAAGAAAACGGATAAGTGCAGAATGCCTCGATTCTCGTCTGTCATCATGTTTCCACGTTTGGACTTGTGTGGTTTTTCCTCGATGGTCTTCGCAGCCGCTATATATAGGCGTTTTCTGCGCACTCACACGTTATGATGAAATTCTCGTGTTGTTGCGCATAGGCGAAAGCGAGGCACCTTTATCGAGAGATTAAAGCTACATTGCACAGTTTAGATACTGCGAGTAAGTTATCCATCTACTGCGAACGTTAAAGTCGTACATTGTGAAGGACGCATGAAATCTTTTATTTCTGCGGGGACTGTCTGAGATGGGCTGGGTCAGGGTTATGATCTTATAAGGTCGACTACAGCTCGCTTGCTTTCACTCCCCCTGCCTACCCATGGTTATTAACCTTTCAAACCGTCTACCTCAATCATTTCCAGTAATCTTTCCTCTACCTTCAAATGACTGTAGACACGACTTTTGAAACAAGAATATACTAGGCCATCCATGCTCGTGTCAGAGGTTTCGGGTAAATGAAAAATCACAACAATGTGGAAGTCAACTTTATGGGTGTCTTCTTAGTAGAGATATGTGGCAACTCTATTTGTTTGCTACTAACCATGTTAGAGTTCCGATTTACATTTGTACTTCTGTTGTTGCAAAATTTTCTGTTTTAACGGGTGGAGATACCGACGGGCACCCTGCACGTTCGCCTACCGTTTCGCTTCATTATCGTTCCGTCTTATCGCTCGCTGACTGTCACATCGACGATAAACTTCCAATTTACTCATTGCTTCAATCCCAGCCTATATTTTTCTGTTTCCTTAATCCTCCAAATGCCACGCATTTGGTTGGACAGGCTGTTATCAAAAGTTCCGACGGTTTTGGCCGTTTAATCCAGTCTTGCTGATGATGTTGACGGTGGTGTCCGTGAACCGTCTGTCTTTGCTAGATCTATCGTTCTGAAATGCAGGTCTTCTTAGTCCACGCATGACCGTGCAATAACCACCGGGGGAGCACTCCATGATACGTGATCTCTTGTCTTCCGTGTAGGTTCTCTGGTAGCTACCCGTGTGATACCAACTAATGTCTAAACGGAAGAGACCTTCACTGCTGATTATTAAAAGGTTGACATATTTTCCACGTGCTGTGAACTCAACATAACGTGAAGCGTAAACCCTTCGCATAAGTTCATCGTTGGTTTAATAGGCGACATGCAGCTATAACATCTCCCAGTATGCTTCTGTCCTGTTTCACCTTATTCTTAAGTGTTTGTTGAAAGCACGAGCAGGTGTGCTTTTCGGTGTTTGCCTAAAGCATTTTTGTTAGGTCTGGGTTGATGTTTCATTGATAAGAAGGAACTCATCTACGTCATACTGTAGCCCATGTCCCACCGCCCGCACATGCCTGAGTTTAGGCTTTAGCCAATGCGAACAGTTAACCTCAGTGACCACCAACAAAGTGGTGGATAGCTGTTTCGGCCTAACAGGGTCACATCGGCACACACAGGTCAGAAAATCGAACTCGCGAATAAGCGGCAGATAGTAGTCCAAGCTTTTGCTCACTAAACCACGAAGTTACCATCACCGAGGTTGAAGCGAAATATGTTAATTGATTTGCTAGGCTGCTTCGCTTCTTCTCGCTACTGACCGTAGCCCCTACATTCTTTTACCATGATTAGAACTCTGTTGTTAAACACAGGCATCTGTTCACAGACTCCTGTGAGTGGTTATGGAGGCTTGTTGAAGTGTCCATGGTGTTGGAAGTTGCTAGAGGCGACAACGTTGTAATTGGGATATTCGGTGGCACCTAACATGCGCAAAAACATTTCAACTTCTCAGTCGTCTTATTTGCCAGAAAAAACAGTTGAGGAAGTGTCTAAGCCATGTTTCAAAAATGAAGTTCACAGATGAGCCGGGTTTCTTTTAGAATATTATGTTTGCCGAAGTCAATGCTGTCGGGAAAAATAGCAACACCTTCCAGCGGCCGCTACGAGGTCAACTCCAACTCTCCAGCTAAGTGGGATCTCATGAAGACTTCTTGCGTAGGCCCGTTTAGTGCTCGCTTCTCAAGTGTTCTCGGTGTAGACGATGAAATCACAAAAATTCAAAATTGATGAATGCCTTGAAGTTTCACTAATAGCGACGATACGAAAAGCAAAAAATCAAGCGTGAGAAGGTTTACAGTGAGGCAAATGCTCATCACTGTGGTTGCCTGCTGAGGCTCATTCCATTGTTATAAATATGTCTTTCAAGTTCCACCCCACCATGATGCTAGAGGGTGATATTGTCAGTTTCAATACAGAACTTACGTAACCTGACATTTCATCTGCTCCAAGCATCGTCGACTAATAACTTTCCACGAACCTCTTGAGAGAATTTTCCACACAAGGATTCGGAGTACCTGCTGGGAAAATTGGATGTTTCCTTAATGGCAGCTTAAAAGTCAGCTATTTTGATTGAATTTAAAGTTTGGCACTTGCCATAGATTGGTCTATTAAGTAGATGGACTACACATGCAGCCTACCGCAACTATAGTTTTGCGCGAATAAACGTGAGCAATCGTGTGTGGTGCAGCTGCGCGCCAAACTGACGTGTGGACTCTCAGTGCAGCGTTGTGCAACAGTATTTATCGTTTCGTAGCATTGGTAAATCAGATACGTCATACATCATAATGACCGTCAGAATTATCTGTTCACGTGACATTCGCATCCTGAGTATACTCGCTTCAACTCAGTAGTGTTTGAAAGTGTCCGCCACTTGCGAAATTGTTCACTATCTCGTCATGTAGCTGCAAATTCACATGTTCCTTTCTCTCACCACGGTCTTAGTTTACAGAGCTCGTACTGCTTCCTTCCTACCACTACAAGAACAACGCGTTTGGGGTGTATATTTTTCCCTGTTAACCTCAGACAATATGATGTGGTAATAGCGCGGAAAGTCTTCAATTTACTAGTCCTCCTATACACCTGTTCCAATGACTCCCGCCTCACTTTCGAACTCACCACCAAGCAAAATCCCTTCTACCGTTTTCTGGCTTCGTTTAGCAGCTTGCGATTTGGTACCTCTTGCCCGAACTTCAACCGGTGTATGGCAAGCGACACTCTAGAATCATGAGAAGTTCCCTTATCCCAATACTTTCCGGTCTCCACATATTATTCCGCCGCTTTTTCTTCAATTATACTGGCTGACCCTATCAGTTTTTCACCGACGGTCTTTTAGTCCACGTTAGCCTCAGTCACAAAAAAGATCTAACTACTCAACGTCAACAAACCTCCGTCGTTGGACAACATTTATCCTTTTAATAATGCTTGTGTGAGGATCCTGGTAACGTTTCTTTCCCAGCTGTTCATTTATCTACGGAAGCAGACCAGATTCCGTCTGCTTGGGAGCTTGCGGTCGTTTCTTCTGTTTACCTTGTCGGAGGCTGCAGTAACTCTACAGACAATCGTCCAGTTTCCTTCGGTTGTGTTGGATAGCTAAGTAGATGGTGCTTTCCAAGACAACCCAAAATTATATGACCTGCTCTATAATGATCAGAACAAAATTCAGGGGGCAGTTTTGTATGACCAATTTTATCTTAGCTACGGACAATTGAATATATTAAACTGGTCACAGTCACAAACTTGTGGTCAGGTGCCTTGATTACACCAACGTCTGTGTCATCGGCCTCCATTCCGCCATTATTTATGAACTTCCTCTTTTACGCTCTCCACCCACACTAATTTGTTGGTTGAAGCGCTATTTGTCTGATGAAGGTGTCAGTTTTTGTACGTATGGCACGTGCTCCAGAATCAGTATGGTTACGTCAAATGTCTGGCAAAGCTGAATCTGTGGCCTCTTACTGTTCATGCTACTGATATTTGGCCTCTCTGAACTTTGGTCACCTCCTATCTTCTTTTTGCGGATGATATTATGCAGTAGCTCAAGGCATCCTAGGTGGAAGGCATCATCATTTTGCGAAAGGATGTCGATTATTTGTGTGGCATGGACTCAGGAGAACGGTGTCCACACTGATCCGCCGAAATTCAAATTTTTACATTCGCATTAGCATTTTAGTTGGCAATATTAACTGGAGAATTCTCCCCCTCCTTGAACATAATGATAGGTAAAAAATAGTCATGTTCGTCAGTTTACTAATTGCACACACATGACGACGTTGTGGATATACTGAACAGACATGTCGCTCAGGTTTATGAGGCGCAACAGCAGCTTCTTCGCCACCAAATTTTTCTAATTAGCTACTAGTCGATTCACTAAAGTCGACCTCCAACCGCTTTTTCTATAGCTCCCTCGTGATGCTCTACGGCTCAAGATACTCCGATACGCATGTACGAAGCGACAATTCGCTCGCTTATCTCACAAACACTCAGCAATCAAAATTAATTAATTGTTTCGTTTCAGGAAGGTGGCATCTCGAGAGGGACCTTCTTCTTCTGTATGAGGTGGTCCGTTCAAATATTCACGGGACATTCTTGCCGTTTAGTTCAACACCCACAGACAACCCTTGACAATGAGTCCGAACTTGGCTCTCAAGACTGTCGGCTGACTGGTTGTGGACACTCACGTGTCGTACATATGTTTGCGTGCCGTAGAGTGCGCCTTCTGTCGCCGCCGTCTCAATTTACACTGTAAGTACTTTCAAACATGGGCTAAACAGACTTACGCTCACCGGGTTCAGACCGCTTATTGACCTAGCAATGACTATACCATTGAGTAGTAGGGTGTCATATAACTACCCCACGATTCTTTCACGTAGTTCGTATGATGCAATCTGGCGAGCATGCTCACTCAACAGGCGTAAAATTGTGCTTGCTTGTCAATTACGCCACGATCATAATCGCTTCATAGATGCTGGCTCCTTATGTTCTATCATTTTAGCTAGCTCTCATCGTTCACGCAGGCTCACCGCCAGTTTTCGGTTTCGGGAAATATGTCTACGGAGTGCCGTCATGCCATTCAATTTTTAGGGCCCTGATTTCACCCTCAGACACGAGTCAAACCTACGCAGGTTAAACGTACCCATGTCTTGCCTTCCCGTTTACCAGTGAAAAAAAGTGGGCCCTTGGTAGTCGTTGATTCAACTACCGAATTTGGAATGGGATGATCCTCCCGTGTTAAGCCTCTTCAGATGACTCAGTGAACCTAAGTTAAGCTTTGCCTGAATACAAAGGGGAGCAGTGAGGGTTTTCGGGCCTACTGTATGGTTGTACAACTACTCATTTGGCACACATCTCATCAATGATACCGATTCTGCGACCTCGCGCTTATTCTGTGATCCTCGTTGTCCTTATTAAAGTTTTGCCTTGTTGCATATTTCTATTATCTAACATCAGAATACAGTGTATATTACAACTTCAAACGGTCTACCTCGTGATGCTGTCTAATGAGAGCGGCAGTTCTGGCTGCCCATCAGTACAGTCTACCTCTGTGCCCCGCTTATTATAATTCTCTTCTGTCTTTTTCAGAAAATGGCTAGAAGATGGAGGTAAATTGTAAATTTTCTTAGTGTCACGGGAGACGGAAAGAGTGCACTCCTACGTACGAATGAATATTGCGCACGAACAATTGAACCGTTTTTTCTGTGTCAGGATGGTTTGCCATCGTAAATTTTCTAATCTCTAATCATCGAAATTAGAAATGAGGTTTCTTTTCGTTTGGCAGACATTGCTGTACTGTATAGTATTTCGTCAACAAAGACCCCATTGTACTTGTTAATCCCGGACAAAAAAAAGGTTGTTCGAGCAAGGCTTGATCTTCTCGTAACGTCTATCGATATGCTGGATCCACGATAGTTGTGTGTGTAAGTAACGAGCGTCTATAAATTCTGGGCCCGTCGAGCAACCAATTCAGATAAAAAAAGAAAGACGGTCGTATTGGCGTGTTTCTTATTAATAAGGTGCTAATTTTCAAAAGCAATACGAATAACCAAATAGTGGAAAACAACAACAAACGTCGATAGTGAATCCACCAAGTCCGACTCTGTCATACCTCCATAATGGCACTCTTCCAGCAATTCCTATCATGGAGTCAAACTATCACGACATCCACTCAAATATGAGCAGAAACTCGGTACATCCCCTAGATCACCCCTTTCCATTTGGTATTTTGAAACCCGCTGCCCCATCTCTCATGAAGTTCTTTAGCAGTTTATCTGCTGTATCTGACAAAAAGAATTTCGTAAGTTTATTACTAATGAACGCAAGATCGTTGGTTAGTAATATGCACATTTTCAAACCATTTGTCTTTATATCTAATCCCAATAACAGCTTCGTAAATGAGAAGTGGTGCTCTCCTGACACCTCTGACAGTCAGATGAGCATCGTAGGATATCACATGTTCCGCAGGGATCGTCTCACAAGACGAGGAGGTGGATGCATCATTTACCAAAAAGAGCAATTTTCCGCAGTAACACTTGATGATTCTATACTTCATAAACTCGAGGACTCTTTGTGGTTAATGGTCTCTATTGGCTCTCGCGAGCTACTTATAGGATGCATCTACAGACCGCCAAATGCTGCGAGCAATGATTTAACTGACCTTGTGGAGATAATGAATCATGTGTCCAACATGCCTTGTGAACACAAACTAATAGGCGGTGACTTTAACATGCCTAATATCTCCTGGACCTCACTTTCTGCTCCAGCAACACAGGCCGAATTCCTTTCATGCATTCAACTGAATGGTTGGAACCAACATGTCCTAATGCCCACCAGGAAGGGGCATATTTTGGATCTTATATTTACCATAGGCATTCCGTCTACGGAGTTATCTGTTCTACAACAATTCCCTGGAAGCGACCATAATGTTGTCAAATGTCTGTTTGATTTAAATATGGCTACCAAACCGAGAGTTGTATTCTACCGTCCGATCAAATTCATTGATTGGAATGCCTTCTTATCCCTACTAAGATCCTTAAATTGGAATACCTTCTTTCGCACATCGGACCCAAGCATAGCGACCGCAGAATTTATCAGACATCTAACGTTCTGTATCGACGTTTTGGCCCCCATTAAATCAAAACGTGTCGGCTCGTATGTACAAGGTAAAATCCTTACTGCGAAAGAGACCGACAAACTGAAAATGCTTAAGTCGAGGTACGGAAGAACACTAGACTTTTCCCTGGTGATGCGAATGAGTAAAATGTTTGAACACATAGAACGTCAGACGCAACTTCGTCAAATAGACGAAGAGAAACTCGCACTCTGTAGTGAGCAAAGATGTGCGAAACTAGTGCAACTGATGAGACGGAGGAATTCCATGAGGGACCCTGCTATAAGAACTATCACTCTTAAAGACAAAACGGTTGTCGATGACCCTGTAAAGATGTGCGAACTCTTCAACTCACATTTCGCTGCCTCTTTTAGCGTAGAAAGCACCCCATTACCTGCTAATATCCCATCAAAATCAGAGAAAGTTTTGAATAATGTTCTAATCGATGTTCGAAGTGTTCGTTTACAGTTAGCTGGCATTAGGCCCTCAATCCATCCTGGACCAGATGGTATCCCACCAATGGTCGTCAAGCAGGCAGGTGAGGATATACCCATCCTCCTACTCAATTTGTTCAACCTATCACTTTTATCCAGCACCTTCCCCCCTCAGTGGAAAAACTCAATCATTATGCCTCGTCACAAGAGTGGTTCAAGGCAGGACGTTAGTAACTATCGTCCCATCAACCACACATCAATCTGCTCGCGAATGTTTGAGAGGATAATAAAGGTGCACATAGTCGAATTCTTAAGGACACAAAACCTTATAAACCCTTCACAGCACGGTTTCCTTAGCAAACGCTCTTGTATGACATGTCAGCTGGAATTCTTGAACCATATATCGACGTCCGTCAATGATGGAAGTGCGGTAATTATCATACTCTTGGACATGCAAAAGGCATTTGATCGTGTGCCTCATAAGCGCCTCTTGATCAAAATAGCATCTTTTGGCATACAAGATCCCTTGTATAGCTGGCTGTCGTCATACCTCGAAGGTCGCACTCAAACAGTCAAAATAGGAGAACACTATTCAACACCAAAACCAGTAACTAGTGGGGTGGTCCAAGGAAGCGTTCTGGGTCCGTTGCTCTTCTTAATGTACATAAATGATCTGTGCGACGTTATTACACATGGCAAGCCCTTTCTGTTTGCTGACGATATCAAAATCGTTTACACATTCCGCCAGGGCAGTAGTATCAATTTCTGTCTACAAGATATACGACAGGACCTAGCCTCCTTGCAGTTGTGGTGCAGAACATGGCTGATGTCGTTCTCAGCAGACAAATCGAACATCCTCACTTATGGTTGTAAAATACCCAATGGCTCCATCTCACTAGATGGTTGTAATATTGACACAGCCACTTCGGTCAGAGATCTTGGAATACGGTACTCAAACTCCTTCAATTTCTCTGAACAAGTATGCTTCCAGGTAGCAAAAACTAAAAGAACAATAGGCTGCATCAAAAAGGCGTTCAACCTACCAGCTGCGAAGCTGACGCTCTACAAAATGTGTGCTCGGCCTCAACTCGAGTATTGCACCTTCATTTACTGCCACCTACGCAAGTCCGACAGGCTTGTGTTAGAAAACCTTCAACGATCGTTTACCAAAAGCTTATCAGGATATTCCTCTTCGCTCACCTATAGACAACGTTGTGAAAAACTTGGCATTGATCCACTTTGGCTGCGTAGACTAAAGTTGAACTTGACGCTGCTGTATAAACTCATACATTCGGATGCGATTACTTCAGCGATCACCGTCCGCTTACAACACAGCCCTCCATATAGTCTAAGAAATAAGGATTTCACCTTGCCAACCCCGATATCCCGGAAGAATATACGTGCAAACTTCTTCCTTGTAAAGTATTCCTACATTTGGAATAAACTTCCAAGTGAGGTCAGAGCCAGTAACAACATTCAGCGTTTTAAAAAGGGTTTGGACAGCTATCTTACGTTAACAAACACGATGTCCATCTTCAAACTCTCTGTATCACCTGACGACCTTTTTGAGTGTGGTCCGAAAAACATTTAGTCGTCAGATGCGTAATACGCAGACAATCAATCTGCTGTCTAACGCCTGTCGAGAACAGCCCACTTGAAACGGTTTGTTATATGGCTTACTCACAAGATCATTTAGCACTTGGCCTTTGACACCCAACATTATTTTAATGACGTGTTTACTCATGTATATGCAATGCCCAAATTGCTATGAAATGTGCACTCGGCGCTTAATAATAAGTCCAACAGTACGATGACATGTGAGCTTTAGTTGTCACGCACATTTCATGCGGCCCTCCAAACCGTCGACTCAATTACCCGTTTACCCGAATAAATCTCGAGTGCATAGTAAAATACCACAACAAACAATAGATAGGGTTATATATTCCAGTAATCATAGCAAAAATAATAATATCGAACGAGTTCTTTGTCAAAAATTCCCCATATATATTGCCTGTCATAGTAAATGTTATAACCCCATATTTTCTCATCTAACGTGTGGAATTACGTTCTCCCTCCCGATTCCCATTTTATCCATTGAGCGAGGAAATGTTTCTGCGACGGATGGACGCACGGAACTTCGTCTAAGCTGAACGGTTCACGAGATGTTCAACTTTGTGACGTTTTCGAGCAATCGGCGAAATCCTGCGTTGAAATCTGCTTGATTTTGGGATTTTCCGCCATGCCTCGCCAAAGCCGATCTATCTTGACAATTTCCGGACGCCAGTTTCATTCCCTAACAGCAAAAAATTCCAAAGGTGCGGTTGGACACCCTCCCGGAGTGACCTTGAAATATTTGAAAAATCGCTCATCATACAAACTTGTAAACAGTGAATTAGTGTAACATCCCATTTTTTGAGACTGAATCGGTGAAATAAGCGAACTACCTATTTCTCTGTTGCGTGCGTGAGATTTACATAAACTGCAGTCGTTTCCTCTTTGACCACTTAATTCTTGCAAGAAAATTCACGTTTGTGCTACTGTTAAATTATTCGTTTATGTATGGTTTGCAAATATCCACAGTGATCGCGCGTAACCAAGCGTGCTTCTCACATATGCATTTGGAAATATATATTATTCATATATTTATTTAAATATACAAATTCGAGATTAACGGTTCACGTAGATATGACCAAATGCAACAGTCACGTAATGGCGAAGCGGTCATGCGGAAATGAAACCAGGGCACATATGAACAAAGGTCCGGCAAGGGAAAGTAAGGAAGAAAAACTACGCGAAAACAAGTTTCACAAGCAAACAGTATCAAGATTTAACAATACATCACGATCAGCATTCATATGAGAAAGGATTTGTCACACGCGGAACGTGAGCGGTAGTGTCAGATTGTGAGAAAAGCTCGTGATCGTTACAAAGGATTCCAACGTAAGAAGACGAGTCAATGAGAAGGGACTAACTAGAGCAGGGATCGTGGCCACCAACGTTCTATCAATACATGATAACCATGAAACCCTCATGCAAGCAGCTGCTTCAACAGTGACAGCAATATCGCAGCCGAGGCATTATTACGACCTGACGTCAATTTGGTCAAGTCGCCACCCTCTCTTGATCTGGTTAAACTGGCCACTGCGCAACGTTGTAGTGAGGACATGAAGAATGTCCCCACTTGTGAGTCCCTTAAATCGTCTCCGTCCCTTTGCCGACACAAGCTGGTGGAATTCTATGTGGCATTTCGACGGATACACCTAGAACATTCGTCCCATTTCCCATCGGCTTACCGTTTTAAAACATTACCATTGTTAATCTCACCCTGAGAAACGCGGAACGTTGGAGTTGACTGCACAACGTTTTGTTTGGTCTTCTATGAACAAAGATGTTTGCCTCTGGTCACAACAGTGTATCAAGTGCCAAAAGAGCAAATTGTAGATGCATACAGTTACCACACCTGACGCCTTCTCCCAACCAGACGCTCGTTTATCTTATGTACACCTGGACATAGATGGACCACTACCACCCTCCAACGATTGCACGAATATACTGACCGCCATCGATCGTTTCACCCGTTAGCCCATGACTGTAACCATTAGAGATATCCCAGCTGGGACAACTGCTGAAATCTTTTTGGACTATTGGATTGCTAATATTGAAGTGCCACCTACAATCAACACGGATCGAGATACCCATTTCCAATTTTCTCTTTTTCGCAACTTGACGCAGTTGCTGGGTTGTTCACGCGCTAAAACGACTGCATACCACCCTTGGGCCGATGGTTCGATTGACGGTTTTCACAGGCAATCGAAAGCATCGATAACCGCTCAGTCCGACGCAACGAAATGGAGCGAGCGCCTGCCAATCGTTCTCCTTGGAATCTGCTCCACCGCTGGAAAGGATATTGGTTGTACTACCTTTGAATTAGTTTACGGTACCATTTTGCACCTCCCAGGGAAATTGATTCAACTGCCGACACACTCAGACCCAGGTACGGATTTCATTTCACGTTTACGACAATACATGTCCTGGCTTCGTTTCACACCAACACGTCAGCATTGGTACCGAGAACAAAATTCTCTGGAATTACGCACATTTAAAGTTGTATGAGCCAGAATGCCCTGAGGAAACCACTGCAATCACGATATCTCGGCTGCTTCAAAGTATTTGAGCGCGATGACGGGTTCTTCATCATTGAATTGTTTGGACAGAGCGAAGCCGTATCCATTGATCGACTGAAACCAGCCTAAACAGATCGGGATGTTGATCCACCTAACCCGTGTTCAACTGGAAACAACTCTCCCTCACCCCAAACAGTATGAATTCCACCCGCAGTTTAGCCATCTTGTGTTCTTGAACAAAACACCACACCTAGAGTACAGCCGGTACACTTGCCAAAATACCTAGTAGATTACGATGCGTGATATGGTTGTCAAAGGTTTGGTTCGTTTATCACTTCTCCGCTATTTTTTCTTCCTGTTTAGAAGCCACTCACTCTCTGGTGGGGTATATTGTGGTGTCTGCAGTTCATAATTACATTTCGCAATTGTCTTGTTTACTTCTGTACATGCCGTTTCGTTAACTTTACCTGTATACCTGTTTGGAAGTATCGAAATCACTTTTTTCGAATTTGGTTGTCTTGGTCAATAAAAACGGGAGTTATCGCGAGCCGTCTCGGTCTTCTTCGTTTGCGTGAATAGTTGGGCTGATTCATTAATCGCACGGCGAAACCTTTTTTTAGCTCCGCGTGTTTGTTTACTTATCGACGTCGAACGTTGGTCATTCAACGCCGTGCGGAGAATTATCTGTTAGTTGTCGTCCGGACTTACTCTTCGGCGTTGTTCTTTCTCTCGGGTGGTGGCCTATACAATTCCACGGATTTTGAATTGTCAGTGAGCCATTCCCATTTTTTGTATACGTTTTCTTCTGCCTATACGTCTACCTTTTTTACGCACGCATTACCGTTACAGCTTCTTCCAGTGTTACGATATTCTGGTTATTTTTACTATTTGGTTGATTACGCTACTGCGGTATCTATGGGGTCACACACATAATAACAGCAATGTATATTTTTCGGGGCATATATGATAAGCACGCTGGTTTATGCGCGGTCACCGCAGTTAATTACAGGCTGTACAAAACAGCACATGATTATGTAGTATTATAGACGTGAAATCTACTACCATAAAAGGCGTGATCAGTCCTGATTACCACCTGATCAGGGACATTCTCTCCGCTCAAAGATAATGAACTGTGTTCCACGTACCGTCGAGTATGTCGAAACATTATTGAAGGGAGGCTCTTCTTCTCCGCTTGTTGCAGCACGATAGGATCATCGGAGTCTGCTTTTGAAAGAAAGTGAATGTCAACCGGCTCCCAGCCTCTAGTCCTCTTACCCAGAATGAGCTGGCCTGAGAAAAGTATTATCAAAATTGCGCGTCTGGAGAGAGCTCACGTTTTCGACAGAATCCGTCTAATTACTTCTCCCACGCGAATTATACCAGAAACCGTCCAAGTCCCGGCTCAGCCATTGAACTGAGTCAACCCAGAGTGGCACTCAAGGCAATCCATCGCGACGAGGATTTTGACCCGGGTTGTCTCGTGTCATATTGATTTTCGAATTTTGTGCTGCTGTATTTTTTTTAACTACTGCAGTGTACTGTGGTAACGTCACAGTATTCTCTTTTAGATCGTTTGCTATTTAGATTCTTGCGTTAATAAACTAATTTTGGTGGTCTGGAGTCATTTCGAACTACTGACACCAATTTTGCTGACTACGTACGTTATTTCCCTCTCCCAACTCAGGTTTAACGGTGCAGTGAGACGTCAGCCCTACTCATCTAATGCTCCAGTGTATCTCGTTCCAGTCTGGATTTTTTTCATACAACTGTGCATACTTCGCATATATGTTGGAGCGATCCGCATGCAGTTTGTGTTCTAGGCTGGTTTACGCACCACGCCAACCCCTGCAGCGTTTCAGCTGTGATGCTTGTTACATGCTTTTTGCCTTGATGCTGTCCCGGATATGTACGAGTTCTGATGGTGGCCCATCAAGGCTGCATCTAACTGAAATGCGATAAACGTAGACCTTCTGGGCGCCTCATCGACAGCTGGTTAAGGATTACTAGCAATCCGGTGCTCGCTATTATTGACCAATTATGTGCAACCACTGCACCCGGTGTTTTAAACCCCAGTTTGCACTCCCCGACACAAAGAGTAGCTATCGCGCTCGAACGTCAGCCAGGCAATTCAAAAGAAATGTCCACGTTAACCACAGCGATTAGTGACTCGCCGTTTGTGACTTATTCTTCCGCTGACACAGGCCGTGGAAAGAGTCGTCCGTTTGACGTAGACCTTTCAACGCTTATCCTAAATAGGTCCCCTGGGAGCAAACGTAGAATGACATGCACTTTGAGGTCCACGTTGTTTTCGAAATACTGGTATGATTAGATCTCAGCTCTAACGCACTGACACAACGCTGAATATATCCCGTTCTTCTATCTAAGATTGGGTCTACGGTTGCAGGTGCAGATTCTCCTTCTTAATCAGCAACAACTGTATCGACTTTTGAACTGAACTCATATGAGAATCAGACCGAACCCCATTCCCCTAAGTATTCACCCCTCTGCACTCAACCTCCTCCAAGTTTAAGGACGTTAATTGGACTTTGACCTAGACGACTTTTTTGTCACGTTAATTTGCCGATTGTGCGAATAGCCAGTTGTCGGTCATTGTACTTCGCTTCAGTGGCGCGTGCATGCCCTTCTTTAATCTCTGCTTGTCTCCACTGTCTTGAACCTGTTGACCGCTCGGAAGAGCTCTTTTGGGTATGGATGTCCCATTATGTGGTAACAGTTCACATTCAGTCCATTCAGCAGCAAATTGGTACTCATTCCTCGAAAACGATCTGTCCATCGAAACTTCTGAGGTTGTCTAGCTATTCACCCTGATAATTTGTTCAATAGTTCCTTGGTCTTACAATTCAATCTTGTTTTGAATATTTGGGACCATTGGTTCATCGCTACGCGTTGCTCACTGTCTTCGTGGGAAATCTTACAACTACAGCTACGCTCCTAGAACAAAGCACCCAGCTGGATAATCTGAAAGCGAATGGTGAAATCTTCCCAAACTCGCTCAATCCTGCCTCTCTGAACGGCGTCTTCTCGCTAAATTAGTCGATGGCACGGGATACCGAACGTTCCGTCCGGCCAGTTTCTTATTCTATTGCGAACAAGTCTGGGATGAGTATGCAAATATTCCCTACGTATCGTGGGTCCCTTGATTCAACCTCACAAACGTGCCCTCCACCGCCAGCAAAAGTGGAGTCCGCCAACGTTTATAACTTCCGAGGGCTTCCAACACAAAAATACGATCGGCCGAAGCCCCAGAGTGCAAAACCTTATTACACGGAGGCTTGTAACATCGAAACAGATGGGTTGGATTGACCACCGAGGTCAGTGATTGCGACGTGATTGCCATCACAGAAGCTTGTTCCAGAGTGGATGGACAGTGCGGTTGGCTGTATCCCGGAGGGACACAGGAGTCACAAATGAGATCTATCTGACGTGGGGCAGAAGGGGTTGATTTTAATTACCGAGGGGCATGTGCAGCCTCAGGGCTACTTCCTCAGTATACCGACCACTCAAACGAAGGAAACTGTGAGGAAGTCAAACGCACAGGTCATCTCAGCTGTACGTGTGTGCCGCAGCCCAAGGTCGCAAACTATGAATGTTACGAAGCTTATATCACTTTTGAGGGTTGTTACCGCCAAACCACATCCCCTGCCAAATACTGGAGACTTCAGCGCTACTAACATCGACTGGGAGGACGGGCCAGCTTCCTGAAATGTTTAAGCCAATCTGTTTGATCCCATTCAGGACAAAATGTTGATTCAGTACGTGAGATATAACTCGCATTTTGGCACAAGGCAAGTCCCCCCCCTCAATGTTTGATCCAGTGGTAAGCGGATACGAAAAACAGGTCAGTTCACTTGTCACAAGTGCTCCTCTTGGGAATAGTGGTCTTGTGGCTACCATTTTTGATAACAGCGCCAGGTGGTAGTTAATAACTTTCTCATTTTACACGTAACTTCAAGAGAGTTAAAGTTGACAGCTTAATCCTGGATACAAAGTTCCTGGGTTAGGGTCACTTCTCAGACACAGCATGTGAGACTTGGGAGCCGACTAAACTAAGTGGGTATTTTCTCACCGAAAGGATATGCTCCAACGACCAGACTATACTCACGGAGCAGACCCAGTTGGCAGGCATTCAAAATAAATAACGCACATAGAAGAAAAACAGCCTGTTAAGCCTCTGAAAAAAAGCCACCGGGTTTTTTACTTTACCTAAGTGCAAAGAACCGCACTGTCAAACTGCAGAATAACGCCGAGCCACCTAGAGGTCAACACTATATCGGGGCACCAAAGTTACTCCGAAGTGTTAGTACGCGTACGTCTATGTTAAGCCAGCGATGCGTAGGGAAACAGGTAGCTGTATGCCCTGTGATGGTAACTTACTTAAAAGTGCTGATGAGAATGCGAATCATTTGGCATTGCACTTCGCAGGTGTACATCGAAAGGGTGGTCAGAAAAACGCTACCCTGGAGTTACCTCCTGTAGTAGTCGAAGAGATGACTCGTGAAAAGTTAATACCTTGTGACGGAGAAAATATTGTGACAGATGGGTGCTCATGAAGCCCCGTGGGCATCACCCGTCTGCTAGCCAGTGGATTATCCGTTCCAGTAACCAACCCGCTTAACCAATCTATCAAAAAAGGCAGAGTGGTCCAGGATTGACGTAGGGCAAATGGCGTGACACCATACACAGGCGGTAACGAAGAGGAAGCTAGTCACTAACGTTCAGCAGTTCTAACGACCACTCCACCGAGGGCATGCGGAACAAAAGTGCCGAACATCTAACCGAAAAACAAGACGCTGGATGCAAATAAACATAGATTTATAAGGAAAAGGTCTGGTTTATTCAACTTGCTTTGTTTACTGGCAAACGAAGCAACTTTTGGACAAAGAGAAACTGGCCAAATTTTGTTACTTGGACTCCAGTAAGTCAGTTGATTTGGTTAACCACCGATTGATAACACTGAAACCGGAGAACTACCGGTTAGGACCGGTCACCGGTTGAAGGACAGCGGATTTGTTCTACACCGGGAGGGCATAATGCGAAGTCATCGTAGGTGGACTCAACTTAAGAGCGTACCCTATGTTCGGTGGATTACTGCACGGGTCGATTCCGTGACCCTCGCTCCCTCCAGTTTACATAAATGACCGTAAGTGAACGATGATTTCAGGACCAAGTCAAGTTTCCACGGAGCGTTCTTTGTTCAAGGGGGGACTGGTCAAGTGTTTTCAGCCTACTGATATAGTTCAAGTGCCTCGTCTCGTGACAGTCTAGTGGCTTAGCTCTGCACGCTTTCAAGACATCGTTTGTCCCCAAGTATATTTGCACCCCAGGCTTAAATGTGGTACTGCAAATAAGGCCTAACGGATGTTTTGAACAGCTGAATCAGTAACTCTGGCTCTCTGAATGAGATGGTTCTCATGAGCTGAAAAGCAGACCTTCTGCTTTTTGCCCCACTAAATCGCACTGCGCAGAGGGTTTACAGTCGCTCTGCGTCAGAACCCCGGAGTCTCATCTTGATAACTTGCGTCGGCCTGCTCCGATTACTTAAAGTAAGAGACTGTTTTTGATTGGACCCATTACAGACCCCGATCAGTCGTAGGCATTTTCATGGGTTGGGGAGCAAATCCCATTTCGTTGGTCAATTGGATATCTTTGCTAAATCAGACGTGATAATATCCGGACTTAGATTTTTGGGAAGATTCAGGTGATCATCAGACATAACGAGGGAATGACGAGGAAACTGTCAGGTCATTTCTACAAACCAGAGGGTGTAGAGGTCACAAAACCAAACCGTGTAGCAATCCACCAAACACAAGATACGCTCGTAAGTTGAGTCCACCTAAGATGACTTCGCTTCATGCCTTTCCGGCGTAGAGCAAATCCGCTGTCCTTCGACTGATGACCGGTCCTAGCCGGTAGTTCTCTGGTTTCGGTGTTATCAATCGGTGGTTAACCAAATCAACTGAGTTAGCGGAGTCCAAATAACAACCATCTTCTTCTCTCGCGCGTAACACTCTTTTACGCAGGTAACTCGAAATCCGGTCTGAATCTTCTCGTTGTCATTGTCCATCCATACTTTTGCCATTTCGATGTCAGGTACATCAAAAAATTATATACGATCATTGATATTCGTTGTTTAATAGCATAACTCATTGCGTATCGTATTACTCGTGTTGTATAGTATCCGTATTTCATTGCCTCGTGTTTCCTTTTCGTTAACAACTTTCACTTTTGCTCACAGACCACAACACACTGACACGCGCAAGATCCAGCAGCATTGGTGGACCAGAGGTATCGAGTGTTTGTGGTCGTTTCGGCTGCCGCACGACTGTTCAGAACGGTGTGCAATGCCAGACGTGCCTACACTGGTACCACTTCAAGTGTACTGGCCTTAGGACTGACCAATACGCCTTGCTTACTTCTTCGAAAAGGCCATTTATCTTTATGAGCTGTCTCTTTCGAAAAGTTGCACCGCACTCAAGGCCACGCTGGATCCTCTGCTCGCCACGCTGATTGAGCGGAAATCGAACATGTGCAAGTGGGACCGCAGGGCATCTAAGGATGTTGGTGCACAGATGGCCACGGTAGACAAAGCCCTAGATGATACTCAAAAGGCTTTGTCTGACATGAAGTCAGAACTGAGTTCGTTGAATGAGTACGATGCCCTTACCATTCCAGACGTGGCGACTGCTCGCAAGGCAGTGGCTTTTTCTGCTGCTTAAATTAAGGAAGTCGCGACGAGCTCGAAGAATAGGGCACCTCGGGAGAAAAGACCTGTTTTGTGGAAAGATTTACGGCCACACTCCCTCCAGGAGAACAAGCCACAAGGGTACTAAACGCCTGCTTCCATCCAGAGTTCACAAAAATTGTTTCTGCTAGCAGACTCCGTTCCACAGCTACCATAAAAACACTGGGAATTCTTTTGACGTTACCCGCAAACATTAGCACAGGGGAAGTACTGTAAAAGCGGCTGAACTAACGAAAAACCACGCTAATCTCAGGGGAGTTTCACTAGATTGTTCACTACAGGAGCGTCAGAAGCGCTTTCAGATTGCTAGAAAAAGATCACGCATCAACGCTGACCCTAAACACCATGCTAGCGTGAAAGTCCTTATCCCTGCTCTCGAAAGGGGACCAGTGTCCTCGAATGGACCACCCGAGCACTCACATCAGAGGCTACTGCCCCCTCCCCTTGGAAGGTCAAGCGCCTGTGGAGATGCAATGGGCCGGAAGAGCATACCCAAAAGATTTAAGGACTATCACTTGCCTAGACCCCAAATTATCTCACCCCAGATAAATTCCGTAGAGACATATTTTATCCCTGAGCTTTATAGTCCAGGAAGTCTGATGGGATCCTAACTGCACCAAAAATAGCCCAAACTTGTCTCATTCCGGCGGCTGGATCGGGGTTATTTTCTCTTAACTTCTCTCCTTACCAACAACTCCATCCGGAATTTTGAGGGTGCGAAACTAAAAATCACCCTCCGGAAGCTCTGGAAGTAAGAGCGGTCCGAAGGTCATTGACCTGTATGGTTCTCTGCCGAGTATTATTGCATGGTCAACAGAAAACCGCCGGACATCGAAACGAACAAACCGACAGGATCCGGGTAGTTTGAGCCCTCAGCCTCGAACCTGTGTACGAATCGCTGGAACCGCTGGAAGACCTTGGGCCAACATAAACAAACGAAGCGTCCTACGGGGACCTTACATATGCCCAGGCTATGATGAAAAGGCCATCACTTCCAAGAAGGCTCATGAAACTCTGCCGTCGTTTACGCACTACTCTTCGCTACTGAGATTGCTTTCTCAAGCTCTTCCCCGTGCACTTCTGTCGCTTTCTGCATTCAGCCAAACGATGAAGTAGCCCTCAATTGCGTGTATACCAACTGCCTGTGCTTTCTGAACAAACTACCGGGAATCAGATAGATGGTCCGCGGCACTAACCTCCACATTCTTGCTTTGACGGAGACTTGAATTTCCACGGATATCAGTGATAATGAATTGCATGTCCCTGGTTGCTCTTTGTACCGGATGAACTCTTCCTGTGGACGCATGGAAGGCTGCGCCGTATTCCTAAGCCAGAAGCTCTCAGTGCCAGCTGTCGTAGGGGAATTTACCTTCCGAGAGAAATGCGACACGCTCTGGATCAAACTTCATCTTCGTAGACGTGACACGCTTCTTTCAGGTTTTATGTACCGTTTGCCGTCATGAAGTGCACCCGACGACGAGGCCATTCTTGCTACCCCAGTCAAACTCACGTCTACCCAGGGTTTCTCTCATCTATTAATATGGATGACTTTAACGTGCCAAAACTCAACTCAGCTTCCCATGAGGACTGTGGCTGCGGACTCTCGAAACCCTTGACAATGTTGATCCATGAGGAAGCCTGGACACAGCGTGTCGATCTGCCTACCAGGCACCGTCGAGGACTGATACCCACTTTGCTCGATCTGGTCATTACGAACGATGATCATCTGATAGATAGGGTGGTCATCAAACCACCGCTAGGGCGTAGAGACCACATGCCACTAACCTTTGAAATTATCTGTTACTGGCTCCAAAATGCTGTGACAAAGACTTCATTCCAAAACTTCCAGAAAGCTCATTTTAAAGCACTAAGGACGTTCTTAAGGACATTCAGCCTTACATCCGGCTCGATGAACTAGAACTATCTTTCTTTTGAAGCTGCCATCCATGAAGCTGACAAGGCATTTATCCCTCGGAAACTATGGAAGTTCTCCTCTCGTGCACCGCTTCCGCGGAACATACGTTGTCGTCTCGAAGCATGTTCTCGTCTATTCTCTAAGCAGAAGCTGACGGGTAGGCCAGAGGATCTGGGAGCCTTTCTCTCTGTACGAAACAGGTGCAAGCGGGAAATCCGGCAACACACCCAACAGATAGAGTCAAAGATCCTACAGGTAGCTTCCGACGAGGAACATTCCTCCAAACCCAAGTGGTTCCCGAGGTGTTCATAGAACACTACTCAGAAGCCTACAATGTGTATCTGTCAAACTGGCATCCACTTCTCCTGCGGAGACACTTGAAATACCCCTTCCTGATAGATGACTTCTCTGTGTCCGACGTTCAGGACCTCATGCTTACGATCAATTCTTATAGTGCCACGGAACCAGACGCGGTCCATCCCCGATCCCTCAAAGAAGTGGCCCTTGGTTTGGCGGTGATCCTCTTCAATCTGTTTAGACGGACACTTCGGACAGGCGCTCTTCCGGAGGCATATGAAGAGGCCACTGTCACATCTATATTTAAAACAGGCGATCGTCACTCTCTTGCGAGTCATCGGACGATCAGTCTTCTCAGCATCTCATGCAAGATAATGGAGTGTCTGTTAAAACGCACCATCTTTGGACATTTATTCTCAAATAACCTTTACTCTCCGAACCAGCATGGCTTTCTTCCCGATCGGTCATGAATAACCAATATGTTAATCTTCATGGATAGCCTAACGGAGGCAAAAGACAATGGTCATATCTCGGATGCTATCTTCTTCGAATTTGCAAAAGCTTTCGGCCGTGTTCCACGCGGTCTTCTGATGCCTTAACTAGAAGCTTATGGTATCCAGGGGGAGGTTCTCGGCTGGATTACTTTCTTTCTTGGTAACCGGACTTTCAGGGTAAAAAACGGTTCGGGTCTATCGTCTTCATCCCCAGTCTCTGCGGAAGTCCCTCAAGGATCAGTACTTGGTCCACTGTTGTTTCTGGTCTACATCAATGAGCGCACCGAGCTGATCTCTAGAAACGCCCGCCTTTGTGCTAATGACCCGAAAATCTGGAATGCGTGTGACCCCAATGCATTGCAGATTGACCTTGACCGTATTAAGTGCTGGCAAGATGACTGGAGTCTCCTCTTACCAACAGAAAGTGTGCGCACATATTGTGGTGGATTGTCAAGTGGGAGGTGTGAGTTTTCGAACGTTCGACTGAATACCTCAACGCCGGGAGGTACGTTCAAAAGCCTGCTGCAATCGGATCAAGAAGAACGTGCGCGGCCGGATGAGTCATCGCTCGACTGGATCGGGCCAACGGGCGAGGCATGGCAGGCGAAATACGATAGACGGCCAGATCGGAGGCGTGGTTTTTCCAGCATTTAGAGGAACATCTGGACACGATGTTGGAATGCGGTCAAGGCCAACATTGGGTGGGTGGCGGACAGCACGAGCAGCCGGACGAGCCATTGCGCAAAGAAATCGGACAAACATACGAGGAATGGCGAGCGGAAAGCCCCCCGATAGTAGGCGCCGATCACACACGTAAACCAGTCAGAAGTGCACACGACGTGGGAACGGAAACCAGGGGTGTTGCGGGTTGAAATTATGACTCATAAACGAGAGAGCGCGTGTTGCATGTGACTGGTGATTTGGACAATAAAGATTGTGCTTTATTAGACGCCTTATCTGGCTGCAATATCACTCGGAGGAGACTCCGGAAACCTATTTGCGATACACGGTCTCGCGGAAGTTCATCTAAAAGACGACCTGGAGATTCGGCTGTCATTTGGTTTAGCTTTTTCTTATCACCACCAGCTTGCCGCTCAAAGGTGTTTTATTACTCTTGGGATAACAAAAGGAGCCTTCCTCCGTATCGACCGGTACGTTTCTCACACGCTTAACGGAGTCTACATAGGACCACTGATGGAGTATGCCAATCAAGTCGTCTACACCGGTCGGAAGAAGGACCTAGCCGCCGTTGAACGTGTCCAGCGTGTAGCCACCAAAATAGTCATTGGCTTGCGGCATCTCTCATACGAGTCGAGCCTCGAAATTCTTGATCTATATCCACTTGAATTTCGGAGACTCCGCGGCGACTTAATTCTTGCACACTTTCTCTTTAGCACAGGACTCGTGCAACAATTCTTCACCCTAGTAAGTGATAACAGTTGAAGATGCCACGGAACGATCGTTTACAAGCTTCGACCTCGGACCTTCTTAAGACAACAGTTCTCTCAGAGTCATCAACCACTGGAACGACATTCCACTAGAGATTGTTAACTGCTCTTCTAAGGGCCGTCACTAAGTGTCATTGGATTCCCACCTAATTGATAAGCTTTTGGATTAGTGATTTATTCTGTTCTGCTAGATTATTATTTTACTCTGTTCTTGGGACCCTCTCTAACCCCGAAAGCGGTACTACACCCTGTTTTCAATGACTGGCTTTCAGGTCAACAGAAAACCGCCGAACATCGAAACGAACAAACTGAGTGGATCCGGGTAGAGTGGGCCCCCAACTTCGAGCTGGTGTACAAATCGCTGAAAATCACCTAGTTTTTCATCCTTGCTCCCAGCTGCTTGGTCTTTGTCTATATGTACCTCGGTTTCATTTCGTATCTGGTCGCTCCACCAACACGGGAGCTTTACATTTGTTCTTACTCGCATGAAACATCAATTTGGGGACTTGTATGTTTGGTGGATCAAACATCAAGTTTTGTTGTTATCTTCTACTTAAACTATAATAACCTTCTGGTACTCCAGCACTTTATTAAAAGGAAACTCGCCTTCACGACCGTCTCAACTTTTTAGTCCGAATCAGTTGCCAAGTGAGCTCGGAACTTACGGACACCCGCTGCATCATAGATCCGACTGTTCTAGATCCAGCCTATTGACTTGCATTGCGAGGAGACTGAACATAGCTCGAAGAACCTCCTGACATACGGGACTATCATCCATAACTTCACTTTGGATACCCCGTTCTGCTCTCCTGCCTTACCACTTGACAGTTTTGTTCAGCCTTTAATTCTATCACCTGTAAACAACGTTTAAATTTTTGTAGTTTCTTCACATTTCTCGCCAGCTCATGGTGACCTCCCTGATGCGGCCAACTGGCAAATGCAGAGCGTATTCTAAGAGAGAGCCGATAAAATTTCCTTACTCCCGACACTTAACTACTGTTCGTTGCGGTCCGCTACCAAAATAAAATGAACCTAGCCAACTGGCTCCAAAAAGAACTATAAGAGGAGCATACACCTCCACGCCGTAAGCTATATACGTGGTCCATCCGGACGATGTAGTGGAAGTTGAGGACTGCAGAGTTCTATTGTCTCCCCCTAACTGTTCAACAATGTACATCGGATTATCTCAGCACAATGAGTCGCCAGTGAGTAGCCGGGGGCTTCAAATGGATTGAGCTATCCTTAAACATGTCCCTCGCTCATAATTTATCCAGTTTCACACACAACAACAGTTAGCTCTAATGCGCGCACAAAGTCTGCTAGCTCTGTTTTCGTATGCGGGTAGTACGGTACTGCTTCTCACGATGTTATACGATCAATGTTACAAACGTCGCATTTAAACACGTGACACAAATGATGGACCACACACATTACTGTCCGCATGTGAAGATGAATGTGTACATATGCGTGACCATCTCATTATGCTTGTCTTATCTTCATTTTATTAACGAACATACACGCAGAGCGTTTCTTGTTTCTCGTTTTCTCTTTTCCTTATGTACAAGATTGATACTGTGATTGTGAGTCGCAGGTATCTGGTAGACGAAGGCTAAAGCTAGCCCCTCACATTCGAAACACGGGAAGCTGTTGCCAACTAGCATCAGAAACGGAACTTCCAGGCTACTAGGCGTCCTGGCCGGTGAATTAAACTGAACTGAATCCCTGAACTGGTGTATCGCATTGTACGATTATACAAGCGTCGTTTCCGGCCCACATCCCCGTGGACAAGTTGGACTCAGGCTGTATGGTATTTCAATGTGACCCCTGCGGCATCCTGTGCGTCGTATTCACTTATGTAATTGTCCTTTATGCTGATTATGTTGTCGTATTCCAACTGATTAGACCGGTTCTCAAGGACAGGTACGAAATTTTGTTTGTTTTTCCTCACTTGTTTCATTGTTTTCCGATTACGTGTAGCCTGTTGCTTTGTCAAACTTGAGTTCATATGTTATTTATACGTGAATTATGAACGGAACGTTTGTAAACTTGCTAAGGCGTTCAACCGGGTAAACCGTACCGTGTTGCTTGGTGGATTACATAGCTTTGACGTACACAACATTCCGTTTCGGTGGCTCTACTCCTCCACTATTCAATGTCCCGCTGTCCGGGTCAAATCGTGCTTCTTTGGTTCTCTTCCGAACACTAGATGAGTTCCCGTTAGCTCGTTTTTTCCCTTCCCCAACTCAATTTTTCCTGTTGGTATTCGCTGATGTCAAGCTCTCGCGAAGCGTCGTAGCTTCGGAAGATTATGCTTTTTTGCAAAGTGATTTAAGCACTCTGGTTGCCTGCAGGCCATAATCTCAGATCAGCCTTAATTTCTTCGCCAAGGAGTGCAGGCTCATCCATATTTGACACATCCCTAGATCCACATACCGCGTTAGTGTTGTTACCCTGTAGTTAATATCTACTAAGATGGCCTTGGTTAAGTTTACCTAGTAGGTTCAGTCGGTTGGTGACAGATGTAGAGAGCAGAGAGTTTGGTTGTTCTTCATCTCTCGGGACGATAAGCATGAGGTCAGTAACAGGCGCGGTATCTCAAACACGAGAGAAAGAGTCGATCCAAACGAACCTTGAATGTAGGCAGAGGATCTACGGAGACGGTGCAATCGAGCAAATAGTTCCATACTTTACAAACACATAGTGAAGAAGTACTATGTTGATGGTCTTGTCGACCGTGCTGAAGATGCAACTTGCCAGCGTGGCTTCAATATTTGTACAATATTTGTAAAGGTGTCAAACGGAGCCATACAGAGATGGCTGGGATTCCTCAGGAGTAGAAAAGTAAGCGGCTAATCACCGCAGTCCTCGAATNTGACTGGTGATTTGGACAATAAAGATTGTGCTTTATTAGACGTCTTCTCTGGCTACAATATCACTCGGAGGAGACTCCGGAGACCTATTTGCGGTACACGGTGTCGCGATAGTTCATCTAAAAGAAGACCTAGAGATTTGGCTTTCATCTGGCTTAACGTTCTCTTATCACCACCAGCTTGCCGCTCAAAGGTGTTTTATGACTCTTGGGATAACAAAAGGAGCCTTCCTCCGTATCGACCGGTTGGTGATTTGGACAATAAAGATTGTGCTTTATTAGACGCCTTATCTGGCTGCAATATCACTCGGAGGAGACTCCGGAAACCTATTTGCGATACACGGTCTCGCGGAAGTTCATCTAAAAGACGACCTGGAGATTCGGCTGTCATTTGGTTTAGCTTTTTCTTATCACCACCAGCTTGCCGCTCAAAGGTGTTTTATTACTCTTGGGATAACAAAAGGAGCCTTCCTCCGTATCGACCGGTACGTTTCTCACACGCTTAACGGAGTCTACATAGGACCACTGATGGAGTATGCCAATCAAGTCGTCTACACCGGTCGGAAGAAGGACCTAGCCGCCGTTGAACGTGTCCAGCGTGTAGCCACCAAAATAGTCATTGGCTTGCGGCATCTCTCATACGAGTCGAGCCTCGAAATTCTTGATCTATATCCACTTGAATTTCGGAGACTCCGCGGCGACTTAATTCTTGCACACTTTCTCTTTAGCACAGGACTCGTGCAACAATTCTTCACCCTAGTAAGTGATAACAGTTGAAGATGCCACGGAACGATCGTTTACAAGCTTCGACCTCGGACCTTCTTAAGACAACAGTTCTCTCAGAGTCATCAACCACTGGAACGACATTCCACTAGAGATTGTTAACTGCTCTTCTAAGGGCCGTCACTAAGTGTCATTGGATTCCCACCTAATTGATAAGCTTTTGGATTAGTGATTTATTCTGTTCTGCTAGATTATTATTTTACTCTGTTCTTGGGACCCTCTCTAACCCCGAAAGCGGTACTACACCCTGTTTTCAATGACTGGCTTTCAGGTCAACAGAAAACCGCCGAACATCGAAACGAACAAACTGAGTGGATCCGGGTAGAGTGGGCCCCCAACTTCGAGCTGGTGTACAAATCGCTGAAAATCACCTAGTTTTTCATCCTTGCTCCCAGCTGCTTGGTCTTTGTCTATATGTACCTCGGTTTCATTTCGTATCTGGTCGCTCCACCAACACGGGAGCTTTACATTTGTTCTTACTCGCATGAAACATCAATTTGGGGACTTGTATGTTTGGTGGATCAAACATCAAGTTTTGTTGTTATCTTCTACTTAAACTATAATAACCTTCTGGTACTCCAGCACTTTATTAAAAGGAAACTCGCCTTCACGACCGTCTCAACTTTTTAGTCCGAATCAGTTGCCAAGTGAGCTCGGAACTTACGGACACCCGCTGCATCATAGATCCGACTGTTCTAGATCCAGCCTATTGACTTGCATTGCGAGGAGACTGAACATAGCTCGAAGAACCTCCTGACATACGGGACTATCATCCATAACTTCACTTTGGATACCCCGTTCTGCTCTCCTGCCTTACCACTTGACAGTTTTGTTCAGCCTTTAATTCTATCACCTGTAAACAACGTTTAAATTTTTGTAGTTTCTTCACATTTCTCGCCAGCTCATGGTGACCTCCCTGATGCGGCCAACTGGCAAATGCAGAGCGTATTCTAAGAGAGAGCCGATAAAATTTCCTTACTCCCGACACTTAACTACTGTTCGTTGCGGTCCGCTACCAAAATAAAATGAACCTAGCCAACTGGCTCCAAAAAGAACTATAAGAGGAGCATACACCTCCACGCCGTAAGCTATATACGTGGTCCATCCGGACGATGTAGTGGAAGTTGAGGACTGCAGAGTTCTATTGTCTCCCCCTAACTGTTCAACAATGTACATCGGATTATCTCAGCACAATGAGTCGCCAGTGAGTAGCCGGGGGCTTCAAATGGATTGAGCTATCCTTAAACATGTCCCTCGCTCATAATTTATCCAGTTTCACACACAACAACAGTTAGCTCTAATGCGCGCACAAAGTCTGCTAGCTCTGTTTTCGTATGCGGGTAGTACGGTACTGCTTCTCACGATGTTATACGATCAATGTTACAAACGTCGCATTTAAACACGTGACACAAATGATGGACCACACACATTACTGTCTGCATGTGAAGATGAATGTGTACATATGCGTTACCATCTCATTATGCTTGTCTCATCTTCATTTTATTAACGAACATGCACGCAGAGCGTTTCTTGTTTCCCGTTTTCTCTTTTCCTTATGTACAAGATTGATACTGTGATTGTGAGTCGCAGGTATCTGGTAGACGAAGGCTAAAGCTAGCCCCTCACATTCGAAACACGGGAAGCTGTTGCCAACTAGCATCAGAAACGGAACTTCCAGGCTACTAGGCGTCCTGGCCGGTGAATTAAACTGAACTGAATCCCTGAACTGGTGTATCGCATTGTACGATTATACAAGCGTCGTTTCCGGCCCACATCCCCGTGGACAAGTTGGACTCAGGCTGTATGGTATTTCAATGTGACCCCTGCGGCATCCTGTGCGTCGTATTCACTTATGTAATTGTCCTTTATGCTGATTATGTTGTCGTATTCCAACTGATTAGACCGGTTCTCAAGGACAGGTACGAAATTTTGTTTGTTTTTCCTCACTTGTTTCATTGTTTTCCGATTACGTGTAGCCTGTTGCTTTGTCAAACTTGAGTTCATATGTTATTTATACGTGAATTATGAACGGAACGTTTGTAAACTTGCTAAGGCGTTCAACCGGGTAAACCGTACCGTGTTGCTTGGTGGATTACATAGCTTTGACGTACACAACATTCCGTTTCGGTGGCTCTACTCCTCCACTATTCAATGTCCCGCTGTCCGGGTCAAATCGTGCTTCTTTGGTTCTCTTCCGAACACTAGATGAGTTCCCGTTAGCTCGTTTTTTCCCTTCCCCAACTCAATTTTTCCTGTTGGTATTCGCTGATGTCAAGCTCTCGCGAAGCGTCGTAGCTCCGGAAGATTATGCTTTTTTGCAAAGTGATTTAAGCACTCTGGTTGCCTGCAGGCCATAATCTCAGATCAGCCTTAATTTCTTCGCCAAGGAGTGCAGGCTCATCCATATTTGACACATCCCTAGATCCACATACCGCGTTAGTGTTGTTACCCTGTAGTTAATATCTACTAAGATGGCCTTGGTTAAGTTTACCTAGTAGGTTCAGTCGGTTGGTGACAGATGTAGAGAGCAGAGAGTTTGGTTGTTCTTCATCTCTCGGGACGATAAGCATGAGGTCAGTAACAGGCGCGGTATCTCAAACACGAGAGAAAGAGTCGATCCAAACGAACCTTGAATGTAGGCAGAGGATCTACGGAGACGGTGCAATCGAGCAAATAGTTCCATACTTTACAAACACATAGTGAAGAAGTACTATGTTGATGGTCTTGTCGACCGTGCTGAAGATGCAACTTGCCAGCGTGGCTTCAATATTTGTACAATATTTGTAAAGGTGTCAAACGGAGCCATACAGAGATGGCTGGGATTCCTCAGGAGTAGAAAAGTAAGCGGCTAATCACCGCAGTCCTCGAATACATACTAACGTCATAAACTTGTTCTTCGAAGGACTTCATGTACGTTCCTAGGAAGGCTTGCGTGACCTTTCGTTTGTCAGCCCCAAGTGGGGCCTTATCCTTCTGGAGATCAGGGGGCCAGATCGCAACGTCATTGTCAAGATGCCAAACAATGCTGTTATGGAGAAGCCTAAGGTTTATGGTGTGAAACCTGCTAAAGGGCGGCTTGAGGGGTGCCAAGGTCCTGTTGCCCTTCTTGACATAAGCTTTGTGTTCGGCGAGCTGAAAAGAGTATTGGAACCATATATTCCTAATTCTCAGTAGATGTAGACTGTAGGATAGTACCATTAGGGTGATAAGCGATGCTGGAGGTATGCTCGGCTTGCATCGCTTCACACTTCAAGGCGTTATCTAGATTAGTTTGAGACCAGGCAAAGGGAACGTTCACGTCGCTTTGCATGAGAATAGAGTCCTCGAGGGCCTTGATGTAACGTCAGAGTTTGACATCCTCCGCTAATGGCAATGGAGGAGGAGAGGGTGAGAGAGTTATATGGTTCCTAAGGATTCGACAGTGAGGAGGTCCGAGAATTAAGCCCTGGAAAACTCCACTACTGCTCCAATGGTAGTCGAGGAATGAAAAGTTCTCCTGAATATTGTAATAGTGATTAGTGAGGTAGAAGTGTAGCCACCTAAGTAGATTGTCGTAAACGCCGAGTTTGTCTAACCTGTCGAGTGGCATGGTGTTTAATCGATCAAACGGCTCGAAAAAATTCAGGTACACAACACTCACCCCCTGTGCTTCGATCGGCTGTCCGCGTCTAATGGTCAGTGACCAGCAGGAGGTTTGTTTCCAGTAACTTCTGGCTCGTGCCAAAAGAGAACATTAACACTCCTCACGTGATTCCCTGACAATTTTCACCCCGGATGTTTAAGTTGCTCCACAACAGCTCCATCCGACCTAATCTCGAGAATGGCACTGCGATCTGGCCTCCCAATATCCAAACTATATGACCGTTCCTTGGACTGTCTACCAAAGGGCCACAAAGACCGTCCCGAGAATACAAACAAGTCCTGTGACAGAAGGCCCAATAAACTATGTGCTCGCTGGAGTTCCAAAAACGGTGGCAGATTTGTCGCCTACTTTACTGACCCATAAATCCTCCGACCACTCCTGTACCCTTACGAATACCATATTGAGGGGTCACGCTTTTGAACTGGAACGTTGGCGCATTCGATCAGAATTTTGACTATTTTCTGGTGTGTTTGTAAAGTTTGGAACTCCCTGTCTGGTAATGTACACATAGATTTTCTTCCTGCTTTTAAAGTTCGTTTGTATCCATTTATGCTCTCACAGTTCAGGTGCTGCACTTATTGATTTCAGTTTTGTTGTTCCTGACCCCGTGATTCGCCATCCCATGGACGGTCCACTTAAACCCTGGCTCCCTATTTCCGTCGCTAATCTCTCGAATCATATCCAATGGGTCTGTAACGAATATAAGGAGCAGAGCACGTGGATGTTTCGTACCCAAGAGCACTATATTTTGATGGGACAACAAGCTCGAAGTGGAAAGTAGGTGTAGTATCTGAGGTCCGAAAATATTGAAGTGGAGAGGAATCTAAAAGCTGATTTAGAGTATGCAAAGACTATATTACCTGAAAGGTTCCCACACTTTGTAAGCGCGCAGTGAGGAAATGCTACACCAACATTCTACTTGACTATACTGAAGCCTTACTCTGAGAGCATACTTCTTCAGCGCGGTCTTTATGAAAATGCATAACAAACCCCCAAATAGTTCGCTGAAATCAGTGGGCCAGTGGACTGACAACAGAAGTGGTGAACACCGGTTTTGGGAAGATTCATAGTTCGAAGTGTGGAATTGAAAACCCCCCACTGATATCTGTGCTACGGATAAATGACAAAACAAACTCAAGTAGAGGGAGAAGACAGTTAATCAGCTCAGTCCAATTCCAGGGACAAAGCGACTTGAGTCAATTCAACGGCTCAGTGAGCTAGCAACGGAAGTAGGAAGTTGAGTCACGAAGTAAGGGATGATAAGCCTGGAATGAAAAACAGGTGCAGTATCTGAACTACGAAAAGCAAAATTGATGCACACGGACATTGAAAGCAAACAGAGCCTGAATGTGCAATGCTGCCAATCGGGACGTTTCGAACTGTACAAACTCAGCGATAAGAAGCTAATTCCTAATTATTTGCATCAGAGATCTCCTTCGGATACCCAGTGCCACTACAGGTGTTTGTTCAAATGTAGAGTTGTGATGGTTACTATACAACCCTACTAGAATGTTTGCTAGTGCTTTCAGATTGTAGCAGGATCATCGCCAACATCGAATTCATTTTTTGAAGGAAGCTTGTAATTAGGATAGCCAGCTTGAATTACAACTCCAGAATACAGGTGCGTTACGAAAACAGACTTTTGCTTGCTGCGAAAACCACTCTTGCGCATTTACGTTGGACGATCGTGATCTTCTCGGTTGACCGTGAGTTGATGAGATGCAAGCATACTCAGTTCTCGAACGGCCGCATATAGGACCCAGATGAGTTCCTCTGTACCGTCTAATGTGTAGGTGGGGACGTTTTGGGCCGATTAAAAAAGACGGAAACAACGCAAGATGAACTGAAGGTAAAATTGTTGAGGTATTATCACGTTTCCCTAATACTGTCCTGAATATGAGTGTCATCGCCACCGGGACAAGTACTCCAATGCACGCTTTGATAACATCATCGAGTAAATGGCTGTACCCAGTTCACGCGGTATGTTCACGCACGTTCAAAAGAAGCAAAAGGTTTAGGGGCTGGTACGTTCTACGCAAATGCATGTGCGAGTTTTGAGCGGCACGAACTCGATGAAACAATGGAAAGGGGTCGATCTTGCCGTTATCACCCAGACATAGCATGAACCGGATTTGAGAATCGTTAGCTTCTGTCCAGCGGGGTGCTGTCTGTAGTGGACAGGTAAGATGGCAGGAATGGGTGTCACGATGACACTGTACCATGTAGCTATGTGTCTTCTTGCGCATCTTGCTCACTGAGCCAATGAACAATGTAAACACACCAGTAGTCACCCATGTCAGATAGGTCAACGGACACAGTCTCCTGGTCCTCTAAGTTTGAGTTCGATGAAGGCTGGTATTAGAAAAATGGTATCAGTTTCAGTCTACTGGCTTGCGGTACAATGTTTTACACATTAGGTAGCGGGTTTGAAAATATGTTATCAATTCTATGTCCACTACCTAACTCACTTGTGCTACTTCCGTATTTCCCCCCTCGAATTTCAGGTAGCAGTTGTAGTTGTTCACATCTGGGCTTTGGAGTTGGTTCATCATCATCATCATAACAGCCATGTGCCTGACCAAAGGTACTGTGACTGGGGCCGCCGCTCACCTCAACAGTGACTTGGAATATCCTAGAAGGAAACGTTACTAAGGAGGTCAACAAAGATTAAAGAAGACTAAGCGGAAGAACTAGAAATGGTATGGATACAGGTACGCCATTGACTGTGACAAATCGCCATCTCGGATAGCGTATCTAACCAGCGGATTGAGTAATCACGAGGACCCCATCCAGGTGGGCGATGCCTGCCCACTTTGCTCAATGGAGCAGTCAAGGTCTTCATATTTCGTGACCACGTTGTTGCCTGACCACGTTGTTACTTGACCACCACGCAGTGTTACCCAACTGCTGGTGGCCTCAGTATATAATGCCCGATACGGTAAACGCTCAGCTGGCATACGGAGCACGTGACCCAACCATCGCAAGCTGTGCAACGTAAC
>QNGE01000842.1:113677-149988 GCA_008508345.1 Paragonimus westermani
CTAACCCCCTTCTTCCTGATACGGAAGACGGCAGTGCCGCAACTATAAAAATAGTTCTGCTGTATGCCCATAGGATCGTGCCTCACTACCTAAGCACTCCTACGCGGTCAGTAGTGCGACATACAATCCTATGAGTAACTGCTTTTCGTCTGACTGCTCCCCTTTGGCCTGTCTGACAAGGTTGCACCTGGAAGGGCCGGAGTCCTAGTCAGCATAGCCCGCCGGATCAAAACGGTACACAAGCCCAACCACCTTGTCAAGGCAGCAGTATAGGTCGGGAGGAGTTGGTTACATTTCGTAGTGTTTATTAGAAGGCCTCACTGAACCACCCGCCTAACGAGCCTGTCTAAATACTTCCATACGTTTGTTGTAGGCGGTTCTCCTAATCCCCTGGGAATGTCGGCAAACTAACAGTTAGATGGTCTGAAGCGTCCATCTAGCCTGTTTATCGCTTTCTTCTATGAGTAACATCCGTGGGTACGATGATTCAGGCTGTCATTATTTCCGATGGTGACCCACAAAGTCGCATAATGACAAGCAGATACAAATGGGTGGCGAAGAGAAGAAGTGTAGAGGAACTAAGCAAGAACGGGTGATCTTCATAACAAAGAAGAGCTAAGTTTGCGGACACAGGTTTGCTACTGGTAGCGATGCAATGTCTTGTCAGAGAGTGTTTCCAGTCGATGATGTAGGTAGTCGCGAAATCCCCAATCAAATAGATTGTGCCTGCCACCTTTGCTGAGTGGAACGGTCGAAGCTCTTGTAACCCATGACAACGTCATCGCCTGGCCGTCTTACGGTTTCTCTCAATTATCAGCAGCCGCACCAAACAATGTGATGAGAAATACGCTTCGTCGTTATACGGAGTACATGCTGTACCCAGCGAGGACCGCAAATTTTCGCTATCTCGGTTACCCGTCGCGAATGGGCACACCTCTCAAACACACACGGACGTACCGTCACGTTACTCATACTCTAATTGATATAAGTTAACTGGCAGAAACGAAGGTAATCGAACACCGAGTGTCGGTATACACTAGTGGGTCAGGACTTTGGTGCATAAAACAACAGTGAGTGCATATACACCTTGTAAACTCCATCTTCAGTTGACAGGTGGACGTCTTTGCGATACCACAGGTGACAGAGGGTGACGAATTCATTGTGTATTATCGTAGTCCTCGCGGATCCCTCGTTAACAATATTACGGGTTGACGAGGTAACACTCAGGTAGGCGAAATGATTGACAACCTCCACCGCCTTGACAACAATAGCAGGGTCAGTACCAACCCAGTTTTGTAACATTTTACAGATGTAAAATGCACAACATACAGACCAGCATGGTCCGCATGTTCTCTGATATTTGATGTCTTTAGTTTCCCATATGAAAGAGAGGATTGTGTTCACTTTATACAGCAATCTTTCACCGTCATCTTTGAAAAGTGCCGGAGTAGGAAGATACTGACCTGGGGCTTTACTGCGTTGTAATAGTTTAAGCTTGAAAATCACCTCGGTTTTTTACGGAAGACTATCTGGAGTGTCGTAACTGACCATACAAACACCATCATCTTTGACTGAATGAGAAGGCCCAAGCCGTCGGCCAAGTGAGATTATGTGTAAAAAAAGGCTGACGAATTTACGACCCATCGTAACAACCTGACAGGGAGGGTGCAAAACTAAAGCCCATATGCTAAAGATTTTGGCGCACCAGTTGTTACTTCTACTTTACTGGCCACCCTATCGCCGGTGATCACTAGTGGATTGTCTAGTTCATTATGCGCACAACCATTTGGACCAAGTCTGAGAAGGGACGTAGTACCATCGCTTTTTGAAAAGCCGAGTCAAAATCAAGCCACAAAAGCTCTGGATGTATAGGGCGATACGGTTGCCACACGGTCGACTAGACGCAGAGCAAATCAGACGAGACGATCATGTGTAGTAGTTAGACGCAAAACGAATCAAACGAGAACGTTATATACGGCTGTCGACCCGTTAGAACGAGTTACTTTAGAGTTCAGATGTCGTACAGGTGTTCGCCCATGCGGCAATCTGTTGGCTCAGTGGAATAATACAGATCAATCCACTCAAATCCGGTTCAGTCGACCGATATAGTGTGGTCCACCTTAGCTGCTTTGTTAAGAGGTGCGTCTCCTGGAACCTTCCCTTTTAGCTTGTTGATCGTAGGTGCATGAATGAAGATTAACTGGGAGTGGGACCACAGCGGTCCTGATGTGGCTTGAGCGTCCAGGTGTTGACAGCGCTTGGTTTCTTCTTCTAAACCCTAACGTTTTGCGTCTCTGGCTTCTCTTGTTCCTTGGCCTTGTCCAGTAGCTCTTCCAGGTCTGCGAACCAAATTAGCATTCGTAGAACACCGCCCCTCGATGGCTTCGACTTCGCCCGATATTCCCAGATAGTCCCTGGCCGATTAACGAACCTCAAGAGAACGGCATAAGACTTCTTGCCTTCTGGTAAACTGCTGTCCCACGGGAAATTTCCTTTTAGGCGACGATGTTCGTAATCTGCGCTCCAACAAAGCTTCGGCTGGAAATTTTCCTTCCGTATTTCCTTCCTCTTTGGCTTTTGAAGTGCCCTTTTGTACATGTCCACAAACCGTTCAGCTGAGTCATTTGATTGCGGATGATAAAGTGATGATCGTGTGACTGATGCTATTCCGCTTACAGAAGTTCGCGAATGTGCCGGAAGTAAACAGACTTTCGTTATTCGACACGATTGTCTTCGCTACTCCTAGGCGGCTGGAGATTTAGTTCGGTTTCCGACGTTATTTACAGACATACTTCTCACCATTTACTGTATGCGTCGACAAGCACTAGGAAGCTTTGGCCGTTTACTTGTCCGGCAGAGTCGATGTGCACGCGAATCCACGGTTTCCCAGACATTGGCCACGATTGCAATTCAGCCTTCACCATGGAGTTGGCAGCCAGTGCACAAGCAGGGGAGCCTTTATAACTTTTTTTGATGTCGGAATCCATGTGAGGCCATCACACATAACTGTCATTAATTTAGTCCGAATGATACCGGAGTGATCACTATGAACTTGTTGCAGAGCGCGTGCTGTGAGTCCAGATGTGGCAATCACACGCTCACAGAACAAGTTGCAGAAATTGACGATAAAAGGACAGTCTCTTCGCTGGACATACTGGCTTATCTCACCGTCCATGCGAACCTAGTATAATCCGTCGCAAAGATAGCGCTGAAGATTCTGCGGAACTGGATCTCGTCTTGTCGATTGCTGGATCACTGACGCAGTTACGAGAGGGTTCCCTGTTGCCACGTAGCTCATCATGATACACCAAAATAACCCACGTCCTCTTTTTCCGCGGTGCGTGTAGCAATCAATCGTGATGAAGCGTCCGGTTACCTGATAATGGTCGTTGATTGGTAGGTGATAAAATTTTAGCCGAAGAGCAAGTTGCCGAACGCTTCAGGCAATTTGCCATATATAATGGAACGCCTTTCTTTGATCCGAAACCTGCAAACAGCGGCTCGCGATCGGTCAACAGTATGAAGTAAATTCCATACAGCACATGACTAAATTTCTCTGCTGTAAATATTTACACTGCTTTTTCGATCTATCACTATTTCTTCTCTGCTTTTGTTAACGTCCTGGGTGCGTGAGCTATTGCCTTTTCATGACCATCCGAAATCATTGGGGTATGACGACACCAGTACTGTGTTTTGATGCATCTGAAGCCACTACAATCTCCAAGGACGGATAAGAATGTGTCCGAAGCGAGTATATTGTCAGCACACTCAGAGCCATTTTGGCATTCTTCAGGCCAGTTCCATACTGCATACTTTCCCAACAGTTGGTTTGGTGATCATCGGATGTGATGCATCGCAGGTAAGAAGGTACTGTAGTTGCTCATCAGTTCTAGGAACGACCGCTGTGTTGAGCCGTCAGTTGGATTGGACATTCCAGTGATTGCGTCGACATTGACTGGGCCATGTTGACGGCCGTACTGGTCGATTACAAACCCCAGCTACTTGATTAACTGCGTGAACGTTTAGCGTTTTTCTACACGAAGCTGAAACCCAAATCCTCAAATTCGGCTGAGGACACGGTCAAGTTTTTTGTAGAAGTCATTAGGATTAATGCCCATCACAATGATTATATCGAGATATGTCGCTACTCCCGTGACTTCATTCAGCGTCGTGTTGGAAGATTACAAGCGCTGATTCCACTCCAAAAGATAGACGACTATACTGGAGCAATCCCCAGTGAATGTTGATGGTCAGCCATTCTCTGGAACCTTCGTTGACTTCGGCTTTCAGATAGGCTTCGGCCATATTAAGTTTGGCAAAGCATTTGCCACCACTGGGCTTTGCGAACAAGTCCATAAAGTGATTAGTTTTACCCCAGTCATATCTAGGGTTCTGGCATCCATTATACTTCGCCGACTCACTGTAGTACGGGAGGTGAACATTAGGGAAGAACGGGCAGGGTTTGGCTCAGGGCGGGGATGTATAGACCACATTTTTACTCCTCGTCAAATTCCAATGCAGCGTCATGCATACTGCCTACCAACAATCGCCTTATTTCCCGACTATAAAGGTGCGTTCGACTCGGTGGATTGATCCACACATTTAGGGTCTCTTAAACTCAGGTGTACCGACCAGATCTGCAAACACACTGTCGGCGCTTTATTCCCATACTTCAGCCGAGGTTAGGGTTTACGGTGAACTACCTGACGGTTTCAGCATCAGGAGTGGCGTATCTCAAGTTTGTCTACTCTCACCGTTTTGTTGTTCAGTCTTGTCATAGAACTAATGGAGGATTGTATCCGGCACTCACAAGATGCCGGCGTGGACCTCCAGCCGTGGTGACTGACTGATCTTGATCCTGCCGACGACAAGCTGTTACTGATTGACAAATTCCAAGCAGCACGAGCAACGCCAAACGCCATTTCGCCCTCTGCCAAGTACTTCGGAATGCGCTTTACAGCCTCAAAGTGCAAAGTGGTTCTGCAAGATTGCTGTGATTACGTAGATTTAATGTTAGATAATGAAGTAGTAGAGAAGTGTTTGACTGGTTTGTATACTTGGGAATCCGCATCAGCGGCGGCGACAGAGGTGTAGGGAATGAAATAGAAGCACGTATCTCTAAGGCTAGAGCTGTGTTCGCTAATCTTGGGGCACCTATGGTGGCAGATTGGTACCTATCTCTGATGCCTAAGGGTCGTGTACACCAGACAACAGTGAGGGCTGTATCACTTTACGGCGGCGAAACTTGGCCGCTCAGCATAAAAGACGTGAACCTTCTCCAGGTGTTTGACCATTGATGTCTGCATTCATTCGCTCGCATCGGGTGGTACCATCAACTAACGAAGAGGTTAGGGAGCGGGTGTTCGTCACTGATTGTCAAACGAACTCGTTTGCTCACTCTTTACATTTGCAAAGACTTAGGTGGTTGGGTCATGTACTAAGGATGCCAGGTAGTCGTTTGCCGCATGGAGCGCTGTCTACCGACGCTGCGGCTGGTTGGCGCAATGTTCGAGATGGACAGATGACGTGACGTAAAGAAGTGAAACCGTTTACGAAGGGGTTTACCACTGTAGATCGGGTTCATCCTTCGAGCTGAGGCCCTCGCGACTCCCAGAGTCGGTGGCGGGGAACGTTAGGTGAGGTGGCGCCTAACCGAACTCAGTGGCCTGAGTGTTATCGTTGTTTGGCTGAGTTGTTTGCGAAGTGAGTGCGTTTAATGACATGGGGCAGTGAAAGCCGTAAGGAAGGTGTCTTGCTGACAACCCCTTACTTTCACTTATAGCTTGGTGATTTGTTTGCAAGGTGTAGGCACCTTGATGTTGGATGTTTGAATATGAGCGTAGCCATTTTGGTAGTTACGTCCCTTCCCCTCCTTTTCCTGTTTTTTCCTCCCGTTCTCTGTAAGGTTCGCTTTTTCCTTGATGGTTGTATGGAATTTGGGCTCCACTGATTCACACTGATGTATTGTTGTCTGTGATGAGGAACAAGTCTTCGGGAACTGAGAGGGGCTATTGACGGTCCTCTTGCGCGGCAGTTAATCTTGAATAGAGTCATCAGCCTTTCTAACACTAACAGTGGGGACCGCCCAAGCAAGGTAATTGACCGGTTACGTTTTTTGAAGTCTGTCCAACACTTCGTCCGCAATTGGTAGAGAGGCATGTAACACAGGCCACCTAGTTCAGAAAACAGGCGAGGAATCTGGACGTAGGCTCAATACTGCTTTCGCCTTGATACACCTACCAACTTGATTGTGGAACACATCGAAAAGTTTGGTTTTACACTGTCTTTTCAGGTTCTGCTGGATGTGATTCGGGAACAAGCTTGTGCACATTCCGAAGCCCGTCTGAGGACCATGCTAGGGAAGTAAGCGTCTGTGAGCTACGAACTCAAAAGCTTTCCGAGCGGTTAATTAGTGACGGGGCTAAAACAGCCCCTTTTGTTTTTTGTACCACCATTCATAGAACTTGAAGTCTTTCAGCGTCTGGCCGTAGTCTAGAACACATGATTGGTAAACTATTTTACGGTTGGAAATATTAGTTAGGGTGAATCTTTAAAAATAACGAAGAACTAATAGCTATGACGTACCCTGAATGACCATTCCTCGCATTGCTGGCGTGCATTTTGGGGAACGTGTATTTTCGCCGTCCTTATTAGACCCCAAGTTTGAGAGCATGTTTTCTCAATGTTAATATCCGCTGACTTTCAGCAAGCTTATTTCCTTATCGTTCCCAACCATTACGAGTTCGCCCGCACTCAACTGCCATGTTATCCCTATTCCACATCGCTACTATGTCCGGCTCGCCCGGCCCCCATTCGATTAACAAATTATAATCGGCCTAACCTTACACGGTTGACGGCATTCTTTATGGATCAACATGTCACACTGACCGAAGCCAAAAGACTCATGTGTCTAACCATCATCACGGTTGGCCTGCGCTTCACCACTTGCGGTTCCATCACCACTGCTCATATCCAGTTTAAATAAGGAAGTGAGACTGGAAGGTGTGTGAATGAGGCTTTTTTGTCCAACAGGCCAATGCTGGATGGCCAGTTGATTTGGTAGCACGAAAGTGAAACCCCTACCTCTCGGATAATGCATTGAGACTTCATTGGTAAGATCTAAACTGGGCAGAAAAATATTGAAGATATGAGGCAGGAAGTAGTTACTTATGGGAATGTATGTTATTACACTTCGGAAGAGTAAAGAGGGAAAACAGAATTGAAGGTTGGACTGAAAAGCAGACAAAGCACGTTCAATATACAATGCACTAACAAAACTGACGAAAAGAAAAGATTGAATGTGACAAAGACCCACGTTTCTGACAAGGGGAGTAAGTGATTTGCCAACCAACAATGTTCGTTAGAAGATTCGAACTTACTGAGGCCTAGCTTACTCCTTGTCTCTTGGCCGAAGATGTACTGTGAGTGCGTTGACGACCCACTAGTCCCAAACAGCCAGCACTGATTTATGTGTGCTGAGGAATAAGGAACCGTAACAATGAGGACAACGGTGATGGCAAATAAACTAGCACGTGTGCACTTCCTCGTGGCATTTTGGGTTGTGTCTTAACGACTGTTTTCAACCCTGTTGTCCAATAGGCCTCAGTAGACAGGCTGTCTTGAGTTAAGATCGATAGAACCAAGTTCATATGGCGAACTGATATTACCACGTCGTAGATAACGCTTATCGTTGATCTGCCTCAACTACAGTTGGTTCAAACTACACGTGCATGTCGATGTGACTCCGGGCTACTCACACACACTGAGAACAAGAAGAAAACAGACAGAAAATACATTTGGTGCGTTCCAACTGGATTTGGTTGTGACTAATTACGACTGCTTGCGATTCCTCACATTTACTGTATGTATCCGACCCGACAGAACTGGTGAACGAAATCGTCTTTCGGTTCGTTCCCAGTAGATACTGTTCAGTGTGACTGCACGTCTATTTTGCATCATGTTTGTTACAGGGATTGAGACTAGAAGCCATCATTGAATTTGGGGTACAATACTAACCACTTACCAGAGTCATTTTCGTCCACCGTTGGATTTGCCCAGCTACTTGCGAAATTGGTTGTTGTGTGCACGCGAAATACGGTGAACGGGAAGTGTCGTTTCGGTGCACCTCTTAACGGGTGATAAAGGAATATATTGCCAGTGTCCGAACAGTTTCGTTGATAATCCTAAAGCAGCTTTGAAATACCACTTTTTAGAGAACTCCATTTAGGGTTGCCGGATTTATCCTTGCTAATCTCAAACTATAACCAATCGCTTTTATCGGGAAACCCGTACACAACTGCCTAGTTAAGTGCTTCTGCATCCCGCTCACATGTAGATTATGCAGTGAATTTCATGTTATACACAATAAGCTGTGCAACTAAGGAATGAACGTGAATAGACAAGGTGATGAAGTAGAACGAATTTACTCAGAAGAGTTTTGGAAGGTGCGTAGGTTTAGAGCTCCAACGGACTAAATGGGGGTATTTTTGATGGATTTAATCCGTCTTGCTATTCCAAAGGGATTCCCAGTTCATGTTGGAGGTTATCGTCAAGACAGATTATTTCGGAAATACTCTGAAATTGATATTGGCTTCCGCCAGCCTTCAGCTCCAAGGAACATGGAGCGAACGGATGATGGCCTTTGAGAACAGAGTGTTTTTCGATTTGGGTGTTTCAACCGTCAACTATACATGTATACTTAAGAAAAGTAAGATGTATGGAAAATAATTCGCGGAAAAAAGCGCTATACAAACAGTAGGATGACATGCACGTCTTTGATTGTACACCTACGGATTTGCGCTTCTGGTAGTGGTGGGTTTAGCCGTTACTTCTGCTCAATATGTTCTTCACGAATCATTGTTGAACACATTTGAATGAGTACTGTTAATTCATGATATTCGATTATCATACTTTTTTTGACGGTTTCTCCCGGTAATGTACTTTCATTCACACAAACAGACAATTGAATGTCCCTTATTCTTTTATCTTTTCTTTTTCGTGTCCATGCGCAGTTTGTCGGCAATAATCAACACAGTGGCTTTCAATACTGTCGTGTTTTTACTCGGATTTTCTCATCTATGTGCTGTGTTTGGCGATCCAGGTTGGATTCCCCTCGGACTATACCCGTTGGAGCGTAATGAAGTAGGTACTGTATCCGGTTTTTCGCCTCTATCATAATCTTTATTTTGGTACACTCTGATAGCTTGAGGAATGCAGTGGGCTGTGGAAGACGTCATCATGCCTGTTCCCTCGTTCTTATTTTGGGGTAGATAACGTACACTGCAATCAGTCATTCATTATGGTGAAATTGTGAGTTCTCTTCTCTGACGGTTGGACGGCTTATGAATTTTATCGAACAATGTTTATACAAACTTATTTTCGTCCAGTCATGACAACGGTGAACACACTGAAGCAACATCCCATCAGGTATTCACACTAAGTGACTTGTTGAGCTGATCCAGAAAGATGACCGGAAAGTGTGTGGTGCATGTCGCCTCACATATGCACCGACCGAGTCGGGTTTTAAAATTGAACTGAATCGACCGTGACCACATATCGTGGTAGTGTTCTGGTGTGATCAGGCCCTAAGGATGAAGAGGTGTCTACGCAATGGCTTCTTTATTCTATGCTCGTTTCAGGTAACGACCCCTTAGGCTTCTATTTCTGGCCAGTGGGAGGAGGTTTGCCAGTGGACTATATGATATGCACATGAGTTCGATAGATAGAACTAAGTCTTAGGACAAATTGTAAACAATCGGTTTTTTGGTTCGTTGACAACCTTTCACTCTTGGCACAGGACCTCGTAAGACTGAATGAACCAGTTACAAATTTGGTAGTCTTCAAGACAGGCTGGACGTAAGTATCTAAACGAACCGGGAGGTAATAGACCGTCGATCAAGCGCACATAGACAAAGATCAATGCTGTGTTCGAATGGCTAACTATGATAGACCGGTAGACGTGAAGAGATTAATTGCATGGAGCTCCGGATTCAATTATGAAAAAATCGTGAGGCCTAAGGGGTACAGCGCATTATAGAGATGGAACGAGCCGCCTGCTACCGGGAACTCTCGGAAGCTATTCCATATCATCTGAGCAACTGGTAGCAGAAAGCTGGATGTGAGCGAGGCAATGTTCAAAGCCAGTGGTAAGCCTATTCATAACCTTCAACGACGTTTGGGACGTCGGGCTGAGCATTTCCAACAGCAGTTCAGCCAGCCACGTACGTCACTGAATGCGCCTTCGGGCTATGCCTGTATTGACGTTTCTCTGCCCTCGGAAACAGATGTCTCTCTCGAGATCAAGTTTTTTAAACGTCACAAGGCATCCAGCCCAGACAACCTTTTTTGTAAGTGAGGGTCCAACCCTAGTCAAAGAGCTGACAACTGTGCTCCAAAAATTCCGGATCAGTGAAATTGCTTCAAATGACTGGGGTTTGACCAACATCATCCCCGTTTTCTAACAGGGTTCACGCCTTCCGTGCATAAATCACAGGGACTAGCCTGATTCTTATCGAGTCAAAGTTGTTTGCAACCACTGTACTTCGTAGACTGAGCGAAAAGTATGAATAGCATATCCTTGAGGAACAAGCTGAATTTCGCCATGGCCGTGGCTGCCTTGACTACATATGCACACTTCACCAGAGGTTGAACGTCGTCATTCATTTTGAAGGTCAACAGGTGTCTTCTTGGACATCACAGGGGCCTTTGATTCGGTTGGAAGAGCTCTACTCTGGAACTGTCTGTTGAGGAAGGGTGTGTCCAAGGAGTATGCAAGCATCCTGAAAGCAATTCATTGACGGGCCTCGGGCAGGGTTAAGGTTTATGGCAGCCAGTCACTGGCCTTTGACATATCAAGTGGGGTGCGACAAGGCTGCTCAGCCTTCCCCTTCTTATTCAACTTTGTAGTAGACGAGATCTTACAGTGTGCTCTGATATACTGTGAATATGGTGGTTTTAAACTGGTCCCAGGCATGAGACTTCGGGACACAGAATATGCAGACGACATCGCCCCAATCTGTGAAGGCTCACAGAGAGCCCAGAACAACTTAGGCAAGTTAGAAGCTTTAGGTCGTCAATTTGGTATGGTCTTTGCGCTTATTAAGTGCAAGATGCTGTTGCAAGGTTGGTGGACTCTGCCTTTCTCTCGTCATTGATGGTAATCTGCTGGAGAATATAATGCCTTGGGAGCTGTATCAACGCTGTTGGAATGTCTGGTGCGATAACAAAGGTTTGGATGGCGTTTGCCAACTCACACCATCTGTGGCATCGACATGATCTGTGAAAGGCCGAGCGTCCAGTGCCACCATAAGAGTAGTTCTATTTTACGGCTGCAAACCTTGGTCCATCCGCGCGGAGAATTTTCGCAGAATACCCGTTTTCGACGACCGGTGTCTCCCAAGCAGTGCTGGCGTTTAGTTGGAGCATCGTGTCAGCAAGGACGAAATTCGCCGACGTGTCTTCGAGACGGACAAACTCTATCGACCCCTTAGCATATCGACTTTGTTGGCTTAGCTACATTTGATGAATGCTACCTCGTCGCCTGGCACATCGTGCCTTGTTTGGTTTCAGGGGGTTTGGCTGGAATTGTCAGCCTGGTGACGAGCGCATGACTTGGGTTCGGGTATGAATGCTCTCCGTTTTAAGTTTGCTTCAGTAGGGCGCTCTCAGTTTCCTGCCTGGGGTTCCAAAGATACTGAACACCTTTGGTTGGGGAAGCTGTCTGATATGGCGAGGAGCAGATTCAATGGCACTCGTGTTGTGAGTCTTTGTGTACACCCTTTCAGCTTCTTCCCCATCCCTCCAAATTTTTTTCCTGTTTCGCCATACACAATACTTCTCTCCTCTCACACTATGACACGTTTGTCACTCTGTCGTTTTGCGTGATATATATATATATATATGAAATCAAAAATGGGGCAAAACCGGACTAAATCTCTTATATATCTCTGATGCGTCATGAATTGATGCGATGAGCTGGGTTTTAAATGACATCAGTTGCTTGCCGAACTGGCTTAGGAAGATCCAACGGTACCTGGTTATGGTTACGTGAAGTGTTTGGATGTGAGCTCATTTGTAGAGGTACACCACCGATTTTTCCACCATTGTGAGACACTGTTAAGGTAAGGGTGGGCAAGTCGCCGCTCTATATTTTTCCTAACATAAAGTCTGTGATGCTTACCGCAAATTAGCTTCGCAAAGCGCAAACATTTCAAGGCATAGAAGCATTAATTGAATGCAGTTTCACTATCCTCTGTAAGCTTAGCAAATTAATATACCTGGAAAGGATGGGCGAGTGATAAAATCTACAACATGGTGTAACGTGCTATGAGGGTCTACAACGTTTGGACTGGATTCGGTGTATCCGTGAAGGCCACTTAGGTTTCGTCATAGCGTTTGGCACTCTATCTGGTCGTGGCAAGCAAACCCGATTGCACTTTCCTGTTTCGTCCGTTCTTTTGCTGGGACGATTATTCGTGGCAAATGAGGTTCATTTATTGATGCTGAGTAAATCAGTCTTGACAGACAACTCATACCAGTGGCCGTTAGATCAGAAAGTCCGATGAATCACCCAGGGGGGCTTCAACTGGTCAAGCTGACACATGGTTTGGAAAATGGCGCTAGAATTATTTAAAGCAGATGCATTGTGCGTATCGGTGCTCTTGTGTTTGTTGCTGTCAACTGTTTGGGCCTCAGAAGGTGATGATAGGTGGATATAATCGTTCGAAGTGCGTACGAATGCAGTTGTCAGTTTTATTGCCGTTAACTTATTGCAATGTCACTAGCTTCTCGAATTTGGCTGGCATGTGGATGGTAGTCCGCGGCAGGCACTATAAGTGAGTTTAATTTTGCTCAGAGTTTCTTTGTAACCCTTAAAGACGCTTTAGAGAGATATCAATATACCTCAACTATACAAAAAACTGGATTTCGTCTACTCGTTCGTAACAGCTGTGAGCCTGCCGATAAACTGCTATGGTTGTAACTGTTCTTGACTGCAACCGACGCGGGCTATTCCAGAAAGAAAAAGTACCAAGCAGGCTTGAACGGAGCAAGGAATATGGATGCAGGCATGCCGTTGATTGCGACACGTGGTTACCTGCGGCGTCGTTTCTAGCCAGCGATTTTACTAATCACAGGGTCCCGAACCTAACAGGGAACACTTTCCATTACTCAACGGAATAGTTAGTGTCTGTACGATGACCACTGAGCTGACATGCAGAGTGCGTACCTCAGTTATCATAGACTGTACACCCTGTTTGGTTACCTTATAGCATATACTATCGTTTCAAACTGCATGCTGGTGACCGATTTCTCTGCTCACGCATAGCTTCAGCTTGATGTGAGCCAATTGGTGGAGACAATGCTGATTAGTCACAGCGCGTCTTTGTATCTTCGACACGGACATGCCTCGTTTCTAAATCATTGAGTAAAACAACGCAAACAAGCGTGTTAGTGGCAATTGGACATCTTCCCGATATGACACATGCCTTAGTTTGGTGAAAGCAATACATACTTTTACAATTCTCGTTGATATCTCATTAACAAGGTTGCAGACTATCTTACTGATAAAGCTATAAGCTCGCTTGTTTGTCTGTAAGATGTAGTTACTTTGAGGTTGCATGTTTGAATGTAGACGTAGTTATTGATAAACAGATTGGGAATAACACAACGTTTCGAGCAAGTTGTTATACTCTACGTTTCAACCACCTCGGGTGGCCTTTCTCAGAAGTGTTGTAATCGAAATCAATAACATGTTAAACACGACGCCCAAACTATTCAACTTCATTCGTACTACATTTGGTGCGGATATCTTACAACTGATAGACGTAGTTATTTTCACTAGTTAAGTCCTTTCCCTCTTATTTCTTCCCACCTAGAGCTTGCTTTTTTCTTCATGGTTATATGGCGAGATCTGCTGATGTATCGTTTTTTGATGATGATGATGACGGTGGTGATACTCAGGCCTACAGTTTCAAACTGATTGTCTGCAATGAACAGTGTGGGAATTAGATTACTGCAGCTTTGAAGTAACACTTTATGCTTTAAAGGTGCTGGACGCGTTTTGTTCAAGCTAACGTGGCCATTCACCCAATTCAGCATGGTCCATGTGCCATCGATAGGAGTGTTTAGGAAAACAATGTCAACCGCACATTCCGTGTCAGTCAACTTGATATAGAGAGGTATCTCAATACTGGACTCCTCAAGTGCACTTACTAGAATGTCATCCACAAAGAAATTGGGCAGAAGAAGGTCGGTCGGACACCTCTGGTGGACGTTACCCCAGGAGTTCTTTTCTCTCAGATTCTTCACATTTGGCCAGCTGAATGCAGCCTCTACCAGGTAGGATAATTACGATTATTGATCCTCAAACAACCATCTGCGACATTTGGAACGTAATCCATAGGTGTACGGGTGTACTTGTCTACAGTGTCTGCTGAACGGTATCTGTCAAGATAAGTGAACTGTTTTCCTCTGTTTTTCCTTCAGTTCGTTATTGCGAACCTCCTATGATTCTAAGGGTGTATCAAGTTTCGATTAACGTGGTTGCAAATGTTTGCCTGATTAGTCACTACCAATCGAATTTGGGCTGTTAGCAGGACTAACTTCGTAGGACTCGGATTCATCATAGACGGGGTCACAAGAGTTGGCGAAGTTGAGTTTTGTCTTGTTGACACATATACTGTTAACCCACTGTGAAGTGACACTCATCCGCCTGCTTCGGTTTGTCTTCTTACCCTTTCCTGATTGTAAATTGTGTTTATTACAAAGAAAGCTCTGTGACACTTCCTGACATTCCTACGATGCCACGGCAACTACTCTGTTTGGTCATACATATCTGAGATTTATAGTGGACTTCTATTTTGACGTCATTTCTAAGAGTGTTGTGTTCAATTTTGCTTGATTTTGCTATAGTGGCTGTCGTGTCCTAATAATTCTAACTGGTGCGGATAGTGGTGTTATGTTGAAAACAGTCTGGATGTTCCTACTATCCGGGTGCTGAGCGCCTTGATCAGTGGTGGAGCTCAGATATGCCGCAAAGTGCATGGACGAATGACACTTCTGTCAGATGCAAGGATCATAATGTACAGTTCGACCCAGTTTCGGGTCCAAGCGTTACATCAGCTCGACTTCATTAGCTCGGATTGCCATAATATCCAAATAGACGGCTATACCCAGAATGATGATCATCCTCGTATTCCTGTTTTCCCCCGGAAAATTGCTGATTCAGCTTTCACACCAGATAGAAGGCAGATATCGAGGTGGGTGTCGAGTGTTGTTACTAATCAACAGCTCCGTTGGAGATTCGTTTTTTCAGTTTAAATCTAAGTTTAAGTCGAATTTCGAGGGGATTCTTCTACGGTTCACTTTCGGGAAGAGGTCGTTGGACAACAGGAGGTAGTACTGTTGCATTTCTGATACGGAGTTGGGGTATGTGAAGAAGTGGGTGGAGATTCTCCGGGATATGTTCTTCTTTTTCATTCCATTGACTGGTACAGCCAAGATGGAATAATTCACTGATTTAAAGACCATATTTATGTAGTCAACCTCATCCTTTTGGTCGGAAAACTGATATAGTGTATCGAAAAGGTGCGAAGCAACGTTAGTTCACGTGTGACATCCCAAACTCTCTGTGAACGTTGTGGGGGTGTTCTTCGTCAAGTCGGTCGGTGGGATCGAAATTAGTGGTTGTGCGATGCGACGCCACCTGCTGCCATTGAGTCTTTCTTACTAGCAATAGTGAAATAATGTTAATCTGAATTATTCCGTTTGCTAAAGAGGCTATGAACAGCGGTCGAACTGTAGTGTTGTATGATCAAGCTCATGGTCGTCTAGGTGTGCCGCTGAGGAGTGCAAACGTTCTTCTACCCCTGTGCCCTTAGCTCACTAAACAGCCTAACCTCAACTCGCTCGTAAATCTACGGGATCCTCCGAAGGTGAAGGTGTACCGAACGGAAACCGTGCGTTCTGAAAACTGGATTAAACAATCTGGGGGCAAGTAACTAAGTTCGCTGTCAGTAGATAGAACTTTGAGTGAGACAGCCATATTTCCTTTGTAGCTTCTACTCTGGCATCACACACCCTCTTTTCTAGACATTTTGGTTTAGTAATTTGAATGATGAGTTCAACAAGAGAAGTTCAAGTTACGATGTGTGTAAGCCAATGGCGAGATAATAATCATGAATACGATCATTGTCAATTTGGAAGATGTAAGCCAATCGTGTGATAGCCAGGCATGATGGTGGTGATCCGGCGCGCATTGCTGTTAGGCCAACGGTATTTGTAGCACCCGTGTACAGCCTCAAACTAGCATAAATGCATATTTTCCTAGCTACTTCGGAATTGAATTGAGTTACGTGATTATGCCATATGTCCACTATAAGCTAGGTGTATATAGTACGGAACCTTCCAAGAATTTCAAGCGGCCACTGTACAGAGGGTTCTACTTTAGAGAGCTTCATCGTAGAGACTGTTGTGCTCATCTGCAAATTATTTTTCAATGTTTCTCACATTCAACAAAACCCGTAAAGCGGTGTAACTGTCAAGAATATTTGAAAACGTACAGACACTCAGTTTGTCTGAAGACTGAGTGAATTAGGTAGCGTAAGCATTGTTTGTCGGTCAAATTTCGTGGGAAACACATTGCCGGCTTGATGTTACTTGTCACTCATCATTGACAAATGCGCGGTGACCCTCAGTCGTGCCTCCGCGAGTTGATCGGCATGTGTAGAAGTTGAAAATTGCTAACTCCTTTACGAATCATTTCCGCCTTCTCCCAGACTCAGTGGACTCCGCAAAACAACATAGATATGTCTTTGCGGACCTCTATTGTTGTTTTAAAATATTCGCGAAGTTTGCTTGACAATTGTTTTAGTCGGATCCAAATTGTCGGAACGCTTCCCTTTTAGAGTGGGGAAATTTCACGCTCTTAGATGACGAGGTGTTTTTGACACGTTAGATACGGTCAAGTGGGTTGGGTATTGTAAACCCACTCACATCTGGATAAGTACGAAAATTGGTGATCGAACTTACAACCGTGTGCTTAGTGGTCATTAGGGTTTCCACTAAACAACCCATTTTCCGTCTTAGCTTCCAGGCCCCTTACACTGTTGGGTTTTTGGTTTGTGTGGTTAGTCGTAATACTATGAACATCCAAAACGTGCACATATCCTCGAATTACTTAACGGTTGTAAACACTGTTTTCACCAACTCCTAACTTTTTTTATCGCGCTGTATTTTTCACCCGTTTTTTAGAAGCCTCAGGATTGGACAATGTGTACCCGCTGTTCCATGTTTCGTCCACCGCGAGCCCATCATTGCCGCGTATGCCGTCGGTGCGTACGACGAATGGATCATCATTGTCCATGGTGCGTTTCAATCGCCCTGACACTCTACCGAAAAAATATACCCTGACGTTCTGTAATAAGTATTCGTGTCCCCATATTTCTAGCGGTTATTTGGGCCTGCCTTGAGAACCAGTTCTTGCAAAACATTAGCCTCGTGGTATTTGGTCTTATTTATTAGTCAAATGGTTCTAAAGGAGAGTAGGAACCAGTGGTTATCTAAGAGTTATAGATATCCCGTACCTCCAGTCAAAAGACGAACTCTTGTTTCTTCTACCAGCCATGACCTCTCTATTTGGCTTCCATCGAACGTTTGAGAGTAGATTCCAGATTGACGCCCAAAGAAGACGAAACATCTCTTCATCCATTGCAACCCTCGTCACAGTTTCAGCACTTCCGCTTCAATCACGGTTCTCATGGTTGTTCACAATTCACAGCTTGCAAATTATTCTGAGTCCACTTCAAACAGCCGTCGGCTGCCAGCCCAAAAACATACCACGGATCTTTGCTCGCCTTGAGGTTTTGCTCAGTTTTATCCACGATTCAAACAAATCTGTTTTTTTGGCCACTATGCTTAAGAACTGTTGTTTATGTTTTCAAGCTGATCACTTATTATGCGAAAGGTGTTGGTGTCGTGGCTTACATGTTCTGTGTATTCCATTCACAGTGCCTAAAGAGAATCACTTTCCAAGTTTGTTCAAACTTTTAACAGTATTCGGCCTAGCGTTGAATCAGTTCTCATGACGCACGCCTGGTAACCGGATGCTACGGGATTCAGCCCTCTCATGGTATACACCTAACCCAACTGGTCACATAAGGGCCTACTTATTAGACACCTTTGGTTGGAAATATGTTGGTTTGTCAACCGTATCGCTTAGGTATAATTACACTGCCCACAAGACATCCTTTCTTACACATCGTTCTAGTCAAGTATTCTGATGCCCAAAATACAGCTAATAACGTCATTTTATTTAACGAGATCTTTGCAGCTGATGCAGACCAGTATGGTTTTAAACACTTGGCTTCAGTAGTATTGGTGACAACCGAAGTTCACTTTTCTTAGTGCGTGCAACACAATCTCGAGTTTCTGATTATCTCTAAGAAACTTTGTTAAAACTACATCAAACCAAATCAGAAGTGTGAAATCCGAAAAAAAAACTATGTTAACTTCTTGTGGCTAAGCCAGAAGTTCTGTTTGCTGTTTTGAAACTGATCTGTAAAGATTGTCAAGCCTCGTACATTGGACAGACTGCCCGGCAACTTGAAATACGTACTAAAGGACATATAAGGTGTAGTAAGAAGCCCCCTACCGACGCTGAGCAACTCCGGAAATTAGAACACGATTCAGCCATTGCTGCACACGCGATCCTCAACCAACATCAAGTTGACTTCGACCATCCGACTGTACTAAAAAGTGGTTTTCGTAACCACAAAGAACGTCTAATGGCAGAAACCTTGCTGATCGCTAGTACACCACAAGTGGTGAATCGCTCCGATGGCCTGGAACTGCCAGTTGTTTGGCACGATTTACTGGGTGAAAAACAGTGACACCACGGCCGAAAAAGGTGTGCGGATCCCTGTCACCCATCCCATCCCAACAGTCCAGATTGATCGTGCACATGCACACACAGCATGCACTAACTATCCAGCCTTGTTTGCGTCTGGGCTCGTCACGTGTGACCTCAGATGAACCGTGAACCCATGCATTCTATTGGTAGATTGTCCACACACCGCGTGTTAAACACACATACACGTGCGAGGTGATGACTACCTCATTTGAAGCTTGTACAATGTGAATTTTCTGATTTAAATCGCTTGATAAAGGCTCTCCGAGAGGGTCGAAACGTTGCGAAACCGATAACTCTTTGGTTTTTAACTCGTTGTGGCTTAACCAAGGATTTACTTGATAATGAACGTCAGCACAACGCACAATATATTTTCGCATATCCGTTCTGTGTACGGTTCGGATGTACTAACTTTGATCTGAGCTATTGTACTACTCTGCAGATCAATCTGGCACTCCTGTAGTGTGATACGAACTTCAACATTATTTAACCAAATGTCCGTTGAACCTCGGTGATTCGACTGTCTAATTTGCCAGTTTTTGGACCGTAATCTTGTAATTGTGCTTCACTAGTCCGCATAGTGCGAAATTGCATTAATTGGTAGCATTTAATAGCGTTTTACAAGACACGATTTACCTCTTTGGTAGGTCATAGTTTTTCCGTGTAACTGTGGGTTCAACAAGTTTGACAGCAGTAATTTCTCGAAACTAATGTTCGTCACTAAGGCGTTTCGTGTTGTCCACTCAGATGAGACTTCGGACAGTTATTTTATCGTTTGTTTTTCCGTCTGGGACTATTCCACAAATCGCCTGGACTCACGTTGAGTACTACTGCTGTACCTCACAACTATTTCCAGTAAACTGGGTTGTGTCACACACCACCTTAATCATTGTACGTACATTTCCTACCTGATGTGGAATGCTTCAGCTTGCTTTGACAGTTTGTTTGGACAGAATCATTTGACCTAATAGGGCATGCTTTCACAATCGTGTGAGTAATAGTCTATGTAGATACCACTGAACACTAAATTATTTCTTAGAGGGCCATGGTGTCAGTTTCATCACAAACTCGTATGTTTAAGCAAATCACTGAAAGTTCAGTTTTGCAAACGTCTGACCACCGTGGCCACCAGCTAACTGGCGGTTAACTGGTTTGAACTGCACATCGGAACTGGAATCCCCGATCTGTTAACAAGTGCCAAAATAATCATTCGGTGAATTATTCACTAAACCATTAGGTCACTGTCATTAGAGTTACAGAAAGGCGTATCAGTCACTCCCTTTACCTTTTACACCTTCGATTGATGTCAGCGTGAAAGAAAAGCAATTTCAAATTGAACGTCACTCCCACTTGACCGCAGTCTTCGCATTCAGATAGACTTTCCAGCCAACCTCTTTCGAAAAGGAGCGCTAGACTCGAGTTTCGCTTTCACTAGAGCTCGTCAGTAGTGCACATCCTTGCCACGGTTGGGGTTAGAAACCAGTTTGAGATTAATGACGCGATTGTCTCATGAAAGCGTGGCCAGAGTTCTGACCTCAGCTTGGCAAGGATATACACTACTGACGAGCTGTAACAAGAGCGAAATCCGAGTCTAGTGGTTCGTTTCGAAAGAGGCTGGCTGGAAAGTCTGTTTGAATGCGAAGGCTGCGATCAAATGGGAGTGATGTTCAACTTCACACTTATCCAAACCCTCGACTACTCACCAGAGATGGGATTGCAATAGTTGGGAAAATTAAATGACATCAGTGTTCAGCGTTTGAGTTGACCCATCTCATCGTTTCAGATTTGAGCGCCGCTTACCTCGAATTGTGAATCTGTGGATTAGGCACCATCTCCGTTGCGTAGTAGCGTTTGGCGACTTAACTTGTCAGTCGGCTTCATCTTGTGTGGCATTTTTGAGGTTAATTTTCGTTTATTTATGTAACCTGAAGTTGCAGATATGTTGATTTGTGGGGTAGCTTTCTGGTGCCTTTGTTCTGTTTATACTGTCGACGCTGCTTTCTTCTGACAGTTTATCTTTTTATTTTAGGATAAACAATTGCGTCGGCGAATACAATCAGAAATATTTCGTACTTTTTTTAATTTATGTCGGTAAGCATCGTCTTTTATTTTCTGTGTACAGATAATGATGTATCTATGGCTTGAATCCCTTGCTTTTCCCTTAAGTTTATGTAACTCTGCCGCACTATTTATTAGTAAATTTATATAACCCGAGATTTTACCTCAAAATATGTGGCGGGCGTTACCACGTGCATCATTTTTTTGACTGTATTTTCCCTGAGTAGAGTTCATCCAGACACATGGTTACCATCATTATCTGATTGTTTTGTCGTCCTGACGCATGCACCATTGCGGTTTGGTATCTGTCTTGCTGTTTGACACGATGTGTTCGTTCGAACCTCAATAAAGGGATCCTCCTGTACGTGAACCCTCTTTTTGATCTCGGTTTCTTCTACTGCAATGTTGCCTTCTGAGTTTACGCCCTTCCAGTGACAACCACTCCAAATTTTTCATCCCTTTTGGCCCAAGTCGTTCGCTTTCAATCAGATTGCACGCCAAACGCTCAGTTTCAGTCTACAAGACAATCACATACACTGCTTACATGGGCTTATGCTAACTCGACCAAACTGGACGCTAAAGCGTGCTACCCATAAAATACATTTCATGCATACCTACGTACACCCCACGACAGAATTGTACGAACATTTCATCCCTTAGCGATGCATCGTGCATTATCAAACTGATAGCAATAATTTTCGTTAACAATGTTATTTGGGTAACCTGTATTGAAAACCGGTTGTGTGCAAAAATGGGAAAAATAATCGCGGTAAACTTGTATGGTCTCACTCAGTACTGTAATGTTGTGAAAATTTAGTACGACGTGATTTTGCCATTTCGCTTCATTACTGCCGATTAGGCACACTTCTGACACCCCTTGCAAACAAAAATCAATCTGTACATCTTAAGATCCTTGCATACTTGAGGAGTTATTAAGTCCCACATGATATCTGTGGAGGTGAGACCAGAACTGCAAGCCGGTCAGCACAGAACCTTACTCTCTGAAAGAAGAGGCATGATATACGACGTATGAATTTGAGATAGTCCTCATGGTGGAAACCCGTCCTTTTTTATCAAGATGAAGAGATGAAGGGCAACAGAAAGTATTCCAGCGTACAAAACGTGGTAGTCGGCGGCTTGGTTACCGTCTAGCTTAACTGTTTCACTTAATTCAAAGGGTTAAATGTCTCAAATATGTTTAGCGAACATTTACCGTTAGTGCATCATCGGAAGCATACTTTCTCAAATATATTATTAATATTTATACACATCAGGCTCATTCAATTTATTTTTTAACCTCAAGCAAACGAGGTTTCAATGACGTTTCCAATAAACATTAATTTTGTCCCATACTAAACGACATCTGCCACTGATTCAGTGAACTGTCTTTATTTGCTCTGTACCTCGACCGTACAGTGCCGTTTAGTGTCCATCGGCTGATCTTCGTTCTCAAGCATTGTTCACCGACCGATTTGGTCCTTGTGTATATACGAGCGTACGTGTGTAATCATAGTGTTCCGCTTTCTATTTAAATCCCTTATCTCATTAATTCTCTGTCGTCACAGGAATTCTTTGTATTTACGCCCTGATTCTGGTCGCTGTCTGTCGGGCGGTGATCGCATCGGAGATGAGCAAAGCTTCTGAAGAATCCAATCCGATTGTTGTGTGAGTCATCAGTAAACGCTATCGTTCCTGCGTGTGCATGTTGTTCAGTCGCCCTTACTAGCGGTCAAGCTGTTAAAGTCTAGTTCAGTAGCTGAATCTGACTAATGACGCCCCAGAACATGCCATGGTATTGTTGGTTATCCTATTCTTACTCCTTCTGAAGAATTATGCACAGCCTGTTCTGTTGTTTTGACACTATGTTAGTCACTGCGCTTGTTCTAAAGAGCTACACTAACCCACACTTTTTTAAAAAAAAATTCTTCTAGTGACAACCATTTCTGATATGTTGAGGGTAGGTGGTCAGAAGAAAAACGGTTGCACGCACGGGGTGTAACACACTTGATTGAAGGGATAGACCGTTTCTGGGTCCGGGCTAATACACAGAGTTCCGCTGCGGTAGATGTTCGTTTAATCGAATTCACTAGTCTTTGATTTGTTTGATGCATGTTATGATCACCTTTAAAGGACAATTATATATAAACCCTCTTTTTTTCACTATGGCCACCTGCTCGGAGGGTTTTTTCTATGAACCTTTTTGGATACCTGTTAGATTGTAGTATAGATGTGATCAAGTCTAATTCCTTCGCAAGACTATCCTGTGTACAGGTTCGTCTTGCTCGTGTGAATAGTGTATCCACTAGTGCGCGTTTGTGATGGATCGGTGTGAAACTACTAAAGTTCAGGTACTGACCGGACCACGTGTCATTTAGGTGGTAGTAAGCACAGTTTTGATATCGAATGTGTATGACTTTGCACCTGTTGACGGTGAACACCAAGTTGTTTTCTACAGACCACTGGCTTAGAGAGTTCGAATCGTTTCATTGAGTTTCCACTCTCACCAGAGTTTTGTATCGTGGGCTTACGGTAGCATAGGTGATTTGACGAGGTTTGACAGTTAAAGTACGAGAAGACCGAACAGCGACGGTCCTAAGGTCAATCGGATCTTTGTGCAATGCCGCCGCTACCAGAGGGTTGGTCTGATAATTGCCCATTCTTTTTACCGTCAAACCCACATTCATTTAGGTAATGCTCAAACCACCTGAGTAAGTACTGCTCATTGCTGTAGTCGTAGGGTTTGCTTAATAAGATAGAGTGGTCGACTTCATCAAAAGCTTTGGAAAAATCAATGCCGATCCCATCAGTGGCCAATCTTGCGTGAGCAGACTTCGTCCGAAAGTCACGGGTGATCAGAACGTTTGGAACGTATGAATATACCTAATGAAAATCATGCTACTGCCTGGTCATTTGTTCCTGGTCTGCTACCCTGACCTGAAGAGAGTTACCTGACAATCTCTCCACTGAAAGCAGCGCTGTGGGTTGATGACTTGTTGGGTCTTCTTTGCACCCACTTTTGGAGACACATGTAGCTGTGACCTGTTTTTAGGCTTTCGGTAAGCGGCCAGTTGACAGAAAACGATGTAAAGGCACCGTTACTGGTTCTACCAATTTGGTTGCAGCGAACAGTGAGAAATGCCAATTGTGGGCCGAGTAACTTAGGAACTGTTTGGCTCTCCAATTCGATACTGATTTATGGTGCCGGATTTTGGAGTAATGCCATTAAGTTGCCCCAAGTATTCTCAAAAACCGTCATATATACTTCCATACTGTTAACCCACTATGCAGACCGCCTCCATATCTCCGGGGAAATCTCCCGAAGACTCCAAGCGTGGGTACAACGCAGCTCTATTTGTTTTCCTAGAAGAAACTTTGTTTCAACTACACCTAGAGTGGATCTTATGCTCACATTCACCCATATGTATGTGTGTGTAGATATGTCGACAGGAATTCAAGGCACCTCAGCACACAGGTATCGAATTGGTCCTCGAATTTGAGGATTAGCTTCACAACTAAAGCCGTACTATCTTCGTTACTGACAGGACACCCAGTAGATCTGAGGATTGCTTTCAATGTGCTCTTTAAACGCAATCTGAAGTAGATAATCCACATCGCGGAACTTATGAATCTGGATATGTGCACACATGAACAGCTGGTGATCCTCTATCGAATTGTCATTTCATAAGACGTTTTACTCACACTTTTCAATGTTTTTCAACTATGTTATGCTTCGGAATCAACAATAGCACCTTCGCTGTCCGCGGGTGCGATCTGAAGCCACAACCACTACTAGCATAGATAAATTCGTGGTATCATCTGAAACCTCTCCTTGTGCATTTTAACGAACAGCTTTGATTTTGTAGCGGGTCGCTAGAGTTACATGCGTAATCCACTTACTAATGATTGCGAGAAGTGTCACGCATTGAGCTACCCAATGGAGAGAACATCAGAACAGATGTCTGAGCGGCACTAAGCAGTTCCAGTTGACTGAAAAAGCAGCACCTTTTTTATAGAGGAACATCAATATTTACGATTGCTATTGAGCGACGGGCGTTCTCACGCTTTCATTGACCAGTATGCCGCTGTGTGTTTCCACGAGCTTGCATCTTGCAGCTCGGTTGTTTGTAACATACGCACACAGCAGCAACTGATCGCCGTCTATGATTAGTTGGCGCCAGCTTGACCGTAATTCCGTTTGTAGCAGCTTGTGCACGTACACTGGTTGGCTGACTCTTCTCCAATCAAGAAACCGCTCCAGTCCAAACTCACTGCAGGGGATTCCCGGACTTTTTTGAGGTGCGAGCATCGTGTTGGACTGCAGATTGATTGAACATCAAAAGCGCAGTTGAATCAGAGTGAAAGGCTACTTAACATTTTCCGAGAAAACTCTCTAAGTTTGACTGCCACTTCCGTCGCCATATCTTGATCATGCTACATTCAACAACCTAGCGACTTAGACGTGTAAACTCGCTTGCGCTTTGATACACAGGCTTAACAAAGAATGTCGGTTACTGGAGTAAAAGCACTTATAGATTTTTTTGTAGGTATTCACAATTTCACCCATTGCATTGAAAATGTGTGCCTATTTTACCTTTCTCGTTTTCATTCATAAACTGTTAAATTCATATTAGTCGTAATAAGGATATTCGTGGTCTATGATATAGGCAATCCCTAGGAAAATCAGGTTACTTTCGATGCATTCTTGATGCTTTTGGTCATCTTGTGGCGGTGAACTGGATGGCTACTGGGAGATCCTATTCTTCTGGGTCCGCAAGTATTGGTGTGTTCCAAGAGGTTGGTTACGACCAAGGAATTGTGCTTTGATAGAGGGTCTGGTTTCTGTAATGGTGTCTGAGATCTGTTCCATATAAAAACGTAACCACAGCTCGTAGGTTATAGCGTGTGTCCGCTTGTCTGTTCCTGTGTGAAGCTTAGTGAGCCGTAGTGGCGTTTTCTCATGTGACGCTGGGATACGCCATTTCATCAGCGCATGCCCGCTATGTCTCGTTCTCTGTTTCATTCGGTTGTACTTTGCTTGGTACATTAGTCATTAAAACCCGTCCCCTTTTATCTCAGTACTGTTGACATTCAGATTCATGTTCGGACGTTAGATCCTTACATACTCTTATCACTTCATTGGAACCCTACTAGAAACTATCTCTCCTGTTGTTTGATATGACGACGATAGTGATGGTAGTGTGTGGTCTGATTCCACCGTCAACCTACTGACAGTGATAACCTAATCGTACCCATTCTCGTCCTTATCACCTATCCAAGCAGATCGGCCGTATCTCTAGCTAATGTATCCAGACCGAACAGGTAGCATTTTCAACTCGCTGTTTCGCCACCAAATTTGCACATGTATACACTCAGTAAAAGCTACACGTTATATGTTGTGTGATTGTATTTTTCTCATCTTGTCAGTCTCTCATAGCTTTTTTATACGAACTTTTCCATTTACAGTGCACATACTGTGATTCTCGTCGCCATATGTTGTCTATTCGGTCTGTTTGTTTTGGCCATTTTCTCGGATCAGGTTAGCCAGCATTATCGCATTTTGTGTACATGTATTAATTTGTTTTTCTGTGATGAACTGTAGTGATCAACGATTAAGTAGTTTCTCTATAGATCCTTGCGCAAGTGTGTATTTCCACGCCTATATTCTGACTGTGTTTCCATGTATATTTGCTGTAAGAGGCTGCGTTCGGTGCCACTTCCCTAAGTTGTGCAGCTCGTTAGACTCAACAGATGACTGCACCGTTTTAACGACTCATTATTTCACTATTCACGGTCGTTTTGCTTGCGCTTTTCTGGCTGCTGTTTAGATTCCTTGACACTTAGTCACGCTTTTAAGTGCCCACCGACCAGGCACCAGTCGCGTCTTTCTTTTGATGGTCTGTGCCGTTGGTTCCAACAACGACTGTAGCTAGATACCTCCGTGTGCGCATTGCAGCTCCGTTTCCGGCCTATCGTTTTTCGGGGTTTAGATATCTGCCCTTGAAGGAAGGCGTTGTGAAATCGTTTCCGAAATGAAGGCTACGCGCATCCCCCTTTCATGCCCACGAACGTCTGTTTAATCTGTGATAGCAAACAGTGTAATCATGTTCGACATGGTTCACTCGTGTTGAAACGTACCCGACGCTACGTGTATGAGCGCTGAACGGTTTTGTTTCCATCTGAACATCGGAGTACACCCTCTAATTTGCGTGCAGGTATCCTGTTTGTGTTTTTGTAATAAAAGCTGTGCTGGCGTTAGACGTGCGCTGTACCAAGCGATTCATTCTTCTCTTGTCCAGGGACAACCACCGGCATATGGACCCTCCAGTTTTGCTCGGCTCAGCATGTTATCGAATTTTCAACTCAGCACAATGGTTAGCTGCTAAATTAGCGTATCTGTCATTATCATTTGAGTTCCGAGGTTGATCTTTTTTCCGTTTAACCAGTTTTTGTAGTATGCCTGTTGTGCTTCATGTAGATGTTGACTGGACAGGTGTATGCCGGAAGGCATTATGGTGTTTCTCAGTTCATCTATGTATTCAAGTCCAGGAAGGAGTCACTGTACATATGTTGACTTTGTATTTGCATACTTCCACGCGCCATCCTGCATCATATGACATGTTGTCAAACGGATCTGGATAGTTTCCTCCTAGATAGTCTAAAACCACGTACGTTACATTCGGAATAAGGTCCGACCCAACAATGTCCAACCCATTTTCCATCGAGTAGTAACGTTGCAGGTTGCCAAACTTGCTGGGTTCAAACCTCAATTACCTCATAAACAGACAACTTGATCGGGGTGCGGTCGAGCTTACATCAACTATGTCTCATCATGGCACTTCAAGCCTTAACGATCATTGGTCGATCACCGCCTATAAGAATCGCCTAAATGCTCCACAGAAAACGGTTCCGGATATTAGTTGTTATTTGACCAGTGAATTCGTCACCCTGGCGTAAGGTTGTAAACGGCTTTTTGGGCCACTAATCCTGTCCAGTTCACATACTGTCCGTTTTTTGGTAGTCATACAAACAAACCATGTTGTCTGTAAGCTGGAAACCTGACTATCGTTGTTGGATGTTTGGCACACTGTCCCGTGGCTAGTCAAGTCCAGTCAAACAGATTTATTGCATATGATATTTTGAAATTTCTGCACACATCTAAGACAGATTGAGTGCCAGTTTATCACCGTAAAACAAACGTACTTGACGAAAACATTCAGTGAACGAAGGTCCGAAGAAGGAAAAGTGTGGAGATGTGTGCAACATTGACGAGACGGAGAATGTATCTCATCACAGTGCTCTCGATTTAGGCACTCTTGTTTTTTGAATGTATTCTTGTTCAAAGGAAGTCTTTCTGGTGACCGGCAATAACCACAGCAACATTCTCGTCGGTTACCATGTCTTTCAGTGCCTGTACCCTAGCCAACAAGTCGGGTAAAACCGAGAGTGAAATTATGCCCAGGGCAGCTTGATCGACTGGAGTTCTTCGTTTAGTGGGGTTCTCTGATGTTAATGACAATTGAATTTTTTCGGCCGAATCTAATACTACTCAGGATCAACATCCTTTCGGGATTAAACCGGTAAAACTATGAAACTGCTTCCAATAACTTCAATGATGACATCGTTAGCTGGTCACGTAGGCGGCTGTTGGCCAGTTGCTGCAGCGGATGCTGTTGTCTCTGCATTCTACTCACCGTTTGTCGGCTTGCGTTAAGGATACTGTGGAGCGACCTCACAGGAAAATCTGCAGCTCTCTGGTAGCTAACATAAGATGGGTAGACTTAGATGAATGTAAAGGTCAGCAACACATAGTTGTTGGGAAAATGGCTGTTTTTCGAGAAATTTCATTTCCAGCATTTCGATTTCTGCGGTTGGTTGAACATTTGATTTAAAAATTTTGGTTGGAAATTTACATTGACAAGGGAGTTGGAAAAAACGTTTAAAAAATAATAATCTATCCAACATCATTGTGCTATTGGCCTTTGCATTCATCTGGACATCACCACATGGCTCATAATATATTTAGCCTCATCAGATTCTTGTTCGGATTCAGATGTTCTGTAAATGGGTAGATACTTATCCCCACATGAGTTACGTTTAGGTTAAATAAAACAGTGAGACGACTTAAATCATGTGGCTTTCTCCGGAAACACATTTCGTACATTCTGATCACTTATGAATATGTAACTTATTCTAAACGAGTCAGAATTCCATAAGGCGGAAGTCACTGCATAAGGGCTTGAACAGATGGGCACGACAGCTGAAATTCATAAATGTGGGGAGGTCGACTACAATGTTAGCCGTAGCGTTAACATAAATTGTTTTTGAACGCAGGGGGATCTGTGATGTTTAGTGACCAAAGCCTCCGCAAACTGGAATATGCGTTTCCAGTTGATCCGAAAAATAACCGGAAAAGTGCCAGGAACTTCGACTGTGTTCGGTTTGCGGCTGATGATGCTGTGCACCGTCCGTCGGCGTGTATACAAACGCCTGGCGTTTCTAACGGAGTTTTCAGACAATTATCGTTGTATCGTCCCCATGCAGCTTATACTGTAGGTGCACAAATATTTGAATAGACAATGAGATGTGACAGACGTAGAGTGTTTATTTGTAACCAGGCTGACGCTGTAGCCACCATAGTAGTCGGTATTCTCGCAATTTTGATTATCAGTTTGTATCCATCTGTTTAATCCCTCAACTAGTGACTTCCGTCCCGTGGGATTTTGACTCGTTTAGAATAAGTTACATGCCCATGTGTAATCAGAATGTACAAAATGTTTTTCTGGAGGACGTCGCATGATTTACGACTTCTCATTGTTTTATTCAGGCTCATTAATGTGACGAACTGTTTCAAATTCCTTCAAAGAAGATTCCAAAAATATATCACCAGCAAACTTGATGACTTTCTACGTCTCAGTTGCAAGTTGGTCACCGAACGATTAAGTACTCATTTTTACGTTTGGGTGTTTTGTAGGTGACGAGAAGAACCCGCTTACGTGTTCAGCGTTTCTTCGTCTTATGTGGAATGGTCGTGTTGCTTTTATTAATCCCCTCCATTTACTAGACGCCGTGGTTCCATGATCTTGGCGATGTAATGTCCGCATGTTCACATGTACGTTACAAGCAGTCAACAATTAAGCACAACTCATGAACACTAAAGCAACTTACGCTCAAACTTGCTCTTACCAATCATACAGTTGGCCACATGGATATCGGTTGTTGTTGTTGAACAGAAGAGCACAGAAGATGTGACTTTTCTAAAACAACAACGTGAGTTGTGGTGATACTGTGGCGAAAGCTCTCACGTCCCGATTTTAATTCATATTGCTTGTGTGGCACGTAATTCCACCATTCTGGCATAATTATTCAATTAGGCTCATTTGCAGGTGTTTCCCCCTCAGTGTCTGTGGCGATACCAAAGCAGGAAGAAGAAGCATGTTTGTTAGAATGAACCGTAGTGAACATTCACCTGTGTTTTCTGAAGCCAGTGGTAAAAACCAACATTCCTTATTGGCATGTTTTACAGCGAATGTTAACTCAGATTGCTTGAGGGATGGATGCTCTCTATAGCGCTGCCTTCAGCTTTTTGCAACAGACTGAAAAATTAGAAGTCGTGGACTTGAGCGTTACATTTGACACGTTTGGTATTCGTCCACTGCTTTTAACTTGTAATGCCCGAGTCTACAGTGCCATCTAACCTGGCTTGAATCGGAACACCTGTGTGCACTTGTGTAACTTAGAACTCCAGCTAGTTCAGTAGCAACGACTTGAACTACCGAACATACGACTTCGGTCCTGAGCTCTTTTCACGGTTCTGTTACCAACAAAGGCCAAATTCCGAAAGAGGCAAGTCATTTCTTTTAGGAAAGCTGAGAACACCACCTAAGCATGACAGCGTTACTTTGTGAGAAGTGCCAAAATCGACATTCGCTCATGATTACTGTTGGAGAGTAATCAAAACTGCGCCTACTGTCTTACTGTGCTGCATACCCTTCAAGTGGAAAGGTGTTATCGAGCCGCTCTACCTCCCAGTTTGTTGCGATGATTGCGCGGTCCTGACACAGTGATGTGATTATATGTCGACGTACATAATATAAATGTCAGTATACTATCCTTATCAGCAGCTAAAAAAACAAACTAATCGATGTTGTCATCCAGTATTTGCTCCCGAACCTCAGTTCGATTACAGGCAGGTTGAGGTACTGTCAGGCTGCTCAATTCTAAAAAGGAATTGGATAACAAATCCGGTGACTTTCGACTTTGTTCCGGGCTCAGGATCAAGTTAAAAAGAGGATGATTATTCTATTTTAGGGTACGCCTTTCTATCATAAGAGGCTCCAAAATTTGATGAGGCGTGGTGTGGTTCTTTCCATTTTCCGACAGGAGGAACTTTTGTTCTTGTTGACTGTACAGCAATAAGTCAAAGTACTCTGATTCGAAAACCAAATCTCTTATATCTTCTGGGCACTGACGTTCGCAAGTGATCGCTTCAGAAGGATATGATTCACGCGTCTCAGTTTTCATTTGATAGATGTTTGTTTGTCGTGTTTCAGAACCGGACGCTTCCACCCACTAAGCTAGACCATTTCCTTAGGTCAGATTGTAGCTTATCAGAATAATGTATGGAAACCAATCACAAACAGATGATACATTTCGATGATCTACCTGGAGATCGATCTACAAGGAAGCCGAGTGTGTTCCGACTAAAGTGTTGAGGTTTTGGAGCCATTCCAAGAAAATGACCCCTTATGGTTCTGAAAGGTTCGCGTCTTCAACGGAGGTACGTATTTCTTGGGCGTATGTTCTTGAACGGAAGTATTTCCTCTCGGGGAGCATTGTTTTTCAGTTGATCTCCGCTGGGCTTTAACAGCTTGGCATTTTATTTGGAAGTGATCGTTTGCAAACTGACGATTTCCCAGCGAGACTTTCGATGGCGCTTCTAATCTAACCAACCTACCGTTATGTAACTACACATTGCGGGAAATACCGAAACGCCATCCCGTCGTTCCCTCATCCAGGTGAACTTTGGCTAGCCTACTTTAGGAAAGGGTACTGGGTTTGAATTCCGCCCTTTTTGGAGCACATTTGTGCGAGTTCTTTCAGTATTCGGATCGGCAGCTGGATTTCGACCTTCTTGTTTAGGAGTACGCCTGACAGTCACTGCTCACTTCATCCATACTTCATTGTAGGCTCGACCGAATTAACATGTCTGTTTGTTCAAACACGATGTTGTGTGAATGTTAATCACGTGTGATAACGCCCGAATGTAATGATCTGACTGACCGTCAATGAATTATCGGATTTTGAGTGTGGGTGAGCGCTTAGGTGATAATTCAGTGGTTCCCAGTGTGTGGTCGCTGGTGTACTGGTTAACACAGTTGCTTAGTGAGAATGTGAACCGGAGTTCAAATCCAAGTCATGACTGATATGTGAGCCTCAATTCTGGAAATTTGTTGATGAAACCGTATGATCAGTCTGTCTGAGTTCGAAAACGTTGATCAGTTTACATCAGAGTTCCGTTCCGTTCATTGTCTTCGGTTTGACCTCTGTTCGTTCTGAGAAACCCTCTTCGTCTATCGTGTCCCATCGTTTCGTATGGTTTCGTACTGGTTGCTGTTTAGTTTTTGGTCTGTCGGAAACTGCTTGCTTCATACCACTATTTTCTCTTACCCCACTCCACAGTATAAGTCTATTGTTGAGGACGAGACTGCTGTTGAGGCAGTGCAACATCAAATTCGCCCTCGGTCACGTACGGACGCGGGAAACCTAGAAGCTTGTACTAACCGACGCCAATTGTCCAAGAGGCTTTTATTCCAAGAAGTGTTCGGCAGTGGTAAGCGTATTGAATTCACTTTGCTCTTTTGCATGACTTCATGTTGATATGTGTAATAACTCAGTAAGTGCTCTGTTGGTTTTTGACTTCCTACTTCTCTGTTCCCATTTTTTTACTTTCATCCAGATTTCTTTCTTGCGGAGCACATGATTAGCGTGATGGTGGCATCAGAGTTGGTGGTAATTCATGTACTAAGATAGAGGGTTTCAAACATCGGCTCGTGAACTTGCATTCTCAGTGGTGTTGTCGGAGACGTTGTCTTTCCACCGGTGAAGTTACTCCCAAATGCATATCCGTTCTGGTCAGTGAATTGAGAATATCGCATGAGTAAACTGCAACGTGAAGCATTTTGTTCCATTCAACCACTTTATCAGAGCATGAAGAAGATTCGTGTTATAACAGGTTGACATTTCGGTTTCTTTAGTAGATCACGAACGCAAAACATGTACCAAGTATCACGTAGTCATAACCACGATAAACTCATGGGTTGCCTTAATCACTTTTGTGCACAATGCGCCGGCTGATTAGTTCGCACAAGGATTGTTCCCCCAAAAGGTTAGCGATTTCAGGCTCCTGTTGCGCAGTTTTAAACTGGATGACTGGGTCAAGTTGGTGACCGGTTATCATGGCGTTGCAAGCTTAAGATGGATTATGAGCTGTTTCTACCAGTTAAGGACGTACTCGACCACTCGCTGAGATAGATGCTCCGCTTATGTTGACGTCAATGCAGTCACATGCAAACTGGTGCGCATCGTTGAAAATGGAGTAATCGGATGCTTTGCGTTGATCCAATCGTTATGACCCGCTTGATGGTTGTGGGCGTAAACGGCTGCTCTAATGTCAAAACAGTTGGCAGAATCCGTTCAACTGGGCTGTTGTGGTGACCCCTGTCGGAATGTGAACACGAGGGGCTGTGCGGAGCGTGCGACCTATGAGAGCTTCGGCTGGTGATTAGACATTTGGAGGTGCAGGGCTGGTTATTGTTCATCAATTGGCAGAAACCTCGTTCGTAGTCTCCTCCCTTCAGATTTCAGCATCGCCTGCTGTTCAGCTGCGACGTAGACCGGATGTACTGGCTGAGGTGGTCTTCATAATGTGCCAACCTAAATTTTGTCTCGTTGTCGGACATGAGGATGCCTGGAAGTCCACGTTGACTGAAAACACGACGCATGTTAACGATCAGAGAAGCAAATGTCACTAGGAGAGTACGACTATCTCTATCCAATCGGCGTACTCATGGACCGGGACAATGTAGTACATCATACCGATTAGGCCAGCATATTCGAAGTTGAGGCGCTACCACCGTGTTTTGGGTAGCTGCCAATGATGAGTTCTACGGGAATCTTGAAAAGAGCTGCCAATGCGTCGGATCTTGACTGGCGAGCAGTTTGGCAACTTATTGGCATTTAGAACATTGCTTGGCTAGGTATTCAATTTGACCATCAGTTCCTGACTAGTGAACGTATCTACGGACAGTCACCTTTATCCTGCTGGCTCCGTGGTGTCGAGGAGGATTTAATGAAAGAGACCATCACGCCGTCAACAACCACGAAACGCGAATTGATGGCGACAAAATAGCCCATGAAACTCGTTCGAAAGGGAGCTCTCCGCTGAGGTGGAAGATTGGCTTCGGAGGGGTTGCATGTCAGTGGCAGTAACTGGGCTCTCGTAGGTGACGTCAGAACGCTTGCGGCACATATCCTCAACGGCTACAGTGACCGCGTCGCCCCCGGGGACTTGGTGTTTGCTAACGAGACGGGAGCCCATCAGCCTGTCTAGCACCATCCATGCGTCAGTAGTGGATCGAGAATTCATCACAAAAGTATGGTCGCTGCTAACCTGAATGCTTTTCTCTTATCCGGTAGTGGGTAACGGCGGCGTTTGGAACCTCCTCGCTGCAGACATACTGATCAGGGATTCCTTGTCAACCTGCTCACACTTCTTGAGCGTACTCGATACGTGACCACTGTCTTAACGCGTCGGTAATAGGTTGGAGTCGGATGTCGTCTTCCCCTTAGAAGAAGCGTTTTCCTAGTCGGGCGGCGGACCCTGCGAAGCGTCCTTCTGTAGCACACGACTGGGCGAGATACAAATGTTATGCAGCGTTGCAGTGAAGTCACTCTAGTAGCTGATGGAAATATGAGAAGACCAAGACTTAGAGACACCTTCTGGCTCATTCGTCTGTTGAATTACGCGAATATTTTTGGAAATTATGTGACGAACCTAGGCTTCAAAAAGGAAACCCAGTTATTTGATTTACGACAGTGCCAGTTGACATTTGTGCGCAGCCCGAAACCCTTGGACGCGTTAGGGGACCGTGGAGACTCGGTTCTAGTATTTAGCTATTGATCGCCCCACTAGGATGATATCGTCCAGGTATTCGGCCTTACCTGGTTGGCCTGCAATCAGCATGTGGTTTTCCTGATGGAGGATGGTGGGTGAAGTTTCAATACCAAACGGGATTCTGGTGTCACATCGGTTTGGAAGTATGTTTCGGCTTTATTCAGTTTCGCAATCCAGGTTCTACGGTGAGCATGTTAAATGGGATCTCGGTAACTGCGAGCGGGTGGCAACTTGATTAGTAGGAGCCAGTTGATAAACTTGTACAAATCCAGATGGACCTGCTAGACCTTCAGTACGACGATAGGGACGACCCACGAGGAATAAAAGCTGACGCAATAAATTCAAATTATTTTAAACATTTGGGCTCTTAATGTGCAGACGACGGGGCTGCACAAAGAACCGGTTGACTGTCAATGTTAGCATGCAGCGAGACCTGACCACAAGACCGGGGGTGAAAGCCGTTTTTGAACTCGGAGACGAATTGTTGAGTTGTGTGATCAAACAGATTTTGAAATGCTGCAAGAAACTGCGCCTAATGGCCTATATCCCAGCTTGAGACGTCAAGAGAGCTGAGCAATTCGGACCAGCAGCATAATCAAGATCAGTCAGTCACCAAGGTAGGAGGTCCATGCGGGCATCTTGTGAGTGCCGGAAACAATCCTCCATTATTTCGTCTATGGCGAAACTAAACAAAAATGGTGAGAGCGGACAGCCTTGACGTACGCCACTTCTGGTGCTTAAACTGTCAGACAGTTCACCCTAAACCCTAACCTGAGCTGAGGTATGGTAATAAAGTGAGCACAGTATGCTCACGTACTTAGACGGCACACCTCTGCGTTTGAGCGACTCTAAAAGTGTAGATTGATCCACTGAATCGAACGCACCTGTATAGTCGAGAGATACAGCGATTGTTGGCCGGCGGTACACATGACGTTACTCCAAAATTTGACGAAGAGTAAAAATGTGATCTATACATCCCCGCCCGGGGCGAAACCCCGCCTGTTCTTCCCTAATGTTTACCTCCCGAGCAGCAGTGAGTCGACGAAGTACAATGGATGCCAGAAATGACTGGGGTCAAACTACTTCCTCTGTGGTTTTCACAAGAGCCCCTCATACTTTTCTTGAATACAGGAGCAATTATCGAGTGACTCCAACTCGAGGGGATAGTTTCCGTCG